>JAIUZE010070095.1:0-16118 GCA_022085475.1 Heliosperma pusillum
ATAATAAAAAGGATTGGAAAAAGAAATATACCAACTCAACATAGAATGATGCAAAAGATAAGAACTTTGTTCCCAATACAAATATTGAATAAACAATCTTCAAATACAATCCAAGTTCTAATGCTAAAACTAACTCAAATCGCTAAATAACTCACTATTAAACTTAATTTCCTAAGAATAAGGGAAGATTAATGTTAATTATATGAGAAGTTTCAGATCTAGGGTTTCGTGCCTAAAATATTACAAAGTGGGGGTATACATATGTTCCCAAAAGAGAGGAGAGATGGGCTTCGAGAAGCTAAGTGGGCTGACAGAGTCACGGGCGTGAGGACGTGACTGGTGTCTCACGACCGTGACTAGGTTTTCACGAGCGTGAGCTCGAGCTTTACGAGCGTGAGCTCGAGTCACGAGCGTGAGCCTTCAGTCACGGGTGTGACTCGTTTTGCTCGATTTTCCTTGCTTTGGTGAAGGCATCTCACGAGCGTGAGATGCAAGTCACTCTCGAAACTCTGTCTTTTCTCCTCTGTTCACCCAAGTGACTTCATGGTCTTCCTTGGTTTGCCTTGCCACTACTCGGGAGGGCCTTGGCATGCCCAGTGGGGCCCTCCGAGTAGTCTATCGTCCTCTCGGTCGATTAAAGCTAGTTAGAATCCATCCCAAGTGACGGTTTACCTGCAAAACCAAGTATAAAGAAGAAAAGTGGTAGAGGAACGTAAAACACATAGAAACGCTCCTAGAGAGCGCCAAAGGCGAACCAAAAAGGCCGAATAAAGGTGAAAAAATAGGGTGAAATGACAATATATCAAAAAGATCTGCACTACCTTGGGAAACGAAGGTCGTAGCCTTCCATTCCACTCGGAAGGCCTAGCTTAATGCTTCCGGGCTAAGCGGGGTGTTACACTATTCACCCAGCAAAATATGACCTCTTTTGGACTATGCGCCTCCCATAATTTAAATGGGTATGATCTTAATAAGTTAGATTTTGAGTTATAGATAAACCTTGTAAAACGGTGGACCGGGGCTATTTATGTTGGGTCAACTCAGGTTCAGGTTCCGGGTTTGTAATTCGAGTCGGGTTATTTGGGTCATTTTCGGGTAGACTGTTTTCAAGGTTTTTGGGGGTAATGCTCAATTTTCGATAATAAACATCCGGGTCGCCTTGAATTAATTTAAGTTCATTCGGGACTTCAACTCAGGTTTGGGTCGTGTTATTTGAGTCGGGTTTTTGTCTGGTTATAGATTGAGCATCTCACCCTTTACCTATTTTGTTTGTATTTTCCTTGATGACGTTCGAAATTGGTTTGCCTTAGATTTCAAGTATTCAACTTTGACATTTCTCAAGTAACCGTATTGATTTTATGTCATTTTAACGATGAGATATTATATGGAACACTTGTCAATATGTGTCTTGGCCTATTAGTGTTTCAACGGTAGAGACAAATTTGCTTTGTTCTGAAACTACTCTTGTTGATGAATGACCAGTTATAACCATTTTTCTTGGGATGTGAATTGGTCGGTTAGCGAAGGTGAGTTGCACTCCTATTTCATTGCTTTGCATGGGAAGCTGAGTTTTGGGAGCAATATAAACGGAGGCCGTTTTATCGGTTTACAAGATCTTGCGTGCTCTATTTTTTTTACGGTGGCGTAGAAGTCATTGTTCCTCCATGGTTAAGCCTCTTTCAGAGGAGGTGTTTTTGGGTTGGTAATAAGGACGCGGGGGTGGGGTAGTGGGTTTCTTCAGCTTTCATTATTAATCAAGAACCATCGTTTCTTTTGCTTTCGTTTTCACTTAATTTCTAGTTTTCTTCAACCATGGATCATCAATTATAAAAGAATATAACTATTTGATATAGTTCATCTATCATGGTATCAGAGCGTACAATATGTAGGAAACAAGGTTTCCTAAGTTAGCTTAGTCATCCCAATATTCTACGAAGACCAATCAAAACTATCCTAAGTTAAGGGATTGGAATCCCATGAACAGTGCTAACCAAAGTTATACAATACCGATGATTACAGAATAATTCTAAGGAATAATTTAATATTCTATTACACCCCCGCAGTCGAAGCGGGAGGAAGACGGATGTTGAGACTTGAGCAAAAATCGTCAAAAAGCACTCTTGGTAAACCTTTAGTGAATATATCCGCGAATTGATAACGGGACGAAACATGGCGGACTACAACTTCACCGAGGGCTACTTTCTCACGCACAAAGTGGATGTCGAGTTCTATATGCTTGTTGGGTTGATGATTAATCGGGTTGCCAGAAAGATAAATGGCGGACACATTATCACAGTAGACAAATGTTGTCTTTTGAATTGGGCAATGTAATTCAAGCAGGAGGTTTCTAACCCAGCACGATTCAGCGACGACATTGGGGACGCCGCGGTACTCAGCTTGGGCACTGGATCGGGATACCGTGGCTTGCCTCTTGGAGGACCATTAAACCAAATTGTCACCCAAATACACACAATATCCAGAGGTAGACCTTCGAGTGACAGGATACCCACCCCAATCGGCGTTCGTATAGGTTATAAGAGTGATGGCAGAGGACTTGGTAATGTGTAAGCCAAAGTGGGACGTACCTTTGATATAGCGGATGATTCGTTTCATAGCACCATAATGAGCCTCTCGAGGATCATGCATATGCAAACAAATTTGTTGGACCGCGTAGGAAATATCGGGTCTCGTAAAAGTGAGATATTGAAGAGCTCCTGCGAGACTATGAAATAAAGAGGGATCGGCTACAGGTGCACCAGCCGTTGCACTTAACTTGGAGTTCGTGTCAACAGGCGTGTGAGCGGGTTTGCATGACCCAATGTTGGCGCGGTGTATGATGTCCTCGGCGTACCTTCGTTGGTGTAAAAATAGGCCATGTTTGTGGAGGATAGCTGCTACTCCAAGGAAAAAATTCAAGGGCCCAAGATCGGTCATGGCGAACTCGGAGTGTAAATGACCCATGAGAGTAAGACGGAGCTTATCACAGGAAGTTGCCAAATTATGTCATCAACATAGAATAATAGGTAAGCATTATCATTACCGTTCCGATAAATGAAGAGAGAATTATCAGACCGACTTTGTTTGAACCCAATTGTAGATACAAAAGTAGCAAAGCGATGGTACCACGCCCGGGGGGCTTGTTTCAGGCCATAAAAGGATTTTTTGAGAAGGCATACATGATTAGGACGGTCTTTGTCATGGAATTCGGGTGGTTGGTGCATATAAACGGTTTCAGCAAGGTGACCGTTTAAGAAAGCATCTTTCACGTCGAGCTGGTGAATTTGCTATTTATTTGACACGGCAAGGCTGAGAACAATGCGGATTATAGTGGGCTTCACTACCGGACTGAAAGTTTCATCACAATGAACACAAACCTGTTGGGACCTTCCATTGACAACAAGACGAGCTTTGTATCGCTCCAAGTCACCATTAGCTCAAAATTTATGTTTAAATAGCCAAATGCAGCGAGTAATACCAACTTGTTTAAATAGCCAAATCCAAGTCAACATTACTCCTTTTCAACCTTAGTGAGTTGTTTATTTTAGATGACAGTGTCTTGAAGGATGAGCATTTGCTTGGGTTGATCATGAACATTGGTGAGCCATCTATTTTCAGCATACATATGATGAAAGATAGGGGTAATTCTTTTTTAAGAGTTAAATATCCCTAGCATTCGGTCTTTAAAATTTGCCCTTAATCCTTTATATTTTCTTGGCTTCTCGGTTTCTCATGATAAGCAAGCTACCTCTTCCCTAGCCTTTTCCCTTGTTATTCACCTTGCAGCGTGTGAATTGAAACTCCCACATTAAAATCGCGTCTATTATTATTGTAACTTGGTTTTAAGATTTCACACTTGTAATGTGAAGGCTCTCTATCGTAGAAAGTTAGCGTATTTGCACACAAATCGTCTTACAGAAGCTCAGAAGAATTTAGAGCGTGCTTTACAACTTGATCCAAATAATAAAGATGCTTGCCGTGAGCTCGTTGTTGTGGTTGGCAGATAGGTAGTGAAACTAAATGGGAAAAGAGTTTAGTCTCCTTTCAACCCATTGGTTTCTTAGGTTTCTTACAATAAAGGTAAGAAACCCCTTTGTTTGGATGATGTGCTTGAGAATTATGAAGTTGCATCATGTAGTAATGTACATCTACTTAATACTGCGGTTGGTACCGAACAAGGTGGCGTTCACAATGGTCCTGATAGTACCATTGATCTCGATCTCGAGCACATATGTGTTTGACGTGTCTGATACTTATATACTTGTCTCCCCCATATTAGCTTGGTTTTACATGTTATTATTCACTGTTTATAGTGGTTTTAAGAGTTAATTGCTTCTTTGAAAGTATTCTTGTGTTGTAATGACATTTGTAGGATATGGAGCGATTTCGGATCGTTTTTACGTCAAATCCGTATATTTGAATTAATACCGAGCAAGCTGAAGCTAATATTAACGAGTGCGTGAGCTTAAGATAGATTACTATGCTTGCTCGATAACCGTTTTCAACCCCTATCACCAACCCCTATCCCTTGGGGACAAGGTCAAAGACAATTATAAGGTTTAAATAAGGCTCTAATGATGCTTATACACATCCCCTATCAAGCGTGAACCTTGGGGATTCGTACAAAGAAGAATACATAACAAAAAAGCGAAGAAATGAGCAAAGTGTATGTGCTCAGATAGCTGCATCTCCGATTGGGGACACCTAAACCCGATCGGGGTTGGCTTATTCTATGCGTTTAGATGCCTCACCCACCATTATTCAGTTGATATTATTTCCCATAAGTGTGACATTAATGGGACGCGGTTTCTAGAGCCTATAAAAGAAGGGGCTTGCAAGTTTTGAAAAACATGATTGAACATCACAATCTATCACAACATCTCTTCTACATTTCTAGTTTAGTATTAGTCTTAGTTTTAGTTTTGTTATGAATAAGTTATTCTAAGATTTCAAGCAAGCTTTATTAGGAGCTCTCTTCTTTCTACTCAAGTTCTTATTCCTTAGTATTAGTAATTGTTATTCTCTTGCTTTATACTTACATTTTCATTTCAGTTTTCACATTTTGCTTTAATGTTCATATTTACCATCTTGTTAGTTTTATCTTTATAATAAGTTAGTAGTTTATTATCTAGGGTGTAAGGTAAGCATGTTAGATTAACATTTGATATTGTTAGATTGTGGGTCATGTGAGTGTTATATTGTTTCTATTACATGCTTGTATCATATGTTAGTCTTTGATCAAATGTCACGATTGTTAGACTATACTTGTTAAATTCTTTTCCTTAGTGTGATATATGGGTTTCGCGATCCTTTCTAAACTATGATACACGGGATACCACGGATGGATAAACGACGCACAAGCGTGAAAACATGCATTTGTAGGAGTCGCCACCAACTTTTGTGGGAAGTTGGAATCGTTCGAATACTTTATGTCATGTCAAGACACAAAGTGATGACATGAACACTAAGAACTCGTTACCTTTCGCATTCTATGTCTAGAATGACTTTCGTGGATGCCAATGAACACGGATGTTCACAGAGATCTGGAGTAAGGGATGCGGGTACGTATTAGGAAGCTCTTTAATCGAACACCTATTCCCGCCCGCCTTGATAACAGACTTTACTAATGATTAGGGAAACTCTTATGTTATCGATGTATTGTCGGATATATGCATGCTATGCAACATCCACGTTTTAATACTAACATGTGAACTTAGACTATGTCGGTTGACATGTAGTTGAGCAATGAATTGTGTCGAATAGGATTTAAGATCGATTTCATATGAGAAGACAATTAAATCATACAAAGAATTATACAATACAATGATTGAATTGAACTATAAAATAATTATTACAATTGATTACAACGAATACGATGTCGGAAATATACCGAAAAGTAAGACTTAAATAAAAGAAAGAAAATAATAGAATTATCTAAAGACAGATTAACGATGATATTAGGAGTTAATAGTTGATTAATTAGGCAATTAAGCTACGTCGGAGCGAATCATGAAGATCAGAGACAGAAACCAGCACGGAATATGCGCATGAGAAGGTGCATCCTCTAGAAGAGGCGCAGCACTCTGTGTGTCTGTTCCTGAGTTGGGTCCTGGCTGTGAAGCCAGAATTGCAATAAGTTAGTATTTCGCTTGTGTATTTACGATTTTTTAATGATCTATAAGTCTAATTTAAGTGATTTAATGGAAATTACACTAATTATATCAAAGACGAATCTAGATATTTGATATGAATAAATCTAACCTCTAAAGACACAATTTGTTAGATGACAAAAACCCACTAATATTGGATTATTAGAGATCCAAGTCAAGACAAACTAGTTAAATATGAAATTATGATGAAAGACGATTTATAAGAAAGAATAAAAACTAATAAAGGTTTTGAAAAGGTTTGAGCATAAATCCGACATGAATCTTACATTAGATGAAATAAATAAAATACAATACAAAAAGATAAAATTAAAAGACGGGATTATTACACCCTGAGACTTACATGTTGACGAAACGAGATATGAACTAAAGTTACGTTTTAGCGACAGCTCGACTCGAATGCAAAGAAAGTGCCCTTGTAAGAAGATCGATTGATTAATTAAGATTGATTATTGTTGAGTTGGTCAAATTGGTAGGTCAATGCAATAACGTGAGGGGAACCCAGAAGGATCTGAGCTTACGTGGTCGATTGATCAACCACGTAGTTGACAAAATTCTTAGAGCAAGGTCTAGAATGCAAAGAGAGCGAGAAAGAAGGGGCGGAACACTCGCGTGCCTTGAAAGTGTGCACGAACCTCTCCTTATTTAGGGAGAAATCCGAAGAGTTTTGGAATGACTCGAACACGGAAAAAAATCTAGAAAATATTCCGGAAACAGACAAAACAAGGCAGGGAAGAGGCGTAGCAGGTATTGCGACTCTTGGGAGAGGCGCGGCTCCTGCTGCGTCATTTCCCGAGCAGTTTCCTACTTTAAACAAAAGCTTTCCGCGTTTCTTTTTAGGAATTACGGTAGATTTCGAATACTCTTCAATAAAATACGGATATATTTTACCAAAAAAGGATAAGTTTTGAAATATTAAAATATCCGGAATATTCCTGAGCTTTCAGACACGGTTTTAAAAGACTATTTATAGAAAATGAAGCAGTGTTTTACCCGGACTCCAAAATGACTGTAATGACTGTCAAAATGACCGTATCGGCACGTAGATGACGACCAAGGGCTAGACACAAGTGTTTGAGCTAGCACTTGACGATAAACTTTATGAATTGTTATAAATCGTTCTGCGTATCAAACATGTGGCTCAATCATCACTTGGTGGTTGGCGGAAGGTGGTAGATTCAAGGTATCTACACTTAAACGAAAGGCGGGAAAATCATTAGACAAAGCATGAATAGTAGGACGACCTATTAAGATTCGAATGGCCGCTAGGTCCGTTCAATGGTATAGTAGTACTCATCCCGACAAGGAAGTACCATTTGGTCTAAACATTTATCGACTTCACTGCCCCTATGATGACAATATTATTATGCTAGTTTACATGTGAAACCCATATCCCCTAGATTCTTCTTTATGCTGATAGTCATCTTGTTATTTGCTTTACTTTACCAAACCAAACCTCAATCAATCGAACCGAACTTGATAGAATTCACCCATGACAATTTATTTAGTAATCCCATACCCCCCCCCCCCCCCGAGATCAACCCATTACTTCCCTAATTACATTCATATGTTGTTAGCTTGGGGACACGACAACCCTGCCATAGTTTGACGTCGTAGCCGCGGAGCACGGTTTTGTTTACTATATTAGTCTATCTTGTTTTTATTTTGTCTTGAGGAACACCTGTTCCTCGAGATCATTCTCACAGTTTTCTTTTATTTTTAGTCTCAATTTTCAGGAAATAGGAATATCTCAAGGGCATTGCTTTATATTTTCACAATGACTTCCGAATTCCGACCCCCATAATGCGAGAATGAGCTTTTCCATGATTACCTCGACCGATTCTATTGCCATTGGAGTCATGTTATTTCTCTTGGATATACACTTGATGAGGTGTACATGGGCCATATCGTGCTTGGCAGTATGACTTTAGAGACGCACAATTTGGCTGTGCAATTAAGTGGTGGAAGTCCCTATCAAAAGCGTGGGGAGAAGATTTGGATTTTCTTGAATTTTATGGTTTCCCATAATTGGGAAGCTCACCAACAATTTCTTTCAAGAATCTTAGAAAATCTCATGGCTAAAATCCAACTGCTCAAAGAACCAAAGAAATAAATTGCAATTAAAAGAACTAAGCCAATCAATTTTCCATATGCTTTCTCATGCCTTCCCATCTGAGTCTCTTTCCCTTAATGATTTGAATTATTGGATGACGATGATGAAGGTCCAAATTTTGTTTTTAAAATTCCCCCTATTGTTATTCCAATTGACCATTTAGACACTCATGTTGATGACGGTAAATGATACACTTGCTAAGTAAGATGTTGTTGAGCCTTCAAATGAGGTTTCCCGAGTCCTTAGACACATTTGAAAATCCTTTTATGGGGGATATAGTTGATCTCTTTGAGGTTGATGGAGTACTTTGTGATAATATTCTACATGTTAAATGGGATGAACCCCCCATTTTTGATAAGTCTCACCTCTTTTATTCCCTTTTGTCCCCGAATTGAAACCATTGATGATAATATATTGAAAACGAATTGTTTGTTTCATGGTCTTAAGTTTGTTGCTCCATCTCTTACTGACGAGTGGAATAGTACGGTGGTTCTCTTTGAAGTCTCCTATGCTCACTATGATAAGATATATATTTTTCGTACCTTTGATCGTTCATGCCTTTATCTTATCAATTGCTTCCATATGCTTTTGAATCGCTCGTGCGCAGGTGTATGATAGACATCTGAGAGCTTTGACTTGCTTTTTAGAAAACCAGGGACGTTATGAACTATGGAGAACCAAAGTTTAGCACGACTTGCTTTTTCAAACAATATTTCGGTTTTATTTTTATTAAGGACTATATACATGTTTCTTAATAATTTTTTTTGATGTAATAGGCAAAACATTCATTTTTCACATTTTTATCGCTTTCTAGTTAAAAATAAATTGTCTTTTGTCGTTTAGATAAAAGGAAAAATCACAGGTTATGGAAAGAATGACCAAGGAGACGATCTTATGCAAAGGTTACGACCCCCATCAGGGTTGGTAAACCCGCTAGGGGACGTAGCTAAGAGGGAACACACGAGAAAATGAGAGCTAGTCAAAGTTTGTAGAACGAGATAAACCCGATCAGGGTTGTGTAGATACCCGTATCCGTCGATACATGTATTTCTAGAAATCACGCCAAACACCTGATAATGATAGGACAACGTATATTTCGTATTTGACCATGTCATTATTTGTGTTCGCTTTACGATGTAAAATGGGTGTCGTCGACGATTTATATTTTAAATGAAATTTAAAATAGATTTCCATCTAAAAAAGATTCATTTTTTAATTCATTTCAAAACCGAGTCTTCCTTTGGAAATAAAATAAACATTTATTTAAACCCGACTTGAAAATTCGTCTTTGTATTATTTGGATTTTCCGTCTCATTATTGTTTTAAAACGATGTTTATAAACTCAGTTTGCGACGGTCTTTGATGTTTGTTTTAAAGTCAATTTGAGCCCTATTTGCGATCCGATTTCAACCTAATATCCACCCCTTCTAGCCTACTCATCAAATAACACAAGAGACTTATCCCAATCCTTGATTTTCAAGACAAGACAAGCCCAAAACCGAGACCGCAAACAACCCTTTCTTCCCTTTCGTGCAGTTCGAACCAACGTCTAAGATCAAGCCTAAACCAGACTCAAATAACCTACCCATTAACCCTAACCCGTCTACCCATCTACCTACCTATATTAGGTACGTTACCCATCAATAAAATAAACCCAATAAACACTAGAACCCCTCGAAACAGCAGCAACAATTCAGACTCCGAAAACTGCATACCCCCCACCACCTTCATTAAACAGCTTAAACATTCATCTACATCATATACAAAAGAAACACTAGAAAACCCTAAGAAAAAACCCTAAAAAAAGCCCTAAATACTCGCGCAAAATAGAGCAGCCCCTGCTCTGTTTTATGTGTTCCAGCCGTGACTTCAAAGACACTTTTCTCCCAACTCCGATCACCTATTGAAACATATCATACCATTATTGATAACTACTCTCGGTCTAGTTTTCAAAATATTTTTCGGATCGATGATCCATCATGTAACAAATATTTTATGAGCGTTTGCAAAACGTTGCGCCAATCTATCTTTTACAAAGTGTGTTCAATTGCAATCTCGTCGACGACGGCCCCTTGGTTTATACTTTATTATCAATTAGTTGGAGTAAGTGTCCTCAACAATAGTGCGATCACTTAATTAAATCTCATTAACAAGAATACGAAGGGATGATTAACATTATAGTCGACTAGTCCACATTAATTGGTAATGATTGGCTTACTAGAGTGTGACATTACTGTCGTATGACGGTGGTGGTTAGTTGATCCCTTGAGGTCACACCGAAAGGACGATTCCCAAATCATAAAATTAATTAATTGTATAACGATACAGATTAATTAAGGATTATTTCACAGGAATAATCCATCCTATGGATGACTGGCTTAAATTACTTCATCCTATCAATTATTCTAATTAAATCCATCCTATACCTCCATATTTTCCACAACAAACTCACTTAAAATTATGACCTGTTACACCAGGTAAGCTTCTCTTTCCTCCTTATTTTAATCTTCTCCCTCTCTTTTTCTAATTAATTTTCATTACTTCAATCATGACTCACACACACTCCTTCCTCACCGACTACACGTCTACGCACCACCGCCAAC
Source organism: Heliosperma pusillum (assembly GCA_022085475.1). Lineage (NCBI taxonomy): Eukaryota > Viridiplantae > Streptophyta > Magnoliopsida > Caryophyllales > Caryophyllaceae > Heliosperma > Heliosperma pusillum. Next base: position 10,881 of record JAIUZE010070095.1, read on the forward strand.
TGCCGCCAACGCCACACCAGACCAAACACGTATTCAAATAATCACCGTGGACGACGACCCATCCCTCGATAATCGCCACACTAACCACCGACGAGGACCCATCCAACCTCTACAATCGCCCTTGCTCCTACTCGACACTTGCACAGACACCATCTTCCACACCATCCGCCACTGAGAACCACCTGTCCAACCCACCACGCGACCCACCTTATCGCTGGTCTTCAGTTTCCTGTCCACACGACACACCACCGCCGCCGTTCTCCTTCCCCCATTTGCCTTTTCAAATCTTGTTTTTTTGGGGTTTTATGTAAGGGTGGGGTGGGGTTTGTTGCGGTTGGTGAGAAATGGTGAGTGGCTGATGTGGTGGTCGGAGGGAGTCAGCGTCTAGTGACAACAGAGGGAGTGGTGGGCGGAGAGAGGATCGCCGACAGTCGAAAACGAAGAACTGATGAACGAAGGAGAAGGGATGGATTGTTTTTTTGTTTTTTTGAGAATTTGGTTAAGATTTAAGGTGTTTTACCTTATACAAGGGTAACCTGTTGTTCAGGTTTCCAGTCTCTTTAGTCTATTAAGGGAAGAAAGAGGGATAGGTTGGATTAAATTAGAATTATTTAAAGGATAGAGTAATTTAAGAAGGACACTAATAGGATGGATTATTCTTATGAAATAATCCATTAATTAATCCCTAAGACTGAATAAGTTCAGTCTGTATATGAGAATTACATCTTGTTGTAACGGAGGTGCAGCAGGAGCTCACCCAAAGGGTCTTGATGATCAAACCACATACAAGACAAGCTTGACCCCTCAGATGGAAGCTCGAGTTACAAGGTCTAAACAACAAGTTATGACAAGTCAAGAACAACCCCAGCCAAGCCACCCCAATGAAGAAGACAGTCCAAGACTCAACAACCCATGCCAAGCCCCAATACAACCCACATTACCCACACAATACAGACAAAAAAACCTTCAGGCACAGACAGACCAATTCACAAACTCTGTATCCAGGAGGTACACCAGAGCATCCCAACCACCCCCACCATGGCCTACCATCAAGCCAACCCATTAAGCTACAAGTTTGCCCAGGACAAACCCTTTTGAAGTCTAGTAAAAATTCATGAAACAGACACCCCAAGTTAGAGTCCAGCAAACAACTAAAACAGAGAAGGTACATGTCAGATTGTGGCTTCCTTTTGTTTAAGTCAACTTGTCCTCGTCCAAGGCAGGTCTTATCTAAGTTATAATAAGAATAGAGAGTCCCAAGGAGCAGCAACACACCCAGGCAAGGCAGCAAGACAACAAGAGCAACAGATTTCCATTTCAGGAAAAATCCAAAACTGCTTTATTTGCTTTTGTTCAGTCTGTTTTTCTTTTGTTTCTTGTGTCTGTTCTTATTAGTTGTTGAGCTCGTCCTATTGTGAGGCTCTTAATTAGTGTCAGTAGAAGTAGTTTAGATCCTAAGCTAGCCCTTGGATGATCTATACATCCAATGGCTCACAAGATATCAACCTCTCTATATAAAGGGGTCTTGTATGACTGTTGTAGGCAGACTTTTATGAATGAATGAATTAAACTTTGAGAAATCACTCAATGTTATCAAACTTGTGCTCAGAGCTGTAGTTTGAAGCAAGCCTGATACACCTCCAAGGTGTTTGATCAGTGCCTTGTATTGTGAGCTAAGTTATACCTGTGCTTTGCTGTGGTTTAACTTACTTGCTGTTGAGGTTAGTCTAGGGTGTTTGTGCTTGGCTGTAACACTTGAAACTGTCTCTAAAACCAGTCTTGAATCCTTTTTCTCTTGTGCTTTGCTGTAGAGGATTGTATCCAAGTCATATCCCTTGAATCTTTCAGTTAAACGACTCACAATCTCTAAAACAACATCCCTTGTTACTTGATATTGTTTTCAGTTTGAGTCAAGCTAATCAAATCACTTAAAACTTGTGAACCTTAGTAGTTTACACTCCACATTGGTTATCAGAGCTTTGGTTGAGAGTCTTAGTGAGTTCATTTTCCCTAACTACATTTAAAAACACAAAAATAGCCCAATGAGTGAAGAGAGACTAGCAGGAGGAGAAGCAAGGATGGAGGATCTGGCTGGGATTGTAACCACCCTAACCAGAACCTTGGACCAGGTTATAGGCAACCATTTGCTTGCTGGAGGAAGAGGTAGAGGTCGTGGAAGAGGCCAAGGAGGAGGCAGAGGAAGGCCACCTGATGATGAAGAGTATCCCGACTCAGATGACTCAACAAGAAGCAGAGCTTCCATCCACAGGAACACAGACAAACATCTTAAGGTAGATATCCCTGAGTTTTCTGGTAGTCTTAATCCTGATGACTTATTAGAATGGCTTAGAGAAGTAGAAAGGATCTTTGAGTACAAGGGATACAATGATTCCAAGTCGTTTAAAGTAGCCATCCTTAAACTGAAAGGGTATGCTTCCCTTTGGTATGAGACTATGAAAGGGTTAAGGGCTAGGGAGGGTAAGGAACCCATCAAGTCTTGGACTAAACTGAAAAAGAAACTGTTAGACAAAATTGTTGCTAAGGATTACACCCAGGATCTGTTTATCAAGTTATCTAAGTTGAAACAAGGAGACAAACCTGTTGAATCTTATCTGAGGGAGTTTGAACAACTCACCTTACCATGTGATATAAATGAGAAACCTGAGCAAAGGATTGCTAGGTACTTAGAGGGCCTAGATAAGAACATTGCTAACAAGGTTAGGATGCAACCTCTGTGGTCATTTGATGATGTTGTCAACTTATCTCTGAGAATTGATAAGATAGGGAAGACTAAGCCTGCTACACCAAAACCTGTTAGGCCTTTTCAAACCAGACCTTATAGTGGGTTTAGAACCATGGATACCCCCAAGACAGCCCCCCCACCTATCTTAGACAAGGGTAAGGGCATCATGGGTCAAAAGCCAAGCACTTCATTGACTGAGAACAGAATTAGGTGCTTCCAATGTCAAGGCTATGGACATTTCAGGAAGGATTGCCCTTCTAAGAAGACCTTAACCATAATGGAAGTTGAGGCTTGGGAGAAAGCGGGTCTAGTTGAGTATGAAAGGGATGAGCCTGAGGTTGAAGAAGTGGTGAGTGAGGAAGAAGAGTCTAGTCAGGAGGCAATAGTGGCACTCCCTGACACAGGCCACAGCTTAGTCCTATGGAGAGTAATGCATTCACAACAGATACCTTTGTAGGAGGATCAAAGGTCCCTCATTTTCAGGAGCAGATGTACCATACAAGGGAGGGTTTGTAACCTTATTATAGATGGAGGTAGTTGTACCAATGTGGCTTCTGTTACTATGGTTGATAAGCCGAAGTTGAGCACTCAAGATCACCCTCACCCCTATAAGTTGAGATGGCTGAGTAAGGGAGCAGAGGTTAAGGTGGATAAGCAATGCATGGTCCCTTTCTCCATTGGCAGTGTGTACAAGGATGAAGTATTGTGTGATGTGGTTCCAATGGATGCCTGTCACTTGCTATTAGGAAGGCCATGGGAGTTTGATAAAAGCCCCATACACCAAGGAAGAAGCAATACCTATTCTTTCAAGCATGGGAGCAGGAAGGTGACATTAGCCCCCTTGCCACCACACCAGAAGAGCTATGGAAGTCCAAGTATGGCTGAGGATTTTAGTGGAGTTGTATTTCTATCTGAGTCAGCAATGGTCAAGGAGTGTAGTGAGGAGCAACCTATAGTAATGCTGCTATCAAAAGAAGTTCAGGAAGAGGAGTCTCAGGTGATCCCTGCAGATGTTAAGCCCCTCATTGATCAGTTCAAGGAAGTGTTTCCAGAGGAACTTCCTGATGGCTTACCCCCTTTGAGAGGGATTGAACACCAAATAGACCTTGTGCCAGGGTCTGTACTACCTAATAGACCAGCCTACATATGTGATCCTAAGGCTACACAAGAGCTACAAAAGCAAGTTGGAGAGTTGATGAGTAAAGGGTTTGTAAGGGAGTCATTAAGCCCTTGTGCTGTGCCTGCATTGTTGGTTCCTAAGAAGGATGGGACTTGGAGGATGTGCATAGATCGCAGGGCTATCAACAACATCACAGTCAAGTATAGGTTCCCTATACCTAGGCTTGATGACATGTTGGATGAGCTAAGTGGCTCAAGGTTCTTTTCTAAGATTGACTTGAGGCAAGGTTCCCATCAATTGAGGATCAGAGAAGGAGATGAGTGGAAGACAGCCTTCAAAACAAAGCATGGCCTTTATGAGTGGCTTGTCATGCCCTTTGGCCTGTCAAATGCCCCAAGTACCTCATGAGATTGATGACAGAAGTGCTTAGGCCTTGCCTAGGGAGATTTGTGGTGGTATACTTTGATGATATCCTCATCTACAGCAAGAGCAAGGATGATCATTTGAGGCATCTTAAGGCTGTGTTTGAAATACTTAAGGAGAGCAAGCTCTTTGGGAAGCTTGAGAAGTGCACCTTCATGACTGAGGAAGTCAAGTTTTTAGGATATGTGGTATCTGGTAGAGGCATTTCAGTTGATCAAGACAAGATCATGGCAGTCCAGTCTTGGCCTATCCCTAGGAGTATTACAGAAGTAAGGGGATCCCATGGCTTAGCATCCTTCTACAGAAGATTCATTAAGGACTTTAGCACCATTGCAGCACCTCTCACTGAGTGCATGAAGAAGGGAGAGTTCACTTGGACTGAGAATGCTTTACAGGCTTTCAAACACATGCAGAAGCTCTTGTGCAGTGCACCTATCCTAAGATTGCCAAACTTTGATTGCCTATTTGAGGTTGAATGTGATGCAAGTGGAGTGGGAGTTGGAGCTGTCCTCATCCAAGAGAAGAAACCTGTAGCCTACTTTAGTGAAAAGCTAAGTGGTGCCAAGCTAAACTATTCTACATATGATAAAGAGTTCTATGCTCTTGTCAGAGCTCTGAGGCATTGGAGTCATTACCTAAAGCCCAAACCTTTTGTCTTACACTCTGATCATGAGGCATTGAAGTACATAGGAGGCCAGCATAAGCTCAGTCACAGACATGCTAAGTGGGTGGAGTTTCTTCAATCATTCACCTTTTCTAGCAAATACAAAGAGGGCAAACAAAATGTGGTGGCTGATGCATTGTCTAGGAGGTACACTCTGCTATCAACTATGGAGCAAAGGGTTCTTGGCTTTGAGTTTATGAAGGACATGTATCAAGAAGATCCAGACTTTGCAGAAGATTGGTTAGCACAGAAAGAGGAAACAAGAACCATTGATTCACCCTACACTTT
>JAIUZE010070096.1:0-114871 GCA_022085475.1 Heliosperma pusillum
ACAGATATGCCAAACAAGCGGCACCCCAAGCATACTCTCCAACCTGCTCCAGATCATCAAGTAAGGGTAACAACTGAGCTGACACCCTATCACCATACTTGTCCACAAACAAAGTCTGTCCCAACAACAATATCAAATAAGCACGTAGGGAGTCCTGCTCAGTCCCTTCCTTGATATGAGCCCTCAAAGCTGACACCAACAAGCCACCACCCTTATATAACGGTGGTGCCACCTCTCCGGGAGGTTTGCCAAAAAAACCTGCCACGGCCATCTTCAACCCCGCCTCCTCCCTCGAAGAACCGGCAGCGGAGGTACCTCGAACAAACACCCTCGTACCAGTAGGCCGGATCCCAAGAATCTCCTCCACATCGTGAAGAGTAATAGTGATCTCCCCGAAAGGCATATGAAGAGTGTTGGTATCCGGCTGCCACCTCTCTATGAAAGCACTAAGAAGGTTCTCATCCAAAGCTGTCGTGCAGCACATCGTCAACCCAGTCAACCCAGTCAGCTGAAACCTCCTAACCACATCAACCGGCACCTCCATGCTCCCTAACCCATCCACATAACTCAGCCTCTCGTAACACTTAATAAAGGACCTAGCCTCCTCGGTCTCAATCCAACTACTATATGCCACATGCCCCCCAAAACTGCGTAACACCGATATGTTACGGGGCCCACCAGAAACTGGGTCTCTAAGGAGCCAATCACTGTCGCTGCGCGGCTTCTTCCGCGGCTCCCTCTGCGAACCATCATCCAACCTAGAATAGCGACCAAAGGAGTCCCGAGCTAACCTCTGAGACAACGGTACCTCCAATCTCGATAAAGGTACGGACCGCTGAACAATATCCTCCTCGCCCTCAGACTCGGTGTCCACCAACCCCTCGTCAACAATATCATCTTCCGCTTCCTCGTGACCATGAACAATCTCAGGAACACTACCTCCTACCTCCTCCGACCTCTCCATGTCAGAAATACCGCTACTAACGGGATTAGATCTACTACACCGAAAAACAATACGACGCTTTGAAGCCGTGACTCTACGGTTCACCGTACGATCTTCGGGAACCATAATGTTCTTTCCTCGATCACCCATCTGCATTTACACAATTAAAACATTCAAATAAGCGTTAATAATATTCCAAAAACATATTAGCATCGAAAAAATTAAATTAATCAACTTAATTAACAAACTAAAAAAAAAAATTTGGGTTAACCATGGACGGACTTTTAATCAAAAAATTCAAACCATGGTAGGATTTAAATTCTGGAAATCCCACCATGGCTGGACAACTAGATCACACGTCCCACCATGGTGGGATGAAAATTCTGGAATTTCCACCATGGTGGGACGTGTGATCTGGTTGTCCAGCCATGGTGGATTTCCAGAAATTTAATCCCACCATGGTAGGACAACCAAACCACACGTCCCACCATGGTGGAACTTGGGGGAAAATTTTTATTCCCCCATGGTTGGACGTGTGATTTGGTTGTCCAACCATGGGGGAAAATTTTTCCTCCAATTTTCATCATATCGGGATGAAAAACTCGAAAATAAAACCGATTAATTCTATCTTTATACATATTTCTCATACAAATTACTAACAACAAATTACAAACAACAAATTACTAACAACAAATTACTAACAACAAATTACTAACAAATTGATTTTACAACAAATCTAACAAGAACAAAAACAAACATATTATGAAATAATTAAAAACTAAGACAAAACAAATTACAACAACTAATTACAACAACAACCAAATAACTACAAGTTTAATGAATACAAAAACTAACAACAAACAAATTTAAACATAGTAAACACAAATACAAGAACAATATAAGTAGATCTACAAAAAAAAAAAAAAAAGAGAAGAAATACATACCGGAGCAGGTGGACGGCGGTCGTGCGGCGGGAAGACGGCAAGGGGGGACGGCAGGGGGTGGGACGGCGGCAGTGGTGGCGGTGGGGGTGGTGGGGGTGGTGGGAGAGGATGAGTGTTTTAATTTAGTGGGTTTTGATGAATTTGGGAGAGAATGTGTTTAGAGAGATAAAGGAAAAGGGCAAGTATCGTCTTTTTTATGAAAAACGTCGTCGATGTTTACTAAAACGTCGTCGATGTTTTACAATCCGGTATTTTTATCCTTTCACACACATACAAATCCAACATATATAGATCCCTTAAAAAGTTCGAAGACATGCGCATTCTAAGGCCCTGTTCTTTTGGGCTGAATAGGAGCTGAGTTGAACTTATAGGAGCTGAACTGAACTTATTGGAGCTGAACTGAACTGAACTTATAGGAGCTGAACTGAACTTATAGGAGCTGAACTGAACTGAACTTATAAGAGTTGAACTGAACTTATAGGAGCTGAACTGAACTGAACTAAACTTATAGGATCTGAACTTTTCTAAACTTAATTTTACTTAATTGAATAGAATTTATAAAATCTAAAATTTACTAAACTGAACTTTATTACATAAGGTAAGATAATAACATAATTCCAATTTATATACATTGGTTTGTTCAAATAGATTACTACGTTGACATCATCTTTATCTGTATCTTTATCTTTTGGAAATGACTGTCATAAAAAAAGTCTACTCTAAAACATAAGGTAAGATAATAACATAATTCCGATTTATGTACATTGGTTTGTTCAAATAGATTACTACGTTTACATTACGATAAAAAAATAAATCACATATTACATCGTTTTCTAACCGTCTATTTCCATATCATCATCTTCCTCATCACTTTCTTCTTTATCTTCACTATCACTCGTAACAACGAATCTATTGCCTCGCCAAATGTTTTTTACTATCTTGTTTCGTACCTTTAACATGATTTTTTTTCCGCTTATCATCAAACATGCTCAAATCTACTGTTCCTTGAATATTCACGTCATGTTGTATAATAGGTATTCCAAGAGTATGCATCCTTATAAAATTATGGAGTGTGAATGTATAAAATAATAATAGACATTTGATACTTTTGTGACATTCGGGGCATATTTTTTAACACCCACCTTTTTTCAATTGACCAAATGTCATTCCACTAATTAATGTCAAATGTTTTTATATCGGTTTTCATAAATAATATATTCCGTATAACTTTTCTGAACTTAATTTGTAAGAATTGAATTTTTCTAAACTGAACTTATAAGAGCTGAACTAAACTGAACTGAACTTATAGGAGCTGAACTGAACTTATAGGAGCTGAACTGAACTTATAGGAGCTGAACTGAACTGAACTGAACTTATAGGAGCTGAACTGAACTTATAGAAGCTGAACTGAACTTAAAGGGCTGAGTTTAAGTCCAAAAGAACCGGGTCTAACTATGAGATAAGCTACAATGATAATACAGCAAGATTCCAAAATCAGGAAGAAATAGAAACAAACCACATGAAAATAAATGGTTAGGGAACATGTTGTCTACTCAAAATTTCCACCCGACTAAAAATCTAGCAAAAATCCAAAATCTGAAGGAAATGTAGGATGTTACAAAGTATCAGGTTAGCTAGACTCAAATATAGGAAGAAATCAAAGGAGCAAACAATACGCAAAATATGTCATGAAACATACAGTCTACTCATAATTTTCACCTAAAGAGAATCCAAAAATCGTAAGTAAATGCAAGTTAGTCTCAAAATATACAAGTTACATAGAAAATTATTTATAACATCAATCTCCCCGGCAACGGCGCCAAAATTTGATATGTGTCGTTTGCGCATACAAATTAACAATTTATTTACCTATCTTAACCTCAAAAATATAAACATAGTAAAGGATAAGTAGGGTCGATCCCACAGAGAGATTGGTAAACTAACTAACTATTATGTAGTTTGTCAGCTAACTTACAAATTAACACTATTAACATATTTACGGAATTGGGGGTTTCATTTAGTGAACTGAATACTGTAATCTAAATAGATATAAGTGAAACAAGCATCCGTTAAGCTCATAATTCTGGTTAAGTTAATATTCCAGTTTCGTTGTTGAAACGTCTAACACATATTCAAGTAACAATAGGTTAACTGTAGAGAACTTAGCCGCTAAATTATCCCTATCAATCCTTACTTTTAACCAGTAGCGAGCCGCTCGACTACCAATACTAGCTATCCAGTTTTACGCAAGGTTCAAAGTTACGCAAACTAACTAACAGCATTAAGAATTAGAAAGACTTCATTAACCGTATTAATCACCCAAGTGTTGTCAATACTCAAGAAATGAACACATCTAATTATACTCCTAGCTTAATTTAGCGACATCATTGCAGTCCTAAAATAAACTAGTTACTAGTCGGTTAATTAATCTAACGCCGGCCAAATTAATCAACTAGCTATAAACAAATGACAATTAAAACGAGCATAAAAAGAATACTAATAAACAAATATCGCCAGAACGAATAACAATTTATAATTGAAAGATTAATTCAACAAGGTTCCAAATTAACTCCAACAAGAATGAAATTAGCTAAAGATAGGAAGGGAGAACTAGTAAATTAAGTACAGAAAATCGTCCCTTATTTCGGTTGCAACACCTCCGCAAGATAGGTCTTCCATCTTCCTCCGGGTCGGAGCCGCTCCACCCGTCGGACTTCTCCTCTTCGGATCCATCGCCGCTTGCGTTCCGTCAGATTTGGGGTTTATTTATTATATAATTCCTTTTTCTTATTAAGGTAATTGAGACGGGTATTTATACTGAAATTGGGGATTGATTTTCGGAAAGAGTAGGATAGATCTTCTGAGTAAAGTACGGAAAGAGATAAGACTTTGAGACGGAGTGGAGACTCCATTGCTGAGTTTCGTGCGTGTCCGTAACTTTCTCTACTGGCTTTGTATTCTCTTCCATTTCTGATTGTTCGTGACTCCATTGTTTTGCATTTATCCAATCAATTGTACCTGGCCCATTTTCGCGGGAATTGTATTCCAATACCCCAAAGCACACAAAGGGATCTCATCTACGTTTAAAATAATATATTAGTACTTAAATCCCCGAAACTAACATATATAAAGTAACTAGCTCAAATAATGCAATACACGATCGTAAAATTATATAAATAAGGGGTATAAATATGAATAAATATCGTCTTATCATAGTTATAGTATCGAGTCTCGAGGGCTTGCAGTAATAATGTGTTGGGCATGTGTATAGAGGTCGTATTTTATTGTTATCGTTTTGTTAGCTATTGTCTAGTGGGTTTAAGAGTAGAGTCTAATTGATGGAGATTTATTAGTCGTGATTGTTGAGGTTCTTTGTTCTTTTATATTTGGTTAAGAGGCTTGGTTGTTGGGGGGAATTTTTGTGTGTGGATTTGGTTGTTTAAACTTTGTGGGTATGAGAAGTCACAAGATTTGAGTATGGTGTGCTTCGGGTTGTAAATGACTCATTACCATTTTGAGGATGTTATGGCATGGAGATATGATGTTAGAGTGTATCATGTTCGAGTGGATTCTAGGTTAGGTGAGGAATGAATGGTTTTTAGGACTGTGGTATATATGGTGGTGTGGTGTTTGAGTGTTAGGCAATTTTCAGTGAGACAGAATGATGAGAGTAAAGAAAATAGGGAAGAGTTAATGATGAATAGGGTTAGAGGGCGTAGCAACGTTTGAAGAGAGCGGGTTGTCTCATTGCAGTAATCTTGTTTTGCGGAATAGTTAGACAATATGATGATTGGTTGATAAAATGGAGTGAATGTTATTAATCAATTGTGCGGTTGAGGTATTATTATAGGCATGAGTGTGGCGATGCGGTCTTAGTTCATCGGTGATGATTGGTTTTGGGTTATGTGAAATAATAGAACTAGTTTGTATGCGGTGGAAAGCATGGAGGATAGTAGTAGTGTTAATGACTTGAGTTTCAGCAAGCATCGGGGACGAAGTCCATTTGAAGGGAGGTAGAATTGTAGCGTCGCAAGTTGTTATAGATTATGAGGTAGTTTGATTTATCAATGATGAGTTGATTTTAGCAATGTACGTGTGTTAATGTAATGAAAGGTTATGAGGCGAAAGGAGATGTGTGATGTGGGTGTTGTGGTATCATTAAAGGAAAAGAGTTGGTAAATGTTAAGTTCGAATGTATTGTGGGAGGGGGTGATGAGTCCATTTTATATATAGTTTAACTCCCTAGTTTAGCTCGGTTTATTTGATTATTATACTTTTTTTAGTATATTTGTGAGCTAATTACGTGTTCTAGGTGTATTGGTTGTGTTTGTTACATTTTGTAGGAATCTAAGCATTTAGAGGCTTTTTCCTAGCACATTAGCAAGCATCAAAGTTCACTAAACTAAAATGGAAGTAAGATGGACCATGGAAGGATACTATGAGAAATGACAAGCCCAAGCATGAGGATTTGTAAAATGGTTTGGTGTACAAATGAGAAACCAAAATGAAGCCCAACTTAAGGAGTGCACAACTCAACATAGGGATGCTCTTTGGATGCTCATGGGATATCAAACTATGCAATTAACCGGAGAATTAAGGAGCTAATTAAAGGCGTATCGTAGGATTCCTCAAGCATTTAATTGAGTCATTAAGCAAATGTTTCTAGATTAGTGAAACCCCGATCGGGGTTTCCATTCCCCGATCGGGGTTTGGTTTCTATGGAATGTTTACGTTTCGAGTCCTCTCCCTATATAAAGGAGAGGGTCTTCAACACTTAGGGGCATCTTTCTCATCATCTTGTACATCATTCTACAATCTAAAAACACTCTTTTACATAATGTCATTAGTCATTAGATTAGGTTTAGAATAGTTTAGTTTCCATTAGTTGTTACATTTAAGTATTTCAATTCAAGTTCATTTGCAAGTTAATTAGTTCCATTATGTTCTTCAATTCCAAGTTTCATTTCCTTTGTTGAGGTAATTCTATTTCTTGTATTGTTTTGTTATTTCCTTTGTCATTTCCATTATTAGTTAGTTATCATGTTTACTTATCATTTGTCATTAGATTAGTTATCATTATGCAAGAGTAGTTAGTTTGTCTAGGGAATTAGGGAAGCCATGCATAAATAATATTTGCAATTGTTGAAATGAGATGTTATGATATCAAATAGTTGTTTCTATCACATGCTTGCATTGTATTGTTAGTCTTTGATTATTGATCACAATCCTTGATTAAATTCGTTAACTCTTTCTATAAGTCGAGAGGCACAGAATTGAATTAGACTAAGCATCTGTTAGTATATCGACCTAGCCAAAGCGAGAGTTCGTTAGGACCCGATCTATGGTTGACATTAATATCGAGAGGTGGGTGTCTTTAGCCTAAACAATTATCGTTATCATCAGTTTTCTAGTTTGACTTGAGCATTTACATAATTTGCATGTGTGACCCGACCTCCCTAAACTCTTCCTTTATTATTATTGTTGTTTCATAAACCCACAAACCAATCGATAACCGACGTTGATAGAATTAACCCCATAACAACTTGTATAGCAACCCCGTCTCCTTGTGTTCGACCCCTATTACTACATTCATTTGTGTCTAGGGTATTTATCTTTGATTAGGTGTGCGATAGCCTACCAGAGGGGTTTATATGGTAAGGGCCAATGTATGTATTGTTGGAGTTTTGGATTAGGTTGTTGTATCGGATTGTGATGGTTTCTTTTTTAGGGTACCTTTTGTATATGATGATGCTAGTGTTAGCTTGAACGCTTGATTTTTTTTGTTTGTAATAAGGGTGTGAACTTCGGGGACAAAGTTCATTTTAAAGGAGGGAAGAATGTAATAGCTCGTATTGGTTTAGTAAGACTTTTCTTCATTATTGGTCTTAGTGTGTTTGATGGAGACTTGGTGTCGGTTGTTCCGACTTGATATGTCATTGGTAGAGTTCTTATGTTTGGGATATTGGGAGTTTGGTCAGAGGTCATAGAGTTTGGTTTGTGGTGTAAGTGGTTGTCTTGTGTTGTTGTTGCGTTTTATGTTTGTTGTGGGTAGGAGTTGTTGTTGGTAGAAGTATGAGTTGTGAACTTCAAGGACAAAGTTCGTTCTTAAGCAGTGATTACTGTAATACTCCGTATTTATGTATGTGTAGTTGGCACTCGGTCGAGTAAAGCTTACTCGACCGAGTGGATTGGGTACTCGGCCGAGTAGAGTTTACTCGACCGAGTATATTGGTCTGTCGTTTGAAAGAGTCTTCTGTTCTTATGTACTCGGCCAAGTGAGTTAGGCACTCGATCGAGTACATGTTGTACTCGATCGAGTACGACGGGTTTCGAGGATTTGTCGGACGGCTGATTAAGGATTTATAATCTCAGTTACGTTTCTCAAAGCAAACCCTAGTTTCCTCTCAAAAACTCTCTCTAATTCCTTAAGAACATCCTTAATCATCTCGTGTCGGATCCGATCTCTTGCTACTTTGTTGATTGCATTGGTAAGTACCTCTACTTTGTGATTTGTATGCATTGTTATGAACCCTAAGTGAATTGGGGGAAAAGGGAATATATTGGTATTGATTATATGATCATTGATTTTTTAGGAGGAGACTTTATAAAAGAAGGATTTTGATTGTGATTACATATTACCGGATTTACTTCAGGTAGGGTTTCCCTACTCAGTTTATTTGTGTTTCTAGTTGATGTGTTAAGATGATATGATTCTTGATATGTGATTGATGATGAAGTGGGGGATGTGCAAATTAATGTTCTGGGTTCTCTCGCTGCGGTGAGAGGGCCTTTCGACGTCTGTGGCTGCGGTCCATGGTCAGTTGGTGGTTTTGTAGAGCACGGATGGTAACCTGAGTCTACTGAGGTGTCCGCTGCGGTGGCCCGTCGGCTTCTCTTTCCCTTGTGCTTATCTTGTACGTTGGTCGGTATATGCGAATACTGACCCTTTTACTGTTTTACAAAAGTGTTGTGATCCATTGGGGGATGTATGGTGAGCAGGTGATCGCAAGTAATCGATAGAGCTACGTCGGGATCGAGGATGGGATCACTGTGTCGTGTCTTAGCTTCCGCCTAGTAGTTGAAGTCATATGCATTGATTAGTTTTTAATACTTTATCATTTGTTGAGTTTGGATTATTGGTCAGACGGTATGCCGTCTGTTTTGGGAACATGTATTTGACATTTAAACATTAATTAAATAAACAGTGTTTCCTTTATCGCTTGTATTGATATGTACTAGCTCAGGCAACCGAGATGGTAGCTCTCACATGTGCTAAGGGGGTCTTGTAAGACACCTTGGTGTATGGGGGTGTTACACTAACATACTGCATATGAATCCTGTTGTTTCCACTCTCGTGGGTTAAAGAAAATGGAAATTATTTTACATTGTTTATCTGAACCTTAATATAGTTTATTAGCAAGCTTCTTTTTTTTCATACATTTTAGTATACCTATTCCTTAAGTTCATCTTTAGATATAATAATTCGTTGATTTAAAATTCGGTTTAAGAAAGGAATTTGATTATACATAAATCTTAGAAAAGCAATATAAATGTTTACTTACTACCATAATATTATCTTCTAATTTTAATCGATAAAAGCTTAGTTTTATCATATTATTCAAGAAATAATTTCAATATCATTGAATATCTATCCTATTGACCTATGGGTAAAGTTGCAATATATCTGTAATGTGATTAGCAATGTACTATATAGATTTATGCGTTGAATTAACATACGTAATCCGATAATAAACTCGTCAACGTAATAAGTTTTCTAAATTTATGTTCCCGAACATTTTACAAGAATGAGATAAAAACTTCTATATAACTAGTTTAATAAATACTTGCATGATAAAAAGACACATAAACATTGGCCAAAATCCCCTTTTTTTCTTTTATATGATTTCATGAAACTTGAATGAAATACATTATAAGTCGTATTATTTTACGAACTTTTTCTCAAATAAGCTAAGTTATTGTTCATATAATTTCATTTATTTCAGTCGTGAATAATTTTAGAGTCCACTATAAAATAAAGTTGCTAATTATCAACCAGATGGTTAATAGTCCCTCCTATTCTCAATATTCCTCCCTTTTGATATTTGCACAAGGATTAAGGGTAGGAATAAAAAACAATATAGTACACTAGTGGACCTAAGTAATTGGAGAGAAAGTGTTAAAATTAGTACATTAGTGGGTTTATTATATTAATATAGTACACTAGTGGGTTTATTATATTAATAAAAGATAGGCCAAAAATAGAAATAGGGAAGAAAACCTGAATGGACCGAAAAGGAAATAGGGAAGAATATTGAGAATAGGAGGGAGTATGTTTTAACTTTTAATCGAGGTTCATTTGTTATATTCAGTTTTAAAATTCAAATCCTTTTCAATAATGGTCAAATAAAAAGATAAATGTACAAAGGTCATACATATTCTACTATCTTTCTTGAGAAACTTCGTATTTGTTTATTTTTATTTTTATTGGTTATGAACTGATAGGCTTATCGTGTACCTAATTAAAGATATTTTCCCTAAACTAAGCTAACAATAAATAAATGCAGTTAGGGAAGTAAATGTGATCACATGAAGACGGGAGTTACTAAACTAGTTGTCATAGGTCGAATTCTATCAATGTTGATTTGATAGGTTGAGGCTTGGTTTGGTAATTTAAAGCAAAAGAGCATTGTCAAATAAAGGGTAGGTAGTCGATAACTGTCTAGGCCAATGGCACATGCCTCTCGGTTTATTGCCAACCTTAGAACGGGACTTAGAGTCTTTCAATCTTAATAGGTCACTCTACTATTCATGCTTTGTTTGGTAACTTTTGATCGTTATTGTTGACGAGAAATTTGAAGTTTTGAAAGTGCTTTTTTATTTTAGTGAGATGTTAGCATTTGGCGTTTAATTACAAAGTAAAAAAGAAGCAAAAAGTTTAGGTAAAATGTGAAGTTCACTAGCTATGCCAACCATATTTAGTAACACAAATTCTCATTTGTGACGGGCACTTTTCGTCACAAACTTGTGACGGAGCAAATGTGACCATTTTTATGGAAAATGTAACCATTATATGACTGGTAATATTTTATGCATGATTACTTTTTATCATAAAATGGTCACATTTAGTCCGTCACAAGCTTGTGACCGTTACAAGAGAGACCAACTGATTTAGAAATTTGTCAAAGACAAAAGCGATGGGGTTATTTTTCAACGAACTATCCTCAACTAGATATTATTATATGATCCAAAACTTCTAGCTCGGTCCAGCGCAACTCGACTTTGTTAGAGCATGGGCTTCCCAGAAAGCCGAAAACCCTGGTGGCCTACACACCTCGGCCTACTTATAACATTGAGCTGCCTTTCCGTCAAATTTTAGACCCAAAAAATGACTTGGCTCAGCTAGGGAATGAGTTTTTAGGTACGTCGTAAATTTAGAGAAGACGTAATGCCACTCTGAAATTACTAACGCCACTCATGTTTGTGAAACTGTGAATAGTACCAAGTTTTAAACTTAGCTGTATTGTATGACATTGACAAAAAGTTGAGTGGCATTATCATTTTCCTAAATTTAAGTACCGTAAAATTGATGTTATTGTTATAATATTGTAGAGATGTAATAGAGATGTGTGTCTTTCTCATTACTAGAATGGGGTATATATACAAAGAATGCAATGGGGGTTATGGCATAGGACACTAGAAAGACTAGTCTAGAAGCATCCTATATTGAAGGACATTGAAAGATATTCATTATATGACCTATGGACATCCACAAATGCAATAAGTTTTATAATACTCCCCCTTGGATGTCCATTCCTGTAAATACGTTGGTGAAATTGCCTCATTAAAAACCTTACCAGGAAAACCCAGTGGGAAAAACCATGGTTAAGGGAAAAAGAGTGCAACACGTATTTACTCCCCCTCATGTTAACATCACTTGAGATCTTTGAGGCGACGAAGACCAATGTTGTGAATTAACTTCTTGAACGTTGCAGGCGGAAGTGCTTTAGTAAAAAGATCTGCCAAAATTTCACTTGAGCGCACTTGTGTCACCATAATATCGCCATTCTTCTGAAATTCATGAGTGGAAAAGAATTTTGGAGAAATGTGCTTTGTTCTGTCACCTTTGATATATCCTTCCTTGAGTTATGCAATGCAAGCTGCATTATCTTCATATAAGACTGTTGGAGATTCTTTTCCGGACGATAAACCACAATCCCCTCGTATATGTGTCATCATAGATCTTAACCATATGCATTCGCGACTAGCCTCGTGTATTGCTAAAAGTTCTGCATGGTTGGAAGAAGTAGCTACAAGAGTTTGCTTCATAGAACGCCATGAGATAGCAGTACCTCCACATGTAAACACATATCCAGTTTGTGATCGAGCGTTATGAGGATCAGATAAGTATCCTGCATCTGCAAAACCAACTAAACCTGTCTTTGATAAATTTGAAAAAAACAAACCCATATCTTTCGTACCTTGGAGATAACGGAGTATATGTTTAATGTCATTCCAGTGCCTTCGTGTTGGACATGAACTAAATCTTGCCAAGAGATTCACAGAAAATGCTATGTCAGGTCGTGTATGACTAGCAAGATACATCAATGCTCCTATTGCACTTAGGTATGGTACTTCAGGACCAAGAACCTCTTCATCATATTCCCGAGGTCGAAAAGGGTCTTTATCTGCATCAAGTGCTCTCACAATCATTGGACTGCTTAAAGGATGTGCTTTATCCATGTAAAATTGGCTTAACACTTTCTCAGTATATGTTGTTTGATGTACAAGAATTCCATCATTTAGATGTTCAATTTGTAGTCCCAAAACAAATTTGGTTTTGCCAAGATCTTTCATTTCGAATTCTTTCTTTAAACATTCCACTGTCATAGAGATCTCCTCTGGAGTCCCAATGATATTCAGATCGTCAACATATACTGCAATGATAACAAATCCCGATCCTGGTTTTTTTATGAAAATACATGGGCTTATAGGATCATTTTTATAGCCTTGACTCAATAGGTATTCACTTAGACGATTATACCACATGCGTCCAGATTGCTTTAACCCATATAAGGGTCGATTCAACTTGATGGAATAATGTTCTCTGGATCCCGAATTTTCTGCTTCCGACAGCTTAAAACCTTCTGGGAGTTTCATGTAAATATCATTTTCAAGTGGGCCATACAAATAAGTTGTAACTACGTCCATGAGACGTAAGTCAAGTCCCTCTCTAATTGCCAGACTAATTAGAAATCTAAATGTAGTTGCATCCACCACGGGAGAATAAGTCTCTTCATAATCAATACCAGGTCTTTGTGAGAATCCTTGTGCAACTAATCGAGCTTTATATCTCACAATTTTACCCGATTCATTTCTTTTTCGCACAAATACCCATTTGTATCCCACTGGTTTTACACCTTGAGGTGTACGGACTACTGGTCCAAAAACTTCTCTCCTTTCAAGAGATTTCAATTCTGATTCAATTGCTTCCTTCCATTTTGGCCAATCGTCTCTTTGTCTACATTGTTCAATAGACTTAGGTTCATGATCCTCTTCATTTTTCATTATATCTAATGCAACATTGCATGCAAAAAAATCATCGACGTCGCTTTGATTTCGGTTCCAAGTAATACCAGACATGATATAATCTATTGAGATCTCTTCATTTTCAGGTACCTGAGTTTCTTCTGGAACTAAATTTCCGATCATGTCCAAAGCCTCTTCAGGAGAGTTTTGTAAATTTATTTCATCATCGACCAGACCATCTTCATTCTTTGCCCCTTTTCTTTTTCGAGGATTTTTATCCTTGGAACCAATAGGTCTGCCACGCTTCTGGCGTGCACTAGACTCACTTCCAATTCTAGTTTGTCCTTCTGGGATCTTAATTTTAAATGGGGCATTTACAGCTGGAATGTGTGACTTAGTCACTCTTTTTGGGTCAGTAAAAGCATCTGGCAATTGATTAGCTAAGCTTTGTAAATGAATTATCTTTTGAACTTCAAGTTCACATTGTTTAGTACGAGGATCAAGATGAGATAATGATAATTCATTCCATTTAATTTCCTTTTCCAACTGTTTGTCATCTCCCCCTAAACTTGGGAAAACAGACTCGTTAAAATGACAATCTGCGAAACAAGCCTTAAATAAATCCCCTGTGGTTGGCTCAAGATATTTGATTATAGATGGGGAATCAAATCCAACATATATCCCCAACCTTCTTTGGGGACCCATTTTTGTGCGTTGTGGTGGAGCTATTGGTACATAAACCGCACAACCAAAAACTCGAAGATGGGATATATTTGGTTCCTGACCATGAACCAATTGAGATTGGGAGAATTTATGATAACTCGTTGGCCTGATGCGAATAAGTGATCGATTCTGCATGTAGAATAGCATGTCCCCAAGCAGAAATCGGGAGTTTACACCTCATAAGTAATGGTCTAGCAATGAGTTGAAGTCGTTTGATTAAAGATTCAGCTAGACTATTTTGTGTATGAATATGAGCTACGGGATGTTCAACATTTATCCCAATCGACATGCAATAATCGTTAAAAATTTGAGAAGTAAATTCACCAGCATTATCAAGACGAATATTATTTATAGGTGTATCCGAAAAATGCGCTCGTAATTTTATTAATTGAGCAAGTAGTCTCGCAAACGCCAGGTTTCGAGTTGATAATAAGCAAACGTGAGACCATCTTGTTGATGCATCAATCAAAACCATAAAATATCTAAATGGTCCACTTGAAGGGTGTATTGGGCCACAAATATCCCCTTGTATTCGTTCAAGAAATGATATCGATTCATGATTAATTTTAGCTGGTGATGGTCGTATAATCAATTTACCTTGTGAGCATGCAGAACATGAAAAGTTATTATGTATAATATTTTGGCTCTTTAGTGAATGGCCACATGAATTTTCAACTATCCTTCGCATCATTGTAGAACCGGGATGGCCTAGCCGGTCGTGCCAAGTTGTAAAGTTATTAGTAAACTTCGGGTTTACTGTAACATTTGTTTCAATCATAACAATATTTGTGTAGTACAATCCGCTACAGAATGTTGGTAGTTTCTCCTTAATCTGCTTAACGCCTTGGGTTATACTCGTGATTTGAAGGAATTCAACATTTCCCTCACATGTTGTTTCAATATGATATCCATTGCTGCGGATATCTTTGAAACTCAACAAATTTTTTTGAGACTTAGGTGAGTATAATGCATCAATTATTTCAATTTTTGTTCCCCAAGGTAACAATATATTTGCTCTTCCGGAGCCTTCAATAATATTTGTACTACCTGAAATTGTTGTAACATTTGCCTTTTTCATTATCAAGTGGGAAAAATATTTCTTATTTTTGAATATGCTGTGAGTAGTTGCACTATCCGCAAGACATAATTCTTCACCATATAATTGACCGTGAGAGATATTCATTTGCTTCAAATAAATAAAACAAGCGTCACAAATATATCAAATTAAAACATTCATTAAAATAACCTATCTCTATATAAAATACTTCAAACTAATAAATTGTCTAAAAATGTCTTAAACAATTAAATAAAATTATTCAAGCAAACAAAATAATAAAATATCTTAAACAAACTGTTAAAATGTCCTGAAACAAACAAACGGATAAAGTTCTCAAAAAAAAAAAAAAAAACGAGAAAACAGATCATTATTCCTTTTATGATGCTATCTTGACTCGAAGATTAATTATTCCCTGCAGGGGTGCTGAAAAAATCAGCAACTTCCAAATGAGTTGCATTTCCAGTATCAAAATCGCCATTTCCATCTTCATATACTAAATTAGTCTCCACTTTCTTTCCTTTCCGCTTTATTGATTCCTGGTACAAATCAACCAAATGCTTTGGTGTGCGGCAAACACGAGACCAATGACCCTTTCCTCCACATCGATAACATATATTAGTCACATTTTCATTTCTATTTTTCTCAATTTTGTTTTCATCTTTATTTTCCCTCTTATGATGGGAATATGAGTTTTTTAAAGGACCACCACGTGAACCCCCACGTCCTCGACCAAAACCATAACCACGTCCACGTCCACGACCACGATTAAAACCACGCCCACGACCCATGCTTCTGGCATAGTCTTTGTGAGCTATAACATTTGCTTCAGGGAATGGAGTTGAACCAGTTGGACGTGATTCATGGTTTTTCATCAATAATTCATTATTTTGCTCAGCCACAAGAAGACAAGAAATTAAATCAGAATATTTTTTGAAACCTTTTTCACGATATTGTGTCTGCAGGACAACGTTATTTGCGTGAAAAGTAGAATAAGTCTTTTCTAACATTTCTTCATCAGTAATTTTCTCACCACACAATTTTAGTTGTGAAGTAATTTTAAACATGGCTGAGTTATAATCACTTACGGATTTAAAATCCTGCAATCTCAAATGCATCCAGTCAAAACGAGCCTTAGGTAATATTACCGTTTTTTGGTGGTCGTATCGCTCCTTTAGATTTTCCCAAAGCACTTGCGGATCTTTAACAGTCAAATATTCAACTTTAAGGCCCTCATGGAGGTGATGGCGAAGGAATATCATGGCCCTAGTCATTTCTTGGCTAGATGTAGTGTTGTTTTCTTTAATTGTTTCACCAAGAGCTTTTGCATCAAGGTGCAATTCAGCATCAAGCATCCAAGATAAATAATTTTTTCCGGTAATGTCAAGAGCTTTCGAGTTTCGTAAGGTTTGACATAATGACTATACGATAAAATAAATTTGTATTAGATGATAACTCACGACTAAAAGAATTACAAGACCAAACTAAAATATATTAATTCTTGTAGTAGACAATAATTCTATAAGATTAATGTCCTCATCAATTACAATAAACTACAAATGTATTATGCATAGAGTTGCTTTTATTTTGCGGAAAAAAAACTTCATGTAATTTTAACAAAAAAAATAAAAAATAAAATAAAAAATACGCAACTAAAATTGCTATAATACGTAACTATAATATGTATAAGTTATTCTAAGTTATTTCAAATATTAAAAAAAAAAAAAAGATGTGAAAGACCCATATATGCCAAATTTATTTAATTTTCTAAGTTCACAATTTATCAAAGTTATAAGATATGATATAACATAATCCGAACTCCATAAGTAACATGATTAACGATTAAAGTCCTATGTTTAATAAATACAACATATTACAATGATGCAATAGGCGAATGAGAGAATATATACATCCATAAAATCATGTGAAACTATGAAAACGGTTACTCTACAACTCTAATATGTATCCATAGTGATAAATAAAAATAATAATAAAATAGTCATAGATTAAAATTGTAGCCATAACATAACGGAATGATATATTTATACCAATCAAATTATATGTCAAGTATATATGATTTTATATTCGTTTAATAACCAACAACCAAACAAAATTGAATAAGATCACTCAACAAAATTAATAGACTAATAATGCCCTCCTATAAATCAAAGAAAACTTGTATATTATATGTAAAACATGTACGTAGATGTTTTCCCATAAACGTGTGACACAAGCGTAACTTTTATTTTTAATATCGTAGAAGCAATATTTTATGATAACTAGAAACAGACCAATTTATGCATATACTATATACAAATTGTAGTAATATATGATATACAAATTGTAGTAATATATAAATATGATACACAAATTGTAGTACTAAATGAGGACTTACCTTACTTTTGATAAGAATTGAGATAAATTAGTGAAAGAATCGACCTATTCCTTTTGCTTTATTAACGTGCAATCGTGCTGATAACGTGTTATAATATTGTAGAGATGTAATAGAGATGTGTGTCTTTCTCATTACTAGAATGGGGTATATATACAAAGAATGCAATGGGGGTTATGCCATAGGACACTAGAAAGACTAGTCTAGAAGCATCCTATATTGAAGGACATTGAAAGATATTCATTATAGGACCTATGGACATCCACAAATGTAATAAGTTTTATAATACATAAATAATAATTTTGATGATAAATTATTTAATGTGTTATTTGAAAAACAATGTAGACATGGTGACTGGTGAATATATACTATGTATAAATAGTAAAATTGTCCCACATTGAAAAATTATTATAAGGTGGAGAAATCATAAATATGATCACCTTTTTTATATTGTTAATAAAATACTTTTCAAATATAATAAGTGACCTTTAAAATACTTTTTTTATTATTCAAATAGTAATATAATAGTTTAGTAACCGTTAAGAAATAAATATTATATACAAAAAGATGGTGTACTACTTAGTTTTTTATTAGTCCCACATTGAAGAATTATGTATGTATGGTGAATATATTACATATAATAGTAAATTGTCCCACATCAAAAAATTACTATAACATATTGGTGATTCTATGATTATAAATAGTAGTCATCTTTTAACTTAGGTATAAACCCACAATTTTGTAAGTTTCTTAAGTATTGTGTTGAAAAGTTCTAAAAATTTGTATTATAATCGTCACAATAGTGAAATTTACATCTTTAAAAATTAATTTAGAAAAGTATCATAAATAATAATTTTGATGATAAACTACTTAATGTGTTATTAGTCCCACATTGAAAAATAATTTATTTGTGGTAAATATATATACAAAGTGTAAATTGTAAAAATTATCCTATATCGGAAAAATATCATAAGGTGCAGTGATCAAAAATATGATTATAAATTGGAGTCATTTTTTAGTCTCTTAAGTATTGTCTTAATGAACTCTTAAAAGTTTGTATTTTATCTCCACAATAATGAAATTTACACCATCAAATATTATTTAGGAAATTTAGGAAAGTATTATATAAGTAATAATTTTGATGGTGTACTACCTAATAAGTTATCTATCCCACATTGAAATATAATACAAGTATGGTAAATATGTTAGGTATAAATAGTATAATTGTCTCACATCGTAAAATTATCATAAGGTGGGGTGATCCTATAATTATAAATAGGAGTCATCATTGGAACTTAATTAGATATCAACCAAAATCTTTTGAGTCTCTTAGATATTGTCTTAGAGAGCTCTTAAAAGTTTGTATCCGCATTAGTGAAACCTACATCATCCAAAATGAATTTAGGAAGGTATCATAAAAAAAACAAAGTGAAAAATCATTTATTTATCTCAATATACATTTCCAATATTATATTCAAGTGATGTTTATAATTTTTATATAAAACCTTTTACATTTCATTTCACAAAAAAATATTGTAAAAATGAATCATCTTTCAAAGTTAGATATTCACCCAAAATATTTTGAATCTCTTAAGTATTATCTTACAGAACTCTTAAAAGTTTGTATTATTATCTCCGCCTTAATGAAATTTACATCATCAAATTAATTTAGGAAAATATCATAAATAAAAATTTAAGAAAGTATCATAAATAATACTTTAATTTTAATGGTATACAACTAAATATGTAATTTGTCCCACATTAAAAATAATGTAAGTGTGGTGAATATACTATGTATAAATAGAGGAATTGTTCCACATCTTAGAAATATCAGAAGCTGGAGTGATCATGCGATTATACATAAGAGTCGTGCTTAGACTTAGATATCAATCCAAAATCGTTTAAGTCTCTCAAATATTGTTTTAGAGAGCTCTTAAAATTTTGTATTAATTATGAAAATAATCTAATTATAAGATTCGTGGTAAAAAAATGTTATCATTATAGTATAAAATCTCATATTATTTGCACATACTTAGTGTAATTCTTAATATGTTATATATCACACGTTGAAAAATAATGTAAGTGTGGTGAAGATATTAATACCTATAAATAATAGAATTGCCCCATATCGGACAATTACCATAAGGTAGGGTGATCAACTCAAAATCTTTTGATTCTCTTAAGCATTGTCTTAGAGAGCTTAATTCTTAGGTACCTTGGATCATTTTTCGAGTCATATAGATCAAATATAACTTGATTCCTGGCAAGGTTGGTAAAACATGTTTAAAATAGAAGTTGAATCAATATATCATTATTATTTTCTTAAACATTACGGAGTATATTTTATTATAGTCTTAAAATTTCAAAAGTTTATTTTTACAAGTTAAATGTTATAGGAAAATTATGAAAATGACATTAACGTATACCCGTGCATCGCACGGGCATGAAATCTAGTATCTTTTAAATTTGGGTTTTTCTATGATGTACCCCTGTGTTTTTTCATATTCTACGATATACCCTCGGTTTTTCAAAATCACACAGGATACCCCTAAACTCAATAAATTGTTCTACAAATACCCTAAATGCTAAAATTTTACAATTCTAAATATTAAATTTTGACGGTTTTAGTTGCTTATTCGTCAAAAACACTTGTAATTGTCAATAAAATCCTTATTTACTCATTAATATACAATTTTTTCTGACATTAAGTAACCATTTAAAAACTCAAATTTGGATAATTGGGGTATCTTAGAGACTAATATAGGAGTTCAGGACTATATTAGATGTTTCTTAAAAATCGAGGGTATATTTTATAATTCGAGAAAATACAAGGGTACATGATAAAAAATCCCTTTAAATTTAGTATTAACTATTGAGTACAAGATTATATCATTTTCCTTTTTTTTTTTTTTTTTTTTTTACATTTGTCTTTTTTTATGTAACTGTGATAATATTATGTATATATGTTGCTTTTTAAAATAACGTAAATGAAAATAATAACCCTCATTTTTTGTTTTTTTAAAAAAATTCACTTTTTTCTTTTCAAAACAATCATATTTTCTGGATGTAACATCTACCATTTTTTTAACGAAAAATTGTGTTTTTTTTTAGCAAATAACGATAACACATATATTTATTTTTATTCATAAGTAGCAATTGGTAGCACATGCAATATAAAGCAATTTTTTGTTTTTGGATAAAAAAATGAGATATCCTACCATTTTAAATGTTTACCTATTCGTGATCCAATAGGTACTCCTTTGATAACTCACTAACACTCACGATGTTATACTACAGAAAAATAACATGTATAATACTTAATCTTGAGTTTCTATCTATGATACTCAAATTCTTTGATTTATCTTAAAGAAAGTCACCCAAAAATCAATAGGAGTGGCTAGCTTCTATTCTACATTTTGAGTATACATTTTTTTTTCAAAATTGTTTAATTATGTAATTAAATTGTATGAATAGGCAAGGTAGGATAAGTAGGCTTGTGTTAGCAGGGCGGCTATAGACGGGAGAGGTGGGTATTTGGGGGCCAAGTTTCACTTTTACCTAATTGGTGGGGTGGATCTTGGTACTAAAAGTCTCACTCCTTTCACTAACCGCGATGGGTGAGACTTTTAGTACCAAGATCCACCCCACCACCACTTAATCACTCCCCACCCTCACCCTAATTGGGGTGGGCAGAACATTACCTGCTTTACCCCGCTCTCATGCCATTCCTAATTTCTTTCTCCCCTAATCGAAACAAAATTATAATTTAACTATTAAATCAGATCAATTTAATCTAAACAAAAATTAATGAAATCTATTTATAAGATGAAGTAATTACTTATTTAATATGATTATGAGATCCATAATTGAGGTTTATATGGAATTTGATTAGTTTTAGAATAAGGAGAATTATGGTTCTTTGAAAAGGAGAAGGGTAGAGTATGAGAAAAATATGGAAAAAAGTATTACTATATGATTGAGCAAAACGTCTATATTTGTATATGAAAGAACGACTATGCTATGTATAATTTTATCTTAACATAAATGATACTCCGTAATATTTATTTCTATTGTATATTTCTATATGTAAAGTGTTTTGTCATTAATTGAACCACTTAGGTTGATTTAGCCTATTTTCAATCATATTTAGTTACCACTTCGAGATTTCACCTATAACATCATCTAATCGGTAAATTTTGATTGAATTGGTTTAACTTTAACGGGTATTTTGCTAAGTTATTGTGCATGTCAACTAAGTTTGCTGGTTAGTCATGACATGTGATACTCATGACTTGAATTTAAAATCCGTCCACATAAAAATCGTCCTCGTGGTTGGCTCGCTCCCCCGCTATACAAAAAAAAACAAGTCATTATTATTATCATAATTGTGATCATATAATATGTGGGTTATGTTTGCGTCACTTAGTAGTAGGCCTCTCTGTATCTCTCTTAATCAGCTCATCATTTACTTTATTTCATTTTTTTTCCTGGTGAAAAGGGTACTTTTAAGATATACCGTCATTATCGTCCACGTGCAAATGATAGGGAAATAATGTAATGATCTCAAATTTTTGTTCAATAGAGTTTGATGAGCTTGTATGTACGGAGTGTAATATAGAAATAAATGTAATTACTTTTATTTTTGTCATGGGAGCATTCAACTAGCAGCAAAAGTGAATAATAAATCAAAATGTCCGATATTAAGACGATAAGTTAGTAACTATTTACGATAAATACTCATTTAAAATTTAAACGGTTTTAATAACATGTGTACTAAACTAAATAGAGAAATATTGTTTGTGAATATTTCACTAATTATGGTAAATATGAATTTGTACATCAATTTTTCATGATACATTCACAACCATCTCTCTCTAATTAGCTTATTAACATATGTCCCATGTTAAAAAAAACCCGAAATTTTAATCGGTACTCGTATAATCAACCACATACGGAGTATGGAGTAAGAAATTTTCCTTTTTTAAGTCCCGCAAACATTATCTCCACAATTCTATATATGTCAAATGATGAATAATGTTGGTTCAACATGAAATACTTCATGCGTGGGGTGTCTCTGAAGAGTTTCATTGATAGGCTTAAAATTTGACTAGTGTTTAAACGGATTGAAATTACTACTCACATAAACAAAGTGCAATTTCTTTTCTGCTTATCCATGCAAAAGAACTCAAAAATTAAGCGTGGTTGATTGAGAGTAGTCTTAGGATGTGTAACCTCCCGGGAAGGTTTCTGGGATGTACATGAGTGAGAAGAAAATGCGCTGAAAATGACGTGTGTTGATCCGTGTACCATGTACGTAGCTTAACGAGCTACCGTGAGTGAGTGACCGCTTCCAACCCGGGGATAGATCGAGGTGTTACACAACATTTACTAGAGCCACACAACAATAGTGATGTAGAAGCAAAATTTAATTAAATGTGTGAGTCTAGTTCTTGCGTGCCCTACTTAACTAGGGTCATCGTCAGTTTAGATTTTCTTGGCATGCCCATCTAATATAATAATATAATAATGCATGAAATAACCGACTAAAACGTTGTCATTTATAGGGACAACATTATTTTCATAAATTTTCACGTAATACTTTGATTTAGAGTAATAGTTTGCATGGATTCAATTATGGCAGAATTGGAGCTGAAAAGACCGTTAAGGATAGTTCTCTATTTTTTTTCCTACAAATAATGTTGTTTTTGAAATTTGTAGTAGTAGTAGTGCATTCTCAAAACTCGTCTCGAACATGCGGTTCAATTAGCGAGTCAAGTATCGACTCGCCTGGTCTAATTACAAATTTATGAAATACTTCTTTTATCTCGCTTATTTATTTAACATTTGTATTGTTTGTGAAAAATATATAATCACGGATAAATAAATGATTGTAATAAAGGACAGATTTTTTATTACTAAAATTTGTGGTTTGTCCAATTATCCTCCTCCGAAAACTTTTTTTATATAATATATTAAAAAAAAAGTTTTTTTCGCCGAATCAGTAGATCGAGAGGTCGTTCCGCCCCTTGTCCCCGAATATTGGTAATATGTTCTCATACAATGTTGCTCCAATCTTTTCTAGCTGGCGAGCAATCCCAGTTCTGAAATTGCATTTTAATTTTCTCTTTTTAAATTTAGTTTTACCGGGACATGAAATATGTAAAATCAGCAATCACTTTATTCACACATTTACAAGATTGAAAGTTGTACAATAGAGCAACGTACTACTAGATAACACCTACAAAAAAGTGCCATTGTAATTAGATTAATTGCAAAGACAAGTTTGCATTACATTTTAACCACGCACTTGCTATTTTGCTAAGGTGGTATTTTTGCCGTGAAATATTTTTTGTTGAAAAGTATGTGATGGCAAATAGGTCAACAATACCATTAGAGATGGGTGGACATTCGAACTTGTTAATGATCTTGTTAATATCTTATACGTAGTCTCATACTCTCTCATATATACCTAGAAAGTAAATAAACCTTAATGTAGACATTCGAACTTGTTAATGGTTTTGTTAATATTTTAGTTTTGTACTCTCTTATTATACCTAGAGAGTAAAAATAAACCATAACGTAAATAATATCGGAGCAGTGACTGAGCGAGGGGCCAAGAGAGGCCGTCTCTGGTTATTAATTATTTGAACAGTTAAGAGCCTACTTAACCTAATTTTAAGAAAAATGTTTATATTTTTGAAAATGAGTTTCTAAATTGGCTATTTGTAGATGAAATCGTACTCCATAGATTTTTGGTTATTTGCGGCCCAGGCCCGATAATTAACTTAACATGGGATCATAGTTCAGGGTATGTAAAAAAGACATGTATAGAGAATTAACTGGGCCTTTATTTGCAACCGTTAAATAATAATACGGTTTGCTTGACAGCTGAAAGAGAGGTCAGATGGCTCTCCAGTCTGATTAAAATGAGTCTTCACATGTGAGGGAGTGTGATGAAACCCAAAATTTACACATGTGAGTTATCACACAATGATAAAAGATGATAGAGTATACCACTTTATAAGGCAAATGTCTACTCCCTCTATTTCTAATTGGTTTAGAGTGGAACCTCCTTGGGTTTATAAAACACTCTCTTTCCTCGGTGCGAGTGCGGCTCAGGCCCGATAATGAATTTAACACGTTTTAAAAAAAATGGTTCTCAAAAAGTTTTTTTTTTCTTTTTTACTTAAGCGAATGAAAATATGAAAAATTATACTTAGGTAAACATTTATTTTATTTTATTGAAATGTTTACAACACACAATTCAAGTTCGTTAATTATTTAGTGTAATAAATGCCTTAAGAGTAGAACTAAAAGCTAGATGTACCAAATGAATGATTCCACTTTAAGTTCTAAAAACAGATTTTGAGCTTTTTAAATTAGTTTTAAATTTGCAAAAATCTTGTATTTGGCCAAGTATAAGCTTTTAGTGACTAAATCATCTAAAAAATTTAGACCAAACACATATTAATAAGTATTTTCCATTTTAGTTTGGCCAATTTAACGAAAATAACTCAACGCTACTCAAGTTAATGTTCTACACACAAAAACCCAACCTTTCAACTTATAATAATCCAACTTTGCATTTTTGTCGGAAAAATATCCCATTACTCAATTAATAAGTTTCATTATTAGAATATTAATGAAGCATATATCGTAAAATACGTTGACAAATCTTTCAAATGTGATATTATGTTAAAAAAAAATGGTTTAATCACAATTTACTTTTTTATATTTTCTGTAAAATAAAAAGGTTTTATCTTTGAGATTGTTCAAAAGTTTATTTACTTGTACAAAATATTCCTATAGCTCATTTTACTAATGTAATCTTCACACGAAACTGTCATGTGGATGAATGACCATTACTTGCTGGCTTTCCCATCAGTTGAGATAATTAAAATTATGAGTGACAGGTATGGCGGGTTTGTTTTACTTATATTTTTATTTACAGAAAATATGATTTGAGTGACAAGGACAAAACTTCTAGTATTTCCTTGATAATAAGCTAAGTGAGATGATTTGTTATATATTTGACCCGTCTTAAATTTAAAATGGCCAATTCTCGTCTTATATGAGAATTTGTGATTCACCATTATTGCCCATTCAAGCAATAATTATACAACCTTTATTTTAGGTGAATATTGTACCGTTTTATTAGATCACACAAAAAATGACAAGACTGCTAATCAAGTGAACCAACTTCAATTCATAAGTTGAATGGATTAATATTCTTATCATATAAATCGAGTGAATCACATAAAAAGGAAACAGAAAACAAATAATGGTTGGTCGTTGAGAAAATTTATGAAAGAATTTAATTATTAGTTATACGAATATAGAAAGGATTGCCCACCTCGTTACCACTTTAAGTCATCACTTGATACACATTTGTAGTGTACCCTTCCTTGCATTGGCCTATAATATCATTCCACGTGGTCCTATCATTTATGCAATATTAATTTTCCGGCACATGATATAGTGTTTTTTTTAATATTTAAAATAAATAAATAAATAAATAAATAAATAAATATAATATGATATGTACCATACTACCATGTCTTATACTTATATATAGTGACACAGTGTGTAGCGTTTGGATTACTTAACGAATCACATAAATTTGAATTAACAAAAAAATAAGGAATATTATATTTTTCAAAAATTTAATTAAGGAATATTATTAGAGTTTTAATTAATTAAAGGTGAAAGAAAGTATGGCTTCTACTCCTGGGATTCTTACTAGTTGGCCATGGGAGGCTCTTGGCAATTTTAAGGTTATTTCTTTTTATTTATTCATGTGTATTTATGTGTATTAGCTAAAATTATTTAATTTGATTTATTTGCTAAGTATGTATGATTTTATATATGATAAACTTTGCAATTTATACATTTAATTAGCCATGCATATTATCCTGCCATAATTTCATTTTTATTTTCTGTTTTATTATTCTTTTGTTGGATTCTAGTCGGTCTAATGTGTAGCATGTTTGTACGGTGTATTAAGTTTAATTTAGTAATTCCAACTTTATATATGTTGCCTAAGTAAATGACGAAGCATCTATGTCCTAGAAGTGGTGGAATAAGGGAACGCAAATTAAAGGTAGTCGTGGTTGTTTCGGTGAAAAACTCGTAAATTTCAATAGGTTAGTCTTCCACATGAACAACAGAGAGAGTTACTGCTTTATAAACTAAGGGTGTACTCCTTTATTTAACAATTGATTCTAAACTAAAACCTCATTGATATAATGAAGTGGGACTCTCTTTCGCTTTCATCTGGGTATGGCTCGAGCCTATTTGCATGATTTCACAGTTTCTCTAAATGAAGAAATTTAATAAATAAAGAAATAAATTGTATGACAGATAAATCTATTACGAGTATTATTATTCTAATAATCAATAATTATATATCATACAAACATGCATATAACCAGGAGAAATATGTTGGTGCAGCCAACCAAAAGTGAGGAATGAAATCGATGGTGCAGACATAATCATATAATCTTCTTTTATAACAATTATTCATTGTAGTGTCACTAGCATGACCCTAAAAGTTAATCTGGCGAAATAGTCGTGCAATTAAATGTTTTGAATTTAGGGTTTATCCTTCTATTTAACATTTTTTATTTCTCCTAATGAGTAATGAAGACAAAATTGTTGTTCAATGGATGAGTACTACTTATTTATAATTTATTTATTTAATTTTATAAAAAGAATCTGATTTACAATGTTAATAACCTAAAAAATATGGCTAATAAATACTCCCTCCATTTCATTTAATTATACTCGTATATATTTGAAGTATATATATGACTGAAATGTGGAGAGTTGACTATACATACTCCTATATACATGGGGTTTATTTGGTTGCACCATGAAAATGGGTGAATTAGAATATCCCATGTTTTGCAAAAATGAGAGATGTTTGGTTACGTTAAATCATGTAATTTTTCTTTTTTCACGAATTGCCAGCTCCTCTGCTATAATGAAGGAGTTTGATTACCTAATCCTCTCTAGATAGATGACAATTCATGTGTCCATGCAACTCCCACAAGCCAACCAAGAGAGTTTTAGATAATTCGTATAAATTATCCAATTCACGGGTGAATTTCGAAAAACTAATAGAAGTAGTTTACTCCTTATAGTTTAAGGTTGCCTAATTTGTTGCGAATACGCGACATCTATGACCAAGTATATGTTTGCCTAATTGCTAATTTAATATAAACAAATTAAATACACTACATAGTACATACAACACGCTTTCATAGTGACCACCATTAATTTTAGTTAATCGTCTTTCACTAAGTTATCGAGAGACCATGGTATACGTGTCATTTTAATTACTTTTTGTACACTATTCTATTAGCTTGTAATTAGTCTTTTAATAAGTTTATTGAGAGATCGCCTGCTTTACCTACAACGAGAACTGGCCTGATGAATTTAGACCATGCATGTCACTGTACATACAGTTATTACTACGGAGTATTAATAAGCACCTTTATTCCTTAAGACGAGTATGAACTTTTAAACGTATTTAATTGACTTTAGGACCATTTAACCTTAATTGTCTATGTCTATCAGTTGGCCGAGGTTGACTAACTAGAATTAACAACTCCAGTAGTCACATGGTTGTCAAAGTCCTAAAGATTTTTTTTGTTTTAGTATTCTTCTTACAATTAATTGTCTTTATTATTTAAAAAAGTTTACTCTTTATCATATAATACTTGAATGGCTTGGTCGTCACTAGACCGGGCAAAATTGACCGACCGACATCCGAACTCAAGACCCTTATTTGACCCGACAATATAATTCGAACTGAATGTTTAATAATAGTTGACTCAAAATGAGCCGAATACAAAATGAGCCGAATAAAAAATTCATAAATAATTTAATAGTTGACTCAAAATGACCCGAATATAAAATGAGCCGCCTAAGCCGAACTCTTGCAAACTTGAATTGAAATTGACCCAAACCAAACCCAACCAGAGTGACCCGTTTGTCAGGATTTGGCGTGATGCTTAGTCTTTCGTTCTTTTGCCTCGTCTGTTAGTAACTTAGATGACTATTTTCTTAATCAAATGAATCCCTTAGCCGACTTGATTCGGAAAGAAAGAATTACACCTTTGCTTCGGGCCGGGTTTTATAATCGACTCAAATATAACCATGTTATATGTATTGTCTCTAAGTTACGTTGTTGTAATTTTACGAGCTTAACATATATGTAAAAACATTATCTGAGCTTAAATATTATTTCTGAGTTATATTTAGGTAATAAATCCCAGAAAATTACATGAACACTTGAGCGCATTTACGGCTAAACTTATGATTACTTGAGCACAAAAAATTTCTAAGCTCTATATTAATTAGCCCAAAAACTTACTTCAAACACAAATTTTATAACATAACTCCAAAAATCAATCAATCAATCAATCAATTAATACTATGAAGTATATAATAAGCAAGTATATATATAATCCGGAAAACAATGGACAATAATGGAATGACATAAATATATAGAATTTCATTATTATACTATATAGATTTCGATGTATAAAAGTTGATAATACTATTAGGAAAGTTATTAATGTAGAAAATTAAACTAAAATCTAAGATTATAACCATAACTTGGAAAATAAGAATATTATGAAAAAAAAAGTACATGATTTTCCTTAATTAAAAAATATGACATCATGTGATGCCAATATATTTATATTATTATAATAGTAGTAGCTGCAAGGTAGTGCAAATAATGGACACAATGTCGATCTAAACAAAATATTTAGTATTTATTTAAATATATATATATATATATATAAGTCTAATACAATCTGTAAAAGTAATAATAATAGATGCGGGTGTAGTGAAAGTAAAGCAACAAGCAAGGGAAATTAATATTAATAAATGCGGGAGTTGTGAAATTAATAATAATACACTCGGTGCAACTCTTTCAAATCACCCTAGATAGGCGAATCTGACCCGACCCGATAAGGCTGACCCGAGACCCGAAAGTGACCCGAACTTGACCCGCAAGACCCGATCTGACACGATCCGAAATGTCCCGAATTGAAGTGACTCGAAGTGGCCCAAACGACCCAAAATGAACCGAATTAACTTATTCTAAGCAAAATCTGACCCGAAATGACCCAAACGACCCAAAATGAACCGAATTAACTTATTCTAAGCAAAATCTGACCCGAAATGACCCAACCGACCCATAATGACCCAACCCAAAAAATTTTCGACCCGAAAGTATCCCAATAAATATTGATCCGAAAATGACATGATCCGGAGTGACTCGACCCAAACCCGACCCGAATGACCCATTTGTCAGGTCTAGAGATATGTACTATACATAAGACAAAGTTTTTGAGTTTTTATATAGATTTTCGTTATATCTTATTTATTTCATATGCACATATTTGACTCTTTAGATCAAATGAGAATCCACAAATTCTCATTTGTGACGGACAAGCAGAGTGCCTAGCTAGGGACTGAGGGAGTATCATTCTATTTTGTCTTATTATCTACCCATATCTATTTTGTCGGAGTACTTAACTTGTGTGACTAGACCTGACAAAACTGACCCGATTCAAAATGAACCAACCTGAACCCGAACTCAAGACCCGAATTTGATCTGAAACCCGAATTAACTCGAACCCACTACAACCCGACCCGAATGTTTATTGTTGCAAACATATTATTAACCATGAATAACTTGAATATAGCTCACACGGAAATGACCCGAACCCGACCCAAAACTGACCCGACCCAATTGCCCCATTTGTCGGGTCTACCTGTGACGGATATGCCGTTGCGAGGAAAACTTGCTGAAGAATTTGCCATCCCCCATAAACCTTCTATTTTGATCGAAACACAAGCCACGTGAAGATAAAAAGAGTTAAATGAAGTAGAAAGTACAAATGGCGACCTCTTAACTTTGGACAACGACGAGTGACCAATGACCCATATCCATAACCATACAAATACTGTTCATTTACCTAATTTACTTGTTTCTTATATGATGACTCATCTATCACACAAAATGCCTGACATACTTCATAAATATGACAGACTACCTAAATTTGTTATCTCTGCACAAAGCCGTACACATTTCATTAAGAAGATAATTGTGCTATATCAGCTACCAGCTACTCCTACTAATAATACTCGCATCCATCTCCTACGTTTCAGGACGATCATTATTTTTACGTTAGTACTCGTACTTCGTAACACCTCATTAATATGTCGCTATTATGGTTACTCCCAAATTTATTACTAACCATGATTGAGGATTTGATGGTGAAATGTGAAAGGGTATGGATACAACCAGCTAGAGGTGATAATGAGACGAGACAGTTCGAACAATTTGAGATCGGCTCGGTCAAAGCTTGGCTCGAGAGCTTTACGAGTCCAGCCGAATAAGCGCTGACTCGATTCAACAAGCTCGCGAGCAACTCCAACTTTTGTGATTAAATATTAAGATATTATTCATATTTTATAAAAATATTTTATCATGATTATATCTTTCTATGATTGTATCAGACATATCAAGTGTCCCACTTATTTGCCAAATATTTTTACATATAATTTTCAAATCTTATTATTAAAAATGCTGGAAGAAAAAAAATCAAATAATTAACAATTATATATAGGCTCGATTTGAGCTTGAGCTTGGATTAAAGCTCGCAAGTTTAATAAAAATTAAAGTGCACAGTTTTTTCAAGCTCAGGTTAACTGGAGATTGGTTCGAACTCAAGTTTTAGTTCTTGAGCATAAGCTTAGCTCAGGCTCAGCTCGGCTCGTTAATACTTCCCCTAGATACAACTATAGAAGTTCGTTGTTGGTTAGAATGTTAGGAAATACTTTAAAATAAATAAATCAAGCTATTATTGTTATTGAGATGATGCCCGTATGTAATACCATTACAGTTAATCATATTGAAAGTAATTCGTGTGTTTAGCTTAGGCTCCTTTTTAATAAAAAAAATCTTATTGGATATTTAATATTTTTCCTTACTAATTTTTTTTTTTAAAAAAAAGAAGATAATTTGCACGTATGCATTATTAAGACAATTTAGATCTTTTAAATTAGCACCATGGTATTATAACACGTTATCATCTAAAGACGACATTCGTTTCCTTATGGAAATCAAGCTAAAAAAATATTCGTACTAAACTATTACTCTTTCAGTTGCAATTATTTGTTTTTCATTTTTATTTTACACATAGTAAAAAGAATGATTGAGACGAAGAATTTATTATGTTTTGCTATTTAGTTTCTCCAATACTAAATATACAGAGTATTATCTTGGAATACAGTGACTAACATATTAGTTGTTTTGCATGGCAAAAGTACGTACTAGTGGCACCAATGATAGCACATAGCATGTACTCGTTCATAACAAACCCGAAGGAGACGGACATATCCTACGTTCTAATAAGCCTACTCATGTTCTCAAGGATGCTTCACAACCAAGTTTGGATCAGTCTTTCTCGCTATCGAACAGCCAAAGGCAACAACTTAATTGTCGATAAAAGTATCGACTTTGAGCAAGTCGATAGGGAAAGGAACTGGTATATATATTTTATCTTCCCATCTTTTGATTTCCGAGTTAAGGGTATATTGGTGAATGTTACTAACTAGTATGTTGCCCGTGCGCTGCATGAATTCTAAAATACTTGGCTAAATATATAATGTGTTAGGACGATTTAGCTTTCATTGTGTAAAGAGTATTGTAGGACAACTTTAATACTAACAAAAATCGATTTAAGGGTTATTATTGTTTCAAGCTCTGATTTTATTAGTTATACAAATTAACACTTGGATTATGACACATTTTTTTCCTTTAAATAGTCTTTTAAGAGAATTTATTAGGTAATT
Organism: Heliosperma pusillum; assembly: GCA_022085475.1. Lineage (NCBI taxonomy): Eukaryota > Viridiplantae > Streptophyta > Magnoliopsida > Caryophyllales > Caryophyllaceae > Heliosperma > Heliosperma pusillum. The sequence continues at coordinate 32,460 of JAIUZE010070096.1, forward strand.
AAAACAAAATAAAAATGATTGTAAATTGATTCACTTAACTTTGTGTTATATATAATATGTACACATTTTCTCTCTTTTGATCTTTGTATCTAAAGTAGTGCTTTCTTTTTCATCATCACAATATTCTTCTTACGCATTATCCTAGCTTGGATTGAGTTGTTTTAGCTCTCCCTACCTTTTACATACTTTTTTTAATTAAACTTGCAGCCTAAACCTCTTCAAAATCTCAATCACTCCAACACAACTTGGTTTACTATGATCTTTTCTCTTTGATCATCTGGTGTCTTTGGCCAACCTAGTGTTAGATCCCTTAGACCCGCGAAGGCTTTCTTCTACTCATTCTCGTTGTTATTCTTGGTCTCTTACCAATACTCTTGAAACCCTCTCTCAAACCAAATCTATTGGGTCCTTCCTGATTCTCTTTGGCACAAAATCAATGTATCTGTCTCGAGATCACATTTAAGGTAGTTATTGGAAAGATGGACATTCAAGTGTAACACTTTTACCTCTTTTGGATCCTCTCCCGTTCTTTTTATAAACTTACTATAAAGTATATTTTTTTCGGGATACTAAAATCTCGAGATTAATTTTGAACAAATGTATGTAAGTGAATACGATTATCGAATGTATAACGGCTAATTTTCAATTTATTGGGACAGGGATGATCAAATATTGTTCAATTGGTTAATATTATACTTCGCATTTTGGACAATGGAGAGTGCAAAGGGAATGCCAGTATGGCGAACTGATGGTGTCGTTTTGATGTTCTTGTTGCACACTGGTCCGGTAGAGTTTCTCTACTATTGGCTACATCGCGCTCTTCACCATCACTTCCTTTACTCTCGTTACCATTCTCATCACCATTCTTCCATTGTTACTGAACCTATTACTTGTAAGTCCATAAAAAACATCATTTATTTCGTCCCATTTTTGTATACACGTTAGAGAAACCGATTTATTCAATAACTTAGTAATTATTGTTATGTATCCTAACTCGAAATCTATGGTTGTTTATTTGTTCCATTGTCGACATGTAACAGCGGTCATTCATCCATTTGCGGAACACATAGCCTACTTCCTTCTCTTCGCGATACCTATGCTGACAGTTCAATTGACTGGACTAGGCTCCATTGCTGGCATAACATTGTATCTTACATACATTGATCTAATGAACAACATGGGACATTGCAACTTTGAAGTCATCCCTAGTTGGGCTTTCACCATCTTTCCTCCTCTCAAGTTTCTTCTCTACACTCCTTCGTACGTCATTCTTCCTATCTATATATTCACTTTAACATCTTATATCTAGTTTTGGTTTGCGCGACTTTCATAATGTCCGTCCTATTATTAAGGATGTTAGTTACTGTACAATTATGAAAAATTAGTCGACAAAATCGACTGTTATTATAGTAAAAAGACAGTCACGGAGTCAGAGGATAAGCACGAAGCGACACTTAGTCGCACGCCTCTCATGACAAGTTAAGGGTCTAATCAGGGACGAAGCTAAGCACCAGGCTGACCAGGTCATGACACGAATGAACTTTTTTTTATTGAGAAGAAATATACCTAATTATTTCTTTTTAAATAACTATCATTAGGAATATAGGTAAGATTAATGGACCGGCCTTAGGTAGAATTTAAACCTAGTTTAGCTTCGTCCCTGGGTCTAATCATAGTTTGACGGCACATGCTGGCCCCCTCGGCCCTTGCTCTGCAATTAGCCCGGTTGAGGAAAATTTTGCAGTCCAACCGAATATTAACGATTGCCTTAATTTGCTGTGACAGTTATCACTCGCTACATCACACCCAATTCAGAACGAACTACGCGTTGTTTATGCCATTCTATGACTACATCTATGGAACAATGGACAAATCCACTGATGCTTTATACCAAAATTCTCTAAAGAAGCCAGAAGATGTTCCTGATGTAGTTCACCTGACCCATTTGACCACACCACAGTCTATCTACCAAATCAGAATCGGATTCGCGTCCCTTGCCTCAGAGCCCTTGAGCTCTAAATGGTACCTTTGGATCATGTGGCCTGTCACTTTGTGGTCCATGATCATGACCTGGATTTATGGCCAAACCTTTGTTATCGAACGCAACACCTTTGAAAAGATTAAGGCTCAGTCCTGGGCTTTGCCGCGTTATACTGTCCATGTAAGTTTCTTCTTCTGTTTCAATGTTGTTTGGTTTTAGATATTTGGACTTCCGAAAACCTTGACTAATCGCTGAAAACACGATGTAGTATCTCTTACAATGGCAAAAAGAGGCGATTAACAAGTTAGTCGAAGAGGCGATACTAGAGGCAGAGGAGAAGGGAATTAAAGTAGTGAGCCTTGGACTTTTAAACCAGGTAATTAATTCATCATAGTTCTGTCGATTTTTCATTCTAGTCATCGAGATGACGACATTTTACTCGTGTCTAACGGAGGACTACAATTACTTCAGGGAGAGCGTTTCAACAGGAATGGTCAAGTGTACTTGGAGAAGCACCCAAAGCTTAAAGTCAAAGTGGTTGATGGTAGCAGTTTAGCAGTTGCAGTTGTTGTTAATAGCATTCCTGTAGGAACTTCACATGTTGTGTTTAGAGGCAGATTGTCTAAGGTTGCATACTCCGTCGTCTCTACTCTTTGTCACAAGGGAATTACGGTGAGATCTTACGCCATGCCATTTGCTATTCATTTTTGACGACTCACAAGGGAATTACTGTCGAAGTAACATGCTAATCAATTCGATGAATATAATCTCTTCTTGTGAACAAATTTCAGGTTTCCACAATCAGGAAAGACGAATATGAGAAGCTCAAAAAAGCTCTTCCTTCCGAAGATACAAACAATTTGGTACTTTCGACAAAAGGCTACAATCACAAGGTCTTAAATTTTTTTCGCCTTTGAATTTTTCTCAAATTAAACAATGATAGGGCGCATTGGCCTTAAGAGTACCTGTACCACCCAGCACCCTCTCACAGACACTACGGAACAATTTGTTCATGTTGCAGGTTTGGTTAGTCGGAGAGAACTTGACGGAAACTGAGCAGTCTTTGGCTTCAAAAGGAACCATATACATTCCTTTCTCTCAGTTTCCTCCCAAGAAAACTAGGAAAGACTGCTCATATCTTAACACTCCTGCAATGTTGGCTCCCAAGTCTTTTGGCAACTTGCATGCTTGTGAGGTTTGTCCTCATTTATGCTTTCCCTTCTTATATTAGAACCCAAAATGGTATTCTTCGACATACCTGTGATTTACCATTCTTCGGCTTTTTGTACTTTCTAATACTGGCTATCGAAAAACATTTCTAATAATATTTGGGAATTGGGTTGAATGAGCAGAACTGGTTGCCAAGACGGGCGATGAGCGCATGGCGTGTAGCTGGGATAATTCATGCTTTAGAAGGATGGAATGTCGATGAATGTGGCGATACAATATTCGACATTAACAAAGTCTGGGAAGCTGCCCTTCACAATGGATTCCGCCCTGTCTCGTCCCCTGCTTAATTGAGCTCTATAAAATCAGATGCTTACAAAATTATGTTGATGTATGCAAATATGCAATGTAAGCACAATATGAAGCACTAGTTTTTCTACATTCATCTAAGTACATGTATTATAATGTACTTTTCCTTTTCCTTTTCCTTTTCCTTATAATGTATTAACTATTAATAGCCAGTGTATGTGCAATAAGTACAATATTTTCTAGAATTATTTACGAAACTGTTTAAAAAAATAGTGTTACTTTTAAAATAATTACACCCAATAGGTTCTCGTCTAGGTAGCACGGACACTCCTCCTAACTAGCCGTCCCGTGTCGGACACCGTGTCGGACACACGGATACACGGACACTTATAAATTAGGAATGAGAGGTTGAAAGACTAAAAGAGATTGATTAGAAGATGAGTTGGGTGGGAAATGAGAATATATTATAGTCAAAGTCAAATTTTACCTTCAATTATTTACATTTAATATCAAATACAAATATAAAAATAAAATCGTACTATATTTATAGCTATAAAATATATATTTTATTAAATTTAAATGCCGTGTCCCGTGTCCTAAATTTCACGAGATGCCGTATCACGTGTCCGTGTCGTGTCCGTGTCCGTTTTCGTGCTACCTAGGTTCTCGTCAGTATTTTGTTTTTGTTTTTGTTTTTGATTTTTCTATAATTTTTTTGAAACCGTTGTCTCGGACAACGGCTTTTTGGTTTAGTGACAAAGTTGTTGTCCCATACAGCGGCTTCCTCCTTTCCAAAGCACCCAGTTATGAAAGTTATTCTCCATATCTAAGAGGTGTTCGTTGAGCTCCCTCATCTTGATATGCCTCCCCTTCTTCGCCCTCTTCGCCTTCTCATCTCTAACACGATTCCCTTGTTTAGTATTTTGCAAGGCATGTAGAGATATGTTTTGCATGCTCAACAATATATTGTATCGAATTGGCACATTTTCTGGTATATATGTCGTTGAGAATTCTTGTAGTTTTAGAGTAATTGTATATTTGTATGTATTAGACTTACATCCTAGAGGGACAACTCCATGAATAATTTGAAAACCTAAGGCTTTGTTCCGATGCCAAGATTAGAGGAAAAGGGACGGGAGGGGAATAGTGGGAAGGGAAGGTGGAATGAAGGGTCGGAATATTCCCACCAAATCTTTCATATGTTAGAGGGGAAACATTTTGCCTTGGAGAAGCAAAATGGAAGAATCTCTTATTCCTCCCATGGCCATCCAAATCCCTCCACCCCTATTTCGATATCCAAACAATAGAAATTGGCACTCTTCTAGATCTCTTACCTTCATTTCCTTCCAAATCATTCTATACAAACGAGACCTAAAGAATACGCTTGCCATTGTTGTACTTGGACATGTGACCTGATAAGAATACGCTTGTCCTTGTTGTACTTGGACGTGTAACTTTATAATGACCGAACGACCAATGAGATACACTCCATGATCACGATTGCACAAGAATGAGTAGAACATCTATCTCCCTCGATGACAAGACGCCATTGCTAGCTAGCGCTAATAACCTTGTACTTGCACGACATAAATTTCTATGTAAACATGTTAACGTCTCACTGCTATCGCACACAAATATATCTATCGATTTGATTCAAATAACCTAGTAAGGGTAAATTGGCGGGCTTATTAGAGTCGTGAGTCCATCAAAGTAAATTTATAACCACTTATCTGACTAGACTACTAAACTAGTAATTTAGTAAAAGTAAGAGTCAAGATCCACATAGAAGAACTTAGATTAACTTATGTGTACAATAGTATAAAGAAAGCAACCAGTTTCATGGGAGTTTGTTTATTTGATAAACAAAGACTAATTAAACTAAAGAAACTAATAAAGACGATAACTTTGGATATTGAGTCATCTTATATCCACTACCAAGTAGTCAATTGATCATCGAACGTCTTAAATACCAATTAACTATAAAGTATCTGTCACTGCCGTCAAGTCTTAAAATTAGTCAAATAAATCAATTAGTGAACTATCAAATGATCTAACAATCGTATGCATGATTCAATCAAATAACAGTTGTAATGACCAAATAAACCGATAGAAATAATAATTACTAACCAAGCAATCAATAATTCAATTGTTTATTTAATATCTTTCTAACCTCAATTATGATAAACCAAATAAATTAAGAGTACTTTAGTAATTGAGCTCGAGCAATACACCCCTATTTTCTAATCTCGTGGAAAAATAAAGAGTTAATTTTCACAGTATATATTTAACTCGATACAGTAAGCTTTTGATAGTTATACCTCATTTAAATAGACAAGGCAAGTTTCTTTTTTGTTAGTTCGTCACCATTATGCCTTAGTTCATTCATCTATATGATCGGACTTAACTTTAAAACGAGTATATCCGTAGTAAGTGTAAAACATGACAGTGATGTGTTTTCTGTTTTCACCATCCGTCAAAATCAATAATTAACCGTAAACCTTCCAATATCAGCCAGTTTCCTCGATCTATTACCACAAAACGACGCCGCAGCATACAATTGCGGCTTCCCTCCAAATTCATTATTACTCTTACATTTAACCTTCGCCAGAACCCTAATTTCGCCTGAAACCCCCAATTTCTCGCAACCAAAACCACCACTACGCCGCCGTACAGGACTGCCACGTACGATTGGACTAAAGCAAAACGCCATACTCGCCGCTGTACGTGCCGGACTCGGTCGAGCTCGACTCGAGTCCGAGCTCGACTCGGAGTCGGACTCGGCCGAGTCATCCACCTCGCCGGCGACGATTCCACTCTTTCTCTCCCCTCCCACTCGTTTTCCGGCGACATTCCCTTACTCCGGCGAATCATCGCCGCCGATTTCGCCGATGATAATGATTTTGATCGGAAAAGTTTTGAAACTAACCCGAATTTATCACCTGCGGAATTTTGTACCTTTTTAGATTGTGAAATTGATCGTGGAAATCTCAAATTAGGGTTAGGGTTAGGGTTATTGGAATTTGGGGAAAATTGAAATGTGGGATCGAATTGTAGATTGATGAGAGAAAAGAGGCGTTGGCGTAAACAAGAAGCGCATACACCGATCGTACTGCTAATGTCGTATATATGTTTCGTACACCTCATTTGAAATCCTTCAATTGATTTATTCTGGGTTTAATTTGGGGATTTTGTTGTCGTGTTGTTGTGAGGTGTAATATAGGGTTCTGAGTTTCTTAATAATATCAGTAGGTACAACCAAACAATAATTTTGGGCGTTAATGATTAATTGTACGATTAGAGTTAGTGTAAGAATTCTCCGACGATATCGTAGTCTAGTGATTAATATATTGTACAATTGGAGGAATTAAGGAACGATTTCTTGTCATTGTCGCACTGTAATGATAATTACGAGGTTTCGTGAACGATAAGCTCTAGGTTTCAAATTTCGTTTCTTTTGTGATATTCCATCCGTTTCTCGTAATGTGATTTTAAATAATGTCTCCGTAAAACTAATCTTATTATCAGAAAATAGACTAATCGTGCCTTTTCTAAACGAGAATTTATTATTATTGTTAAGCATAAATAATTAAGGGAGAAACATCAGCTTGTGACGGATAGGTATTCGTCTTCAATGAGAATTCGTGTAAGGTAAATGGTAGCTTGAATAGACATTGACTTTCAGAATTTTTTTCTCAGAGTACCTGATCATCTAAGCATTGATTGAAGGTGGGATGCACTATAAATCTATAATTGACAATGGAGTTTTTTATTTCTTTTATTTTAATTATATATGTCACGCTATGATTTTCTATTGAGTAATAGACAATTATGTGAGAATGAAAAAATGGACATTTAGGAATGCTTGAATTATGGGGAACCATTATTTATATTAGGTGATGGAGGAGACCTGCCAAAACTGACCCGACCCGATAAGGCTGACCCAAGACCCGAAAGCGACCCGGAATTACCTGACCCGAGAATGACCCGAAACCCGAATTGAACCGACCCGAACCTTGACTGACCCGAAAGAGACCCGACCCAAAATAACCCGACCCGAAACCACCGACCTACAGACGACCCAATTTGAAATGATCTTGACCCAATTTATTGTGGTTAGGGGTGATAATGAGACGAGACGGCCCACGTGCAGCTCAAGCTCGGCTTGGTCCAAGCCGGCTCGTGCGAGTTTGGCTCGACGCGGGCTTGACTCGAATACTAACTTAATCATTTTGACCAGAAAATGGCCTAAATAAATCGGATATGAATCAAAAATGTCCCAACCCAAAATGACCCATACCCGAAATGGCCCAAATACGAAGTGACCCAAACCCGAAACTGACCCAAACCCGAAAGTGACCCGACCCGACCCGAAAGATTGAGCAAACCCGAGATGACCCGACCCAAACTGACCCGACCCAAACCCGACCCGTTTGACCCATTTGCCAGGTCTAAATTGGAGGTTAACATATGTGTTAAATGGAGGAAAATGGTGGTTATGAAATGCGGAAAGAGGTGACGGTAAGGAATAATTATCCCCATATGAACGTAATGTATTACCCACCTTCCGTCTATGGTATTACATCCCCGCCTATATAGCGATTATCGATCCTCACCACCTCTTTTGATGTCTGATCCTCTAGCCACCATTTTCTAGGTTAACCTTCATTATTTTAAATTTTTAATAATAGACACCCGTATATATGATCACTTAGATCAACTGAAGATTAATTTAAACAAGATTGTCTTGGTTCAAACCCTGTGAATACAGCCGTGTCAAACTCATAACTCATGAGGGACATCTTTACTGTCCTTGTAGATGTCCTACCACTCTCAGATCCGGATTAAATCTCCTCTATATATAAAAGCTGAGTTTTTTCCAGCCTTCCTATTGGCTGGAAAAAACTCATGCTTTTTCACTTTTTTTTTTGCAAGTAGGGCCCACACGTTTTCCAAACCATTTAATTATTTTCTCTCATCCCCACAAGAATTATTTACATTGTAACATACTTTCATACACCATGTTTATACTTAAAAAATCTAGATGTAGACAATAAAATAATTAAATAATTTTAATAAATGTTGTGTTTTTGTAATATGATGTAACAAATCTGGAGATGGCAAGCTAATAAATCAAAAACAAAAATAAATATTCACATAAATCTAAGAGAACTGATTTATCAAGAAAAATAAAAATCTCAAAATAAACCGATTTAAGATGATGAAAATTTACTATAACGTTTGAGGCATTTCAAAAAATAGTACAAATAAATATTAATAATGAATCATCAAATACATTTATAAAACTTGAAGTAGTTAAATATAGAAAAATATGCATAAAAATAATATGAAGCAATTAAAGTTAATAATAAAATATGATAATATAAATAAACCTCAAAACTTAGATAGAGTTTCCCTATATTTTATCATAAAATAATCCATGAAAATTGTTCTACTAAAATGAACTAAAATCCATAATTTTATTTGAACTTAAATATGATAATTGAGGATGAGAAAAACCGAAGAAAGAAATATTGAGAGAAGGGAAAAAAAGACATCAAACAAAGAAGGACTTGAGCAACAACAAGTGAGCACACACAAAGGAAAAGTTAGGGTTTTTGTTAATTTATTAGTGACGACTAACGATAGTGGGATACTTGACATAATGACATACTATAGGATAATTAATCAAGGGCTTTGTTCAGCCGCGTCTTTGTCGCACAAGCCCAATTGTATGATGACATAATGACATTCGAAGTACGGCATATTCCTAAAAAAAAAAGTATTATGGTATAAAATTTACAAATTCTTATTTAATACGGTTATTATTATTCGTCTTAAACTTAAGATGGGTTAAATATACTCATATTGAATAAATATAACACAAAAATTTATTGAAAGAGGTATTTTTTCCATCTTAAATATTTTGTCCGTTTATATTTAAAATGAGAAAGACACTGGATAATACTTCTTCATATGGCTTTACATGGTTAATAATATTCGTACTTTTTAACATAATAATATATCATCTATAGAGTACTTCGTAGTATATTATATTTTACTATACATCATATTTTTTTGGCACACACAAATACGGCATGTAAAACAGGTTGGGCGGGCAAGTTACAAATTCAGCCACTTTGGGTTCGAGTAAAATACATGTTGAGTTAATTTCGGGTTCGCAAAATACAGGTTTATACGGGTTTGGGTCGAGTTTCGGATCAGAAACGGGTCTGATTAACGTACTTTTACAAATGTTTATTTTCTCTAATTGTAAATAAACTTATAATTATGCTTGATTTTATATTTATCCACTTTAATATATCATGCATGTTTGTAAGAATATGCATTTTTTGTTTGATAAATTCAATATTGCAATGTTATACGAAGTATTTGACTGGTCTGTTGTGACATGTGCGTCACAAACAGTAACTATATTTATACGATAATCATTTTAGCATTTAATTATTTGTTAAAGTTAAACTTTAAACTATGTTTTAAAATAAAGAGGAACATATTTTATTACAAAATTTTTATAAGTTTAAATTATTTCTATAATCTTATATTAGTTTTATTTACTTTAAACTCAACTTTTTAATAAATTTTACCTATTTTCGGGTTGGTCACGGGTCGTGCGGGTCTTGACCCTAAACATTTGAGTTATTAACAGGTCGGGTCGCCTTCGGGTTTAATTTAGGTCGAAAAGGACGGTTTTTTTTTTGACACATTTCGCTCGGTTTTCTGGCTCGAGTCATCGTTTGACAGTTCTTCAATTTAGTCTGAATTTCAGCCAGTTACGACCATTGGGCGATGTACCTTAATATATGCATTGCTATAAATCGGTTTAATGTCAAACTACAAAACTAACCTGACTTGGGCAATCTGTATGGGTTTTGACCACGTGTAGCTTAGATTTTTAATTTTTTTCTCGTAGTAATCATTTTATATGGTTCTAAATTATATAAAAACAAAAAATATATAGACACGGGTTTATTATGTTCTAATAACATTATTATTATTATTATTATTATTATTATTATTATTATTATTATTATTATTATCATACATAATATTATTCAATTATTCATTCTGATTCTTATGCAAAATATCTTCGAATCAATCGAAAAACATATTTAAAATATCAATGTTTTTAAAAGCAATCCCGTGCATTTTTGCACGGGTTTAAAACTAGTCGAATGGTATACCCAAAGATAATAGTAATAATACTAATATGATTGAATTAAGAATAAAATCATTAGGAAACTCACACAACTAAACTGTATATTTAGGCCAGTGAAACACACAATCCAGGCCCTTTAGGAGTTCATCAACAGTACAACATATGATCATAAACTATAAAATAATTTGAATCCAAAAATCATTCACCATAATAATTTAATAATATAGGCTCTTAGAACATCACAGGAAATGATTGAATTTCGTCCATCCATGGATTTTTCTCCTTAGCAGGATCCACAGTCCTTAAAGCTCTCCAGACTGCACTATTACACTTAAAACCCGACCCGAATGCAATCTGCCATATCCGATCACCCTTCTTGACCCGCCCTTTTGCTTCAGTATATGCAAGCTCATACCATATTGAAGTGGTTGACGTGTTACCAAATCGATACAGTGTCATCCTTGACGGTTCCATATGCCATTTAGTAAGCCCCAGATTCTTCTCGACACCATCTAAAACCGCCTTCCCACCAGTATGAATGCAAAAATGCTGAAATGCTGATTTAAAATCCGGAATATAAGGTCTTAATTTCGTTATATAGAACAATTTCTTGGCAGTTAAAGTGCCTAAAAAAGTAATTTTTCCGATAATGGTAAAACCAAAGGACCCAAGGTGTTAACATTCGCCTTGAGGGCATGCCCTGCAACAATCACCAGTTCTTTAGACAAAGAGAATCCGATTTCCCCTTCAGAGTCTTCTTTCTGAGTCACGCTAGTAAAGGACTTATCATTGGCACCTATGTGAGTCCTGACTGTATGGACTAACTCATACTTGGACCGACATTTGTCTGACCTTTTGTTCGATAGTAAAATAGCTGATCCTCCCATTCGGAACAAACAATTCGAGACCAACATAGATTTTTCATTACCAGTGTACCAGCAGAAAGTGCCACATTCAACGCTGACAACTAAAGCGTATGCGTTCTTATGCACTTGTAGGAGATTCTTAGCTAAATCAAGTGATATAACACCAGTGCTGCATCCCATTCCGGCCAGATTATAACTCTTAATGTTGCTTTGTAGCTTATAGCGGTTTACAATCATGGCGGATAATGATGGGTTAGGAGTAAAGATACTGCAATTTACAATTAATATTCCAATCTCCTCAGGATTCACATTACTCTCAGCAAACAATTTATCAGTTGCGCCAAACATTATCTCGTCCGCTTCTTTTTTGGCATCTTCCAAACAAGGATTAGATGGGATGCGCAAGAGTACTTCAGGAATGTACGTGTCGTCTCCAAGACCCGACCTCTCAATAACCTTCCTTTGGAATTCCATGCTTTCTTCTGTAAATTTACCAAATGCATTGCAGCGGAATATAAATCTTTGTTTCGAGCATTTGCAGGAATTGTCGGGTTTGTAACATGAAAAATGTAACAAATAAACAGGGCGGGATTGAGATTGAAAATAGATGATTGCTACGAGAACAACACTGATCGAGACCCATGTCGGGATGAAGAGAAGATTTTTGCAATGACTAAAGAAATCTTCAATTAAGAAATCAGACATTTTGATAGAAATGGCAATAGCTATAAGAAGAAATAGGAGGATAAATAGCAATTTTGCATGTGTTTTGGACATCATGTCTCTGGCCTTCAAAAGGTAATTAATCCTGTTTCAAACGAAATCACCATGTGAGTTAACTGCGTGTTTAAGCAAACGGATGAAAATAACTTAAAATAAAAGTTTATGTAATAGAATTAACCGCATGTTTTAACTTGGTTAAAGCTTTTTTTACTATCGCTGGTTTGACATACGATGATGGGAGTGAGCTAAACTCGCTCTCCTAGTAAGTATAAGGAATACGTAACTATCATAATATTAGGAATCAGAGAACAAGAGGCAGCTCAAGTGGTAAGAGCACTCTTACTCCAACCTTGAAGTTGGGGGTTCGATTCTCACCCGCGACATTGTGCGCTCATTTGAACCCAAAAAAAAAAAAAAATATTAGGAATCACAATATCAATCATAGTTTTTTATATTAGTCAAATATATCTGTAGTTAAATACAAGTGAGATTTCACACATATATATGAATTTTTTATGTAGTTAAATACACTTAAGACTTAAATATCAATCATTTTTTACAGAATTAAAAGACATCCTAAATAACTCTCTAAACAAAATATACCACGTGTGTTAACTAATTATGAGTAAAACTGTCTTTTCGCATGAGACCATTTGTATAAGTATATTATACTCGAAATGTAACTCAATTTTTAAGTTCATTAGTAACAACACTACTTTAAGTTTAAAGTTACTTTTTCAATATAATATAGTTACTTTTCGTGATCTTATACCAAGAAAGTGACTTATTTATTATCTGTTAAAGGAGAATGTTGGAGGATATAGAAAAGAAAAGGTCGGTATCAATCCTCATTGTAATAATGTTGAAAAACATGAAAAAAAAAAGTTTATCTAACGGATATGACTCTATTATGGATCAAATTCGTAATGAACCGGATGGTATCGAACAGAATTATACTATTAGTACAAGTTTGTTAGCATTCGGTTATAGGTTGTTAGCATTCGGCTATAGTCCAGTTGCTGGAATTTCTAATCAATACAAAATGAAAGATAACTCATTTTATTTAGATTCTTGTTTTCTTTCCAAATTGTACAATCAACAAATAAACAAATATTTTTAGTTTTATCAACAAGGTGAAATATAACCAAGTCTTTGGTTATATTTTAGGTAATCAAGGAATCACAAATTGAGCAAAAGAAATATCAAAATAGTACCTTGATAGGTTAGAAAGAAGTGATGGAAGAAACCTGCATGTTAAAACTTGGAATAACATATTCATAACGATGTTAAGAATGTGTTTAAATAAGATGTTGATAAATAAGATGTTAAGAAGGAAGAATCGTGGGGAGTGGGCCAAATGAACACATTAAGTAAAATAAAATTAAGGCTACATGCTAAATTGACAATTTAAATCCTCTTCATTTCGATATTCTCTCCATTTCCTTCCATTTCTTTTTAACGATCTGAATTACATTGTAGAACGATCTAAAACGGTGCAAGTGATCGATGAAATAAATGAGGAATACTAAGATAATATAGGATTATGAGAGGAAATGGACAAGAAATGGAGAGAAGGATATGAAGAGAATCCTTGCTCATAAATTGGTAGCGACAAAAGTTCAAGTCGGTCTCCTGATAATCACTCTATCACTAAATTTACTGGTGGATCTTATACAAGTCAAACGGATCGGACATGCAGGTTACGAGTTCGAGAAAAACTAGTTTTAACCCCGTGCAAAATTACACGGGGATGTTTTTATGAAAAATAGTAAAGATATTATTAACGAAACATACATGATAGAATTGAGTGAAATTTATGAAATTACCCAAATATATTTTACAAACAATAACTCTTGTGTAAGGCGCTTTTACACTAAATTAGTGTAAAATGACTTACAATTTTACTTATTGAAAGACTAAATATAAACTGATGGAAAATTTGTACAAAAAGTAATAAAAGGTGTACGTATATTATAAAATTGGATATCAATTAAAAATGATTACAATATATGATAAAATAATTACAACTCATATGAAAACATGTGTCACACAAAAGAGACATTGCGAGTCAAAATCAATAATAGAAATGGTACGAAAATTATATCAAGTGGTATGACAAAATGGTGTCTTAATAACTTAGTGAGAGATCGTCTCTTCAAAATTTATTTGTATACTACCCAAGTTTTGAAAAGTGGGATATTTGTCTTTAATTGGTTTTCTAACACTAATTCAGTGTAAAATGATTTTAGTCAAAACAAACCCCTTTTCAAGTAGCCTAACAATCCAAAACCTTTATTTGTCTAAGACTTATACTCCATATAATTTCACGACCACTAAACAAATTCATGTATTAATGATGATAATTCAAACAAATTCAAATACATTTTTAAAAAAAAAAAAGTGATTTGCTCTTAGACGTAGATCTCCCGCATCTTGGCCAATGTTCAGGCATGAAATGTTTACGTCCCAGTCTGGTATAGTGGTATTAGATGATTTTCCATGCCTGATTCAAATTTTAGTATTTTTTATAGTAAATTTTAATATAGTTGTTTGAATTATCCTCGTTGATAGATTAATTTGTTAAAAAATCATTACCATTAGTCCTTTTAATTATTTGTTGAATTCAATTTTTTTGTTATTAATTTGTAATCTCATCATTTTTTTTTGTTAAATCTATTGTGATTTTCATTAAAAATAGTAAAAAATATTGAGAAAGAAAGTATTTCCGTCGTTTCAATTATTTGTGTATATTTTATTACAATATCTAAGACAAAGTTTTAAAAAATGACTTAGGCAGAGGGAATAAGATTTATTAAGTCAAGGGTAAAATTGAGTAAAATAGGAAAAATGTCAACGACGCTTAATTTTTTGTTGGCGTTTTATAAAAAGTCCCCAAATATTTTCAATCGATTTTTCGAGTTTGGGTTTATTTGACCATGTCTTTTATTTACTCCAAATGAGTTATATAAGACAAATGAAATATATGAAGAGGCTAAAATAAAAAATATGGCCAAACAAATACTCCCTCCTAGTTTCATTGTTCTTCCCCTTTTAATATAATACTCCTCACATATATTAGAGGAAGGGGAAGAACAATGAAACTAGGAGGGAGTAGTAAAAATAAATAAATATGCACATGAAAACTCTAAAGTTTAAAATTGTAAAGGAAAGTAATAAAGAAAATAGTGGGGTCCACCACTACTTCCCATGTGTATTGAAAAGAAATTTTTTGGGATGACGTGGGTTAATGTAGGGGCTTTATATGTTTGGGTTTTAATATGTAGAGGATTGGGTTGGGTTTATTTTGGATTTGCAAAATAGTTATATAGGTCGGGTTTATACGGTCTGATTTATACAGGACTGGGGTCTGATTAACGCATTGTTACAAATATTTATTTTCTCTAATTATAATTATAAACATATAATTATAATTAACTTTTTATATTTATCTACTTTTATATACCATGTTAGTAAGAATGTGCATTTTTTGTTTGATATATTCAATATCTCGACGTTATACGAAGTATTGGATTGATTAATTATTACATATACGTCACAAACAGTAACTATGTTTATATGGTAATCATTTTAATAACTAATTATTTGTTAAAATAATGTTTTACAAGAAATTTATGCATATTTTATTTCAAAAAAATTATTTTATCATATTTTATTTGATTTAAAGTCAATTTTTTTTTTTAACATTAATCTATTTTTGGATCGATCGGGTCTTAACTCTAAGTGTTTGGGTTACTACCGAGTCGGGTTGTCTTCGGGTTTAAAAGAACATGTTTATTCAAGGTTATTTTTGGGTTGGGCCAGTTTTGGCTGGTCTAGTAGATTTATTATAATTTACAATAAAAACGGTACCAAAAGGTAATTAAATGGCTACGAATTATATAAACTGATGTACTAACAAAAATGGTCAAATTATACGATAATTCAGTAACGTGTACCAAATGAAATAGTCATTTCAACACACGATCAATAATAATAGGGTTATAAAAAAACACATAAAATGGGTACAAGATGTGGATCTTTTAGACTAGACATCAATACAGCCTTTAATCCATTCCAAACTAATTCAATTCTTTTAAAATATTCAATGAACGCATCTTTGAGATACTCACCTCCACTATCAGATCTTGGTGCCTCTATATTCTTAACGTTTCTTTTTCAAATTACTGCGAAATCTTTTGAACATTTCAAATGATTCTGACTTATGTTTCATTAGATAAACATATCGAAATCATGACATATCATCAGTGAAGGTGATAAAGTTAGAATATCCACCTCTAACTTGAACTTTCTATGGCCCACATACATCAGAATATATGAGTCCCAAAAGCTCACTAGCTCTTTCTCTAGTTTCAGTAGAAGGAGATTTGACCAACTTCCCTAGGAGATAAGATTCACATGTGTCATATGATTCATAAACTACAATTCCAAAGGTAAGTTTGATTCCCTTGACTATTTGTCTTCTCTTTTGGCCATAAACAGTCATAATAGGACAAATTGCCAACCCAAGTATAACATAAACACCAAATTGCAAATAACCATTCACATATAAATTATCACCGTGATAAATAGAGCATTGGTGATTATAGAAAATTGTTCTGAATCCACACTACTTGTCCAAAGACGAGATGGAAAAAAACAGTGACTGAAACAAACTTAGGAACATGATAACAATCTTCTAAAGTTTTGGTCTTGCCATTAAGAATTCCAAGAGAGCCGGTTAACACAGTTAGGGCGCCAACATTTGCTCAATTCCCAATTTGCAGGTTGACCACTCCTTTCTTTAAGCATCTCTTCGATCATCCTTAAACCTTGCAACATATTGCAAATGTTAAAGTTAGTGCCGGTATCCGATACCCATTTTGTAGTATCAATGGTTGTCAAAGAAATGATGGGAATATCTTTCACAACTGTTTTACCTTTTGCTTGTCCCTTATAGTTAACTTATATTCTGAACAATTCCTTTTCATTCCAGTGTCATTTGTTCTTGCAAATGAAATATTCATACTCTGGATGGTTAGTCATCACCCTGGGACTTGCTTAAAGCATCCTTGGTTGCAAGCGGATATTTCACAGACATGTTCTTATCTTCCCACTTGCTCTTAGAAGACCTACTAACCATATTTACAAATTCAGATTTAAGTAAGAACTTAGATATCTCATATCTAACAGTCCTACTCTGATGCTTGTACATTTTCCTAAGATATGAAATGGTATGTGGAAAACTTATATTTTCAAGCCGCCTCTGAAGTTCGCACTCACGGAGAGCGGAATAATGCACTTTACAGTAGTACTCTTGCCAGAATACTTTGCAATGCATTCAATGCACTTACATTACTTTCTCCATCTAGATGCGCTACCATACAGACTTATCGACTAGCTTAGCTTTTGATGCATGAAAACAATTCTCAGGTTTCGATACCAATCAGCAAAATTGTTACCACATAGTTTGTTACCATCAAGAATGTTTTTCAGTTAAATAATTGTCATCATGAGAAATTTGATATGAAGGAAAAACAGAATAAAGAACCAAAAAACATACATCATTATGACGTGGATTTTATCAAAATGATAACAAGAAACTTTAAAAAAAATAAATGAGCCCCTTGGTAGTTAAGTCGTTTCTCACACATAATTAAAGTCCTAGTACATTACCAAAAAATATTTCATCATATGAAATTAAAAAAAACTCTATATTAAATAGTCTCATGGTAGTCAGGTTGTTCCTAACTATAAGTACAGTTTAGTTCATCCATCCTTATGACAGAAAATTAGCTCATCTCGTACCCTTTGGGTAGTTCAGACTATAAGTACAAAATTAAATTACATTTCTTCATACTCGTATTATATACAATAGACAATATCATTTTACCTCCGAATTATAAGTCCTCTGGTAATCAGGGCGTTCCTTGTAAAAATAAATAAATTTTATCGATTACTTGGATGGAAAAGTCTCTTTGACAAAAAATCGTATATTTTATCAGTTGAATACTCAATAGTTTTTTATCGATTAAGATTTTGAAATTTATTTTAACAATTTTAATAAGTAAAGTAGTCATATCTCCAATGAACGTCAATAACAATTATTGGCAATAGACAATGCTCACCAAACAAAGGTAAATATTGTTCGACAATAGACACACCACAATATTACAGAGAACAATATTAATTCTGTAGAAATCTTAGATTTAAGGAATCTCCATTAATGGAGTAATCAAAGCTTAAACCTAAGAAAGATGGAAATGAATATTCTGGAAACAACAGTGTAAATAAAAGGAGCTTTCTATTGATATTTTTGTGTTTGTTAACTTACAAGAATGTACAAAATGAAGTATATATACAGGAGAATTATTCTAAACTGACACATCATCAATCTATGTTCTCTACACCCCCCTTCAAGTGGGACTTGGGAAAGAAGCCAAAAGTCCCAACTTGCGGACAAAAAACTCATGCTGCTGTTGTCCAAGAGCTTTTGTGAAAACATCAGCTACTTGCAGTGAAGTAGGGACATGGGCAGTTTGTATGAGACCTTCTGTTATCCTTTCTCGAATGTAGTGGCAGTCTAACTTCAAGTGTTTAGTCCTCTCGTGGAATACGGGATTGGCAGCAATGTGTTGCGCCGCTTTGTTATCACAGAAAAGAACTATAGGTGTGGGAACATAAACATGTAAATCCTTCAACAGTTCAACAATCCAAACAAGCTCACTGGAGGTCTGACTCATACTCCTATATTCAGACTCGGCAGAAGACTTACTCACAGTAGCTTGTTTCTTTGTCTTCCAAGAGACCAATGAACCTCCCAAAAACACACAATATCCAGTAATGGATCTTCCAGAGTAGGCACAAGTGCCCCAATCTGCATCACAATAGCTTTGAAGCTCAAGCTTTGCAGATGCAGGATAGAAAAGGCCTAGGTTAATACTGCTTTTAAGATACCTAACCAAGTGAAGTGCAGCCTGGTAATGTGGTGTTCTGGGCTCACTTAAAAACACTTAAAAACTGACTAAGCTGCTGCACCCCATAAGAGATAACAGGTCTTGTTAGATTGAGGTATAATAACCTTCCCACTAGTCTTATGTAAATCTCAGGGTGCTGTAATACCTCTCCCACATCAGTAGATAAACGAAGTCCTGTAGGTAAAGGAAAAGATGCAGGTTTACTATCCTCCATGTGTGCATCTTTAATGATGTCCATTATGTACTTCCTTTGGTTTAAAAGTATCCCTGCAGTGGTCCTTGATACTTCAATGCCAAGAAAGTATTTTAATGGTCCTAGATCCTTTATGGTAAATGCCTCATCCAATAATCTTTTAATGAGAGAAATCTGACCATCATCATTACCCGTCACAACTAGGTCATCAACATAGACAACAATGGCAGTGAAAGAATCTTGAGGACCAGTCTTTGTAAAAAGTGAGTAATCTGACATAGACTTAACAAATCCATGCCTTTGCAAAAATTTAGATAGCTCCACATTCCATTGCCTTGATGCCTGTTTAAGACCATACAAGGATCTTTTGAGGAGACAAACATCACCATCCTTTCCTTCTGAATAGCCTTCAGGTTTCTTCATGTACACCTCTTCATCCAAAAACCCATGAAGAAACGCATTGTTAATATCCAATTGGTGTAGAACCCAATTTTTAGAAGCTGCTAAGGCAATAAGCAATCGCACAGTGGTAAGTTTGGCTACTGGACTAAAGGTGTGTTTATAGTCTTTTCCTTCAACTTGACTAAAACCTTTAGCAACAAGTCTTGCCTTGTACCTCTCAACACTTCCATCAGGATTAAATTTGATCTTATAGACCCATTTTGATCCAATGGCCTTCTTCCCTTTGGGTAGTGATGTTAATTCCCATGTGTTATTTTTGTCTAAAGCATATAATTCATGCTGCATTGCTTCTACCCACTGTGGATCAGACTTAGCTTGGGAATAACATGCTGGTTCAAAGTGTTGTAGAACACTCCAACAGGATCTTACAAAGTCCTCTGACTGTCCCTCAAAATTCAGTGCATCATTCACAGAAATAGTTATACTGGCAGACATGACATTATTAGTGGTAGATACAGTAGGATCAAGAGAGGGTGGTAAACCCTTGCATAGAAATCCAGTAAGCTTGCTAGACAACTGTCTAGCTCTCTGAGATTTTCTTGAAGGATAGTTAGTGGAAGAGGGAATAACACTGGATGTTTCAAAACTGAAACTGTCATCATGTTGAAAATTGACACTGTCATCATGTTGATTTTCTGTACTATTGATAGTATGAATAGAATTATTTTGTATAGGTGGTAAAGTATATGAATCCAAAAGATCTACATTTGGTGTTGAAGTTGGTAAAAATTTTGGAAAAGCAATGGAAGTTGCATCTCTTAAACCAGGATTGTTTTTGAAATTGGGATCATAAGGAAACAATTGTTCTTGAAACAGAACATCTCTACTATAAATCACCTTGTGACTGTCCAGATTATACAGCCTGTACTCTTTTTGCCCAAGGGGATATCCCAACATGATGCATCTTTGTGACCTAGGTGCAAACTTATCACCATTATGGACAGCAGCATAGGCTAAACAACCTATTGTTCTTAAGTGAGAATAATCAGGAGATTTCAGATACAATCTTTCATAAGGTGTTTTCCATCCTAGACTAGCAGTAGGCATGTGGTTGATTAAGTGAGTCGCAGCCAAAATCATGTCACCCCAGAAAGTTTTAGGCAAATGTGCCTGAAACCTTAATGCCCTGGCAGTTTCCAGTAAATGGCGATGTTTTCTCTCTACTTTACCATTCTGCTGTGGGTTTCCAGGGATAGACTTCTGAATAGCTATGCCTTGGTCAAGTAACAACTTAGTGCATTCCTTATGAACCAACTCAGTCCCATTATCACTTCTCATAGTCATGACTCGAAGACCAAATTGATTTTGGACATAAGATAAAAATTGAGAAACAATGATAGAAACATTCTCTTTATTCTTTAACAGATATGTTCAGGTGGCCCTACTATAGTCATCAACTATAGTTAAAAAATAGGAAGCCCCTGTCAAAGACTTTATCCTATATGGCCCCCATAAGTCTACATGAACAAGCTCAAAAAGAAAAGAAGTGACAGACACACTAGCAGGAAAAGGACTCTTGTGATGTTTGGCAAGTAAGCAAGTATCACAATCTAAATGACCATTTTTATTAATCTTCAAACCGCCAGAAATTACATGCTTTAATGTGCTTAAAGAGCTATGCCCTAGCCTAGCATGTAAAAGAGCAACATCATCAACATCAGTAGTAACGGAACATGTCATTACATCATTTTTATTGTAACTACTACTGGCAGAAGTGCTACTAAAACAAAAAATTCCAGCAGTCTTCCAGCCAGAGCATAAGATTTCTTTAGTGGTTGGATCCTGAATACAACATCCAGCAGAAGTAAAATTAGCTACAAGACCAGAGTCAGTCAATAACCGTCCTAATGATATTAAATTGTGTCTGAAATCAGGCAGGAATAAAACATTCTGTAAGATAATCTTTTTGTTCAACACCACCTCTCCAATGTATTCAACTATTTTCACTTGACCATCAGGAAGGGTTACAGCTAAGGGCTTAGGAAGCAGTCTATACGCAGTAAAGTTATGAATATCATAGGTCATATGGTCTGATGCTCCCGAATCAATTATCCAATGCATTCTACTATCAGTGATTTTAGCAACATGAACAGTAGAAGCTAAGGCCATACCTGAGAAAGCAGGTCCTGCAGAGTCAGAAGTAGCATTTTGTAGTTTAAAAAGTTTCTTGGCTACAACCTGGATGAAAAAAGGATCAGACATAGGATGAACAGAAGAGGAAGGTAACTCACAAGGAGTATCTTCTGCATACAAAGGAATTTCTTCCACATGTGCAGCAAACTTCTTGTTTCCACCCGAATAACCAGTAGCGAAGTTTTGGCGAGGTTTCATGTTAGCTTGATTAGACTGCAAAGCTCTGTAGGTCCAGCAGAAATCAAGAGTATGACCTCCTTTCTGACAATGAGTGCAGAAAAACCTAGGTTTAGCCTCATACTTTGGTTTCTTGGATTCTCGCGGATCTCGCCTCTAAACATTAGAAGGAGCCTTGACATTCCCAGCAGAGATAGTGGAGGACTGCGTGACCGCTAATGCAACAACATCTTGATCACGAACATCATCTGTAATGTTCTTCTGTGCCTCAATTTGATGTATTTTTGCAAACGTCTGATTCACAGTAGGTAAAGGATCCATTGCAAGAATCTGAGAACGAGTCTGTTCATATTTCTTGTTCAAACCCATGAGAAAATCGATTAGATTGTGGAAATTATCTCTGTCAACAATCTTTTTCAGTAAATTGCAAGTACAGGTAGCAATAGCAGCACATGTACATTCTGGTATAGGATCCAGAGAGCGAATGTCCTCCCATACAGACTTAAGGCGAGCATAGTACTCAGCGACTGAAGAATCACCTTTTGAAATTTGCACCACATCCTTGCGCAATTGGTAAAGATACGGAGCATTGGATTGATTGTAACGCTCATTAAGATCCTCCCAAAGCTGGTTGCTTGATGTGACGTAGTTCAATCCTTCAGCAATCAAACCGGAGAGTGAATGCAAAATCCATCGCATAATAACGGTGTAGTCGGTGCGAATCCAATCATGATAAGTCGCATGAGAAGTAGTAGGTTTAGGAAAGGTGCCTGTGATAAACCCTAGCTTATTCTTCTTAATCAACGATATGCGAAGACTACGAGACCAGTGAAGAAACGACTTTCCGTCAAAGATTTGTGGAATAATTTGCAATAACGCTTGATCAGCATGCGTTAAATGTAGATGATCCTTGTAAACAGATGTATAAGATGTTTCTGGCATATTTGCGAATCAAAGAACTCAAAGAAATTGAATTGATTTGGAGAAAAAACGAAGTTATTGCGAAAATGCAAGAAAAACGAATCAATTTGGTGAAAAATCGAAGTGATTGCAAAAATTCAAGAAAATCGAATTAATTTGGGGAAAATCGAAGATATTGCGAAAAAATGAAGTAATCTCCAGAAAATTCACGAAGATTAGGGTGAAGAATGATTTTTGCGAAAGAAATCGAAAAATCGCGAAAGAAATCGAAAAATTGCAGCGGAATCAAAGAACAAAAGAAATTATAGTGATAATCCTTGAAAAAGAAGCAAAATTAAGGAAAAACTGGATCGGTTTAAGCTGATACCATGTAGAAATCTTAGAGTTAAGGAATCTCCATTAATGGAGTAATCAAAGCTTAAACCTAAGAAAGATTGAAATGAATATTCTGGAAACAACAGTGTAAATAAATGGAGCTTTCTATTGATATTTTTGTGTTTGTTAACTTACAAGAATGTACAAAATGAAGTATATATACATGAGAGTTATTCTAAACTGACACATCATCAATCTATGTTCTCTACAAATTCACAGAAATATGCGTAATCATGTTCTCGCACAAAGAACAAATTGACAACACTTACTAGCTATCTACTTATTATTCTACTCCGTTCTCAAATATAAGGCTTTTTAAACAAATGCACACATATTAAGAAATTAAATTAAAAAAATACATAACAGTTCTACAATTAAATCCATTATTAATACAACTTCTCATATTGTACTTATCCGTAGTAACTTTTCATTATATAGTTAACTTTCATTAAAAATTGATGCAACGACCAACTCACAATAAAAGATCATTAATGAATGATGTAGTAGTTCCTAATATATAAGTCCCAAAATACATTGTATTATTAAACTTTTGATAAAAGCCAAAAATGCCTTTGGTATAGAGTAAATCAATCAAGTAATCATTACATAATTACTCTGTATATTAATTTTTTTTGTTTAACGAAGAGTGCACTGTATCGCATTACAATAGAGGGGAGGGGGGATTCAAACCTGAAATCTATTGTCCACAATACTTCCGTCTTAACCACTAGACTAAGACATCTTCGGTTCCATATATCAATTGGTGACAAAACGTACAACACCCAATGTATTCAATTGAACTTACCATACAAGAAGCTTTTATTATGGGCATGTTATTCATAGATCAATAATTAAGTAACAAACTAGTAATGAGTATCATTGATGATTAGGTTACATGTTACTCCAATATGATAATCCTTTGGTGCAACACGTAAGTGAGTTTTATCAAAATAAAACTCCCACGAAACACTTATGAATTATGATCATCATATCCTCAGTCCTCTGAGAACAATTATCAGAACTGATCCGCAACAGCAAAGTAATAGGCGCACGGAAGAAGTAAGAGACCACATTTTCGAATGAAATACCCAATTTCACATACAATTTAAATGAAAATTTGGGACTGACATTAATTGAAAGATCGGTATATATGTAACGGAAATAATAATTATACGATCCTTTAATGACCTATTGCATATAACTACTACGAAAGTAATAATCCCCATATTACGAAGAGAATAAGAAGTTCACTTAAGTTTTCCCTCCATCCCTCCAAAAAGCATCTACCTTAATAAGGAAACAAGTTAAAACTTTATTTCAAGAAACTATTTTTTTTCCCTTTAAATATAATTTTAATATAATTAAAATATAATCTTTTTATTAAATTCAAAATTATAATTTTTTCATTATAAGAAAATGAAATTGGTATTATATTTTCACTATAATAAAATAATATTTTTATTCATACAATATTTATTACTTTAGATAATAGCTTGATTGACACATACTTATTATTACATTCGTGACAAAAAAATCATCATAATAATTGGAGAAAAATTGGACAAAAAAACTTTATTTCAATTTTTTTGTTTCATATAAAAATACAATAGAATGAAAGATTAAATATTAATAAAGTCCCAATTTATATTACATGCCATTTATAAATAAAATCATGCATCATATCTTTTTACAGTCTTATATACTCTAAGTGGTTTCGGATATTAGTATATCATAAGGTCATTAATTAATGTTTATACTTTTAGTGGATGCAATGATAAAATACATGTATGTTAAGTAGCTCTATTTGATTTAGTCGATTTTTTTTTAACATTAACCTATTACCAGGTCGATTAGGTCACAGCCCGAGCGGGTCTTAACCCTAATTAAATGTTCAGTTAATCGAGTCAGGTTGTCTTCATGTTCAGGTTCAAAAGAATAGGTTTATTCAGGATTATTTTCGGGCGGTGTTGTTCGAATTTTTGGGCCGGGTCAAAATTATACTAGAAGGTAAAAAAATGTGAGAATTATTATATAAACTGGATTACTAATAAAAGATGCTCACTATATACGATAATACAATAACAGGGGTACAAAATAAAAATGGTCACTATATACGATAATAAAATGTCGTTTTAACACACGATCAATAATAATAAAGTTACAAAAAACACATAAAAGGGTATAAAATAGGTAGTCTTTCAATAATAACTTAGTGAAAGACTGTCCTTTATAAGTTTTTGTGAAAATGTTCTTTTAGGCGAGAAATCTATACGGCCTCTAATCAATTCCAAAAAAATTCACTTTTAAAGTCAACCTTGTAAAATATCGACCTCGATTAAATTTAGTCAAGTTTTCAAAAATAAAATATAAAAATTTATTTATATATGTTTGTTATAGAAGAGGATTTCCAATTTTTTTTTTCTTATAGAAAGTTAGCTTGCACTATCAAGCTTAATCTGATTTTGATTTGTGTAGATTGAAAAGATGATACAATTTTTTTTTTGGGTAAAATATAAGGTATATAGCAAAGCATAAACAGAATCCAAATTACAAAATTACAAACTTTGGAAGACAAGGCCTTAAAGAGTGAGAGAGTATTAAAGACCTAATCTAATCTTTCCTATGACAAGGAAAGGAAGCATTGCTTTTAGTCGAACTCTACTTTTTAGGACACCGATGTTAGAGGACATATACAGTAATCAGAAAAATATTAGTATTATGCATAAGCTAAGTTATACTAGTTTTATACCCTTGTTAAAATACACGAATTGTTTTTTAAAATTATGATGTTCGAAATATACTAAATAAACAAATATGGAGTATATAATTGCTGTCAATTTTTTATTCGATCAACATGCAATTTATTATTGTGAGCCCATGATTTATATAGATGGTGTGTGTGTGTTTTTTTAATAACCTTGGTCGATTTCAATTTTTCTAAACATGTACTCGTATAATAGTATACGAAGTATATGGGAATTGTAATAATTTGTATATTTTGTATATAAATTTTGGATTGTAAATATTTTTTTTAATTTTATTTTTGGAATGGTAATTTTAAATTTTGTCGATTGTTATATTTTTTTTTTTCGGATTAGCATAGTATAAGTAAGGAAGTCATACGAAGTATTATATGATAGGTCATCATATTATAATCATAATTATATTGTTGGTGTGAGAAGAAGAGAGAGAAATTAAATGTTTTGAAAATTGTTTGGGTCCTACGTGCAAAAAAAATGGGAAAAAGTTGAGTTTTTTCCGGCCAATAGGAAGGATGAAAAAAAATTCAGCTTTTATATATATGAGGATGAAGATTATTCAATGCGGTTAGAAGATATGATTATTATCTTCAGATCTTTGGAGTAGTATAAATACTTACCATTGTAATATGCTATGTCCACCGGCACGTTTTCATTATCAATTTATCACTATGTAATTTACAAATTATAGTCAAAAGTAAATTCAAATCAAATTTTTTTTGGTGGTTCTTTATGCCATTGTTGTGGCGCTTTATCCTTTGTTGTGTTAATATAACCGCATGCTTGTGCATTGGTTACGTGGGTGTTGTGCAAGTTTGTTGTGACTATATGTGTGAAGAGTGTGGCTCATCGATTAATCAAACTACGTGACATTTCACATTTTTGCTTCTGCCGGAGAATGAAAAGATTGGTGTTCTCTGTTCTTTGAATTGATAAATGTTTTTCCAGTTAGTTAATTTGTCAAGTTCGAAAAAAATGGCATTCTCGATAAATATTGATCTACGATTTTTTGCGGGTTCAAAAAATGACTCCCATTCGACAAAATTCTTTTTGACAGGTTCGAAAAGAGAGACGTTCTCGTCTAAATTCAAACATTGAAGATCTTTCTTAAATGGCTTTATTATTCGTTGTTTACCTTGCAAACCCATGAAAATTTAGACAAATTACCATGGATTTGAAGGGTGATGTATATATCCATATGTATAAATTTAGACAAATTTATGCAAATGGTGAAGTTTTCAACTGTATGTATATATATATATATATATATATATATATATAAAAGAGATTATACCCATATGTCGTCTAAGATATACCTATAGAATAGACTAAAATAATAGGCTCAATTTCAGTATCAAGATCGGGTAAACAAACTGGTCCGTGTTGGGTTAGTGTTATTCATGTCATTTATAACCAGGTAACAAACCGTTCAACTCAAACACCGACCCAATTAAATCTCGTTTTGTGTTCATGTTTACGTACTTACATAAATTGGTCATTAAGGTTCAACCCAAACTCATTAATTTTATGTCAATTTCGTGTCATTTTCGTGTCATGCATGTTAATGTTTGGAAAGTGTACGGGCATATATATTTATGTGGAGGATCAAGAAAAACTAAGGGGATTAGTTTATTAAATAGTTCTTTCGTGTCGGCTTCGTGTCTACAATGCTCAGCCAAAACCCGACAAAACATAGCACTAATTCACACAAAATAACTTAAAATGATTGAAATCACACTTAATATTATTTATGTTATTATAATAAAGAATCAATCATCAAAACTAACTTATAAATATTAAATAATCTAAAATGTACTTTTTTTTTTCTTTTTAATCAATTACCTGAAAAAGGATCCGACTCGAAAACATCCAACCTGCCAAAAATGAGCCGATCAACAAACTGGCAACTCGAAATGACTCAATCTTACCCAAACTAACTAACCCAAAAATGTGACACACCAAAGTGGCCCACTCAAATTGGCCTGTCAGGACCCGAACTAGCTTACTCGTTCGCCAAATCTATATCTAATTACCATATAATATCTTAATTTATGTGAAACTGATGTTAAGATATTTTGCTTCTCAAAAAATATACGAAGTATAACTCATATACAACATTTTCGACACAAGAAAATAATGATATTAACAAGTTCCAAGCTAATGAGGCCACATTTATGCATGACTTATATAATTAATATCAAACGCACCCGTGATTTTCACGGGCACAAAATCTAGTTTAATTTTATATATGTTTAAAAAGCTTACAAATGCACTTTTTCAGTTACTTATGTCATCTTTGTTATCATTCTCACCTGCGAACTTATATTTGGACTATGTTTATCCACATGCTCGGTATAAGTTTTAACAACAGTCTAATATATACTATTATTCTATTGCTAAAACTTAACCTACATACACTCTCTTATTTCTACGACTTTATCCCTCAGACTCGACTCATACATTCTCTTATTCTCAACGACAATATTTTAAATCAACTTTTTAGAAACACGAAACGACTATTCATAAGTCTTAAAATGAGTATTGGAAACCCAAGACTCACTTTTAAGACCCACTAAAAATCTTAACTACTTTAACTAAAATCTGCCACGAAAACGTAGCTAACACACCGATTAAGCATGAACGTTACTGTTTTAAGTCCAAACTCTTTGTCAACTGATGACCGTGATACAATTCCAGTTTATTACAATTTCGATTCTCCCTAATGTTTCTTCTCTTCTGAAAATTGCTTGTATTATCGGTTGCATGTTAAGAGCTAAATTAAACTTTAACAGTCATTTTTGCTTATAACGGATTATCGTCCGTCTTAAACCTTAATACGGGTCAAATACTATCACATGTGGCTAATAGGGACAAAAATAGTGACATTTCTTAAATGAAAATTTGGGTAACTTTGAAGTTTGAGGAGGTTTAAACATCGTTTTTTAGACTTTATTCAATTTATTTTCATTGTTTAGTTGATCACCAAATTAAGCACTTGGACAAAACGTTAATATTGTTAATTTTATTGGTTATATGTACAAATTATTGATCTTTTCTAGGAGTGAATACAATTATGTTAAAATTTTCAAGGTATCGGGATATTGAATTATTGATTCGACCTTATTTATCAGCCTAATCGAGCTCCGGTGGCTATGGTGCATTCATCCATAAGTAGTGATAGCCTCCCATACTAAATTCCTCGGTGCGACGTTGCTACATTGGCGAGCCTCAAGTGCAGCACCATGAATAGTATTATACGTCAACACATTAGCCTTCCAAAACGAGACACAATTATAGGGCACATTGTGCTTCTTACAAAGCTCCTTAACAAAAGGCGCGATTTTCCTGAAATGGCACCGAGGCATCCGAGGAAACAAATGATGTTCGATTTGAAATTGCAATCCACCATGAAACCAATCCATCCATGGCGAGCATGAGATATCGAGGCTTCCCTCAACTTGCTTCGCTAACCAATCATTCCCTCGAGGAGGGTCTAGGTACACGTCGCATGATAAATGGTTCAAGCTGAATTGAAGTTGTTGAATTCCTGTGACTGCGAGCGTGACAATAACAAAACTAATTCTCTCGAACCAGTCAGGTAAACACGAAACAAGAAGCGAAAACCAAGTCCAAAACACAAGCAAACCAATAAGCTCTGTAGGCTTATTATGCACCTTTTTCTTAGACAATAACAAGTAAAAAGATTGAACATATAAGAAAATCCTTAAAAAGACGAAAGCCGGGTAAAATGTGAAATGTTGATAACTTATAAATAACCTAGAAAGTGAATCAAACCTCATTTTCTTATCATAAAAATGTGATGTTAAGGAATTGAAAAACTTAGTAGAAACTGCAACAAAAGGCATATGTTGCATATCAGGGTCAAATTCAAGGGAATTGCAAGCAATATGATGAGCATTATGACTTCTTTTCCACCATGAAATGCTAACTCCTGCCATACAATTTACCATCACAAATTGCATAAAACGGTTCCACACAGGACTAACCATAACTTGATAATGTGACGAGTCGTGACCGACCCACCCGATTTGTATCCATGACAAACCTAATAATACTCCAGAAACCATATGAACCCAAAAGTGATTACTACTTAAAACACCGTAAACACCCAATAAAAACAAAAGTATTATAGCCGAAACACTAATCATAATATAATGACCTTTCTTATTAAAAAGACCTAATTTTTGGAATTCTGACAATAGTTTTCTGTAATCTTTGGATGTTTCACTAACTTTATAGTCTTTTAGGAAATATCCTGTGAAGAACTGGTTAAGGTATTGACTCGAAGATATAGGATGGTACGCAAGAAAAACATCCGTAACATCCTGACCCGAAAAATATAGTAGGGGTAGTTCACCACCGGGGTGGTGATCGACCCAATTAGTCACATTGTATATTTTACCCGAAATTGAGATCCAAAGATCGTCTTTTTTGTTATGAGTTCTCAATTCTTCCTCGGAAATGTATTTTTTTGAGTTATCCATTTATTTGTAATGTTTGTAGTAATTCTAATTCTAATTTTGGTGTATAAATAAGAGAAATAATATTGAAAGTAATTAACAAGGTAGGTTGTTTTGCGTCTTCTTCATAGTATATACCTATCAATTTATACTTGATCTTAAGTATGATGTGTGATAATTCAGTTAAGTGTATAGGATGCTTTTATTAGACGAAACACACATAATAATCGAATGATTTGATGACATGATACATACACGCACGTCCATGTTAACATGTATGCATGATCACGCATGTCCAACTTTCTTTACGTAAAGAAATAATGTGGATGTCAGGTTAGTAAGGTTTTACAAGATTTATTTGAAATTTTATTTGATTCTCAAGATATTAAAAACACTGGCATTGTCATTAGTTTAATTCACGTTATTATCTAATCAATTAAAAAAATTCTCCCATAAACGTGCTACCGTCTCTCTTAGCAAAATCTCCCATTAAATTTACTACCTCCGATTACATAGATTTGCGCCGCTTAAATTTACGGAAATTTCTTATGTTATAACTAAATTTTGTTTGATTTCGCATGGTGCCCTGTTGTTAAGAGTCTGTTTTTAGTACCCTTAAAAAGGTTTCATTTTCGGGCCCATAAGAACCCTTAATCTAACGATCGTTAACGGAACGTTAAATTGACAAAATTGGTAAATAATTTAAAATAAAATTAAAAAATTGAACAAGAATGCCTTGTAATACCATACTTGTGTCCTTCGTTAGCCTTGAACCGATCGAGTTAGCGTTCGAGTCTTGATTGTTTGTTTATATTTGAGGTTGGGAGTCGAATTGAGGGTTAGCTTGACCAGATGTGAGTCTTGCACTCTTGCTCGGTCGAGTTGAATAGTCACTCGAACAAGTAAGTGGTAAATCGGTCAAGTAGGGGCTTTACTCGACGAAGTTGGGGTGTCACTTAATTGGTCGAGTGTGAGTGTGATTCGACCGATTTAGGGGTGTTACTCGGTCGAGTATGTGTGTGACTTGGCCGAATTGGGTGTTACTCGGTCAAGTATATGTTTGACTCGACCAAGTAGGTTTGGTTCAGCTCTTTGAGTTACTCGACCGGGTGCCTCTGAACCCGGTCGAGTTGGTCTACACAGTCGAGTAAGCTTCATTCGACTGCGCAAATCTAATTATTATTCTTGAGCAAGGGGTTATGTCATGATAACTCTAATTCTATCATTCTAACCTTGTTTCTCTTCATTTAATCTCTCTCTAAAACTTTCTTAAATCTTAATCACCCATCTTAATTATCTTAATTTGTATATTCATCTTCATTATTGATTATTGAGCTTCAACATTGAATTATCATTCTATTTTCACCATTATTCATTATGAGAATCTCATCCTTCTCATTCCCGTCGGTTTCTCGGTTTTGAGGATTTTAATTAGTTTGGTTAGATCTTTCTTATTATTAGTGTTTAGTGTCAGATTTGAGTTAGATTATTAGTCTTAGATTAGTTATATATTTTAGAAATTAAATAATAGTAGTGATTATTATTATTATTATCATTGTTGTAGGTGAGGTATTTGTTTCGCGTTAGCTAGAAGAATCCCCTACCGACAGCTGGGGCAATCTCCTTCGGGGTACTGAAGGCAACTTAATGGGTAGACCCAACTTCGGCCCTTTTCATTCGCAAGAATCAGGAAACGAACCTCTGACCACTTGTTTAAGAGATGAGAGCATTCCTCAATCGACACCATTTTTGGTAACTGCGGTCACGGTGTTTAGGGGTATTTTATATAGAGTGGTATCGGGATACCGGCTATATAGACTATGTGGCATGGGTCGCTCTTTAGGAACCCGCCGTGGAAGAGACAGTGCACATGGTGATGATCTGAGTCTGGGGGTGACCTACGTCGGTAGGGTTCATTGTGTCTAAGGCGTGCCCTGGACACGGCGGTATACTAGATAGTTGATGGTACCGCGATTGGTGGTTTTGGTGCGCTACTTGATGGCACCGGGGTGCGCTACAGCGCTACTTGGTGACACCGAATATGTGTGATGATTGTATTATTACGATTCCGATTGTGATTTATTATGTATATGTTGATTGATTGTGTTTTGGAATTTTTTTGTAACTCTACCGTGATTCATACGATATTTTCGGCGTATGGTGAGTAGTTGTCTTAGCAGGTTTGTTTATATGATGGTGACTTGGGACTATGGCGTTGGGATTGGACACGATCGACGACTTGTTCATTATATCCTAGACGAGTTGAATATAATTTGTATTTGACCGACCTTGATTTGTATCTTGGACTTTTATTTAATTAATGAAATTTAAAGTTGTGTTTTGAGATAATCGATTTGTTAAGCACTACCTCCACAACTCGGACTGTAGCACTCTATCCCACTCGGAAGGCCTAGCTTAAGGCTTTTGGGCGAGGCGGAGTGTTACATGCCTGTGTTTTATATATTCTCCCCAAGATATCCTAAGATGTAACAATTTTCCCATGTTACCCCTGAGTCACTAATATTATATAGGTTACCGAGTTCGATACTTGGTAACAAAAACCGTAAGTTTGCTATAAGCAAAAATGTAACCTCATCATTCCTAATATCATCAAGTAATAAACTAACCTCTCAACCAGGGATTCATTATTACGATTTAATGTCCAATAGAGTACTAAAATGTATTACTAAATTTTACAAGAGATATTAGTGTTAATTAAAGTATGTGTTTTAGAAAGGGAACAAAAAATCAACATACAACATCATTTAGTAGTGAAAAACACTAACGAGAACCCGCTTTCTTTTCCATTTTTATACTTTATGAAATTTATTTTTTGGAAATAATCCTATAAAATGCATATAAAATGAAATCTAGTTTATTGGGAACAAGAAAATGAAAAATTGTGCCTTTGCTAAAAGCTTTACATCCGCTAGTATAACAACAGAGCAACGATCCTCTCCAACAATCGGCGGAGTGATGGGTGTTTTAAATACCGCAAGTGCACGGTTATCAAAGTAGCACTTGAGGGTCGATTTCCACGGAGAGCAAAGCGATTACTAGTCGGTTTCAAGGGATGCTAGCTAAGTCGATAAGAGGGGAAAAATTGAATTCAACTAGCGACAACTAAATGCGATAAATAAGATCTAGAATAAAATGTAAACTAAACAAATAGCTATGGAAAATACGGGATTTAATCAAGATTAAGGGTAACTAGGATCCGATCAAGTCTTATTTCATGGGTTGTAACGGTGGGTGGTCTATCAACAAGTGGCGAAAAATGGGTTCAAGCAAGACAGTGTTATCTATACTAACTACCTAACCCTCCCGAGTATAGATAGCCTCTAGGGTCGATAAAGGGTCCCACTCCCATGGATAACCCCTACACGAGTCCAAGGCATTTCGGGTCAACACTAAGGTCCCAACTAGGGTCTTTCCCACTCCCGCGGATGAAATCCCCTAGCCAAAAGGTGGAGTCTCTTCTAAGGGGTCTCGCTCCCGCGAATAACCCACCTAGAGTCGATCCCTAAACTTACCCAAGTCCACTACCGTAAGCCCGACTCCCATCGATAGCCTAAGTAGCCCCCTAAGTTGGCCCAACTCCCATTGATAGCCTCTAAGGGTTGAACAAGGGTCAAATAAAGGGTCAATACAAAACAACCTCAACCAAAAACAATCACCCATAAACCGCTACTTGCTAATTTAACCAATCACCAATCAATACCCATAATTAGACTTAATCGGACCCTAGAAAGGGTTACTACTCACTAAACATGGTTACTAAACACTCGAAAGTAATAAGGGTTGAATATTTAAGGTTGAACATGATAAAGATGAGATTTTTAATTAATAACATGCAATTACTAACTAGATGATGAAATTCAATCTATTAGACTAAAATTAAACAAACAATGAATTCAAAGATGGAAACTTTACCTATAAGCAATCTAAACATTCAAACTTGAAAGACATAAAACATAAACAAAAGCATAATTGAAAGTTAAGAGGAAGAAGATGTTACCAACTATGAGGGAAATAAGAGATGAAAAGAAAGAAATTAGATTAAAGCTTGGAAATTTGGATTACAATTGAAAATAGATCTAGAATGCTATTTTGATTTTTTGTTGTTTTCTCTCTAGGAAAGCTAATAATAAAAACCCCTCTCTACAATTTCAGGTTTGGACTATTTATACAAGAGGCAAAAAACACGCAAAACGAGGTCGTTTAAAAGACGGATAGGCTGTGCTCAAATCTGGAGCTGCGCACGGTGAAGATGAGAAACGCACGGTCAGAACCGCACGGTGGAAACGTCAAAGAAGAGGTCACTTGTGTTACGCACGGTGGGAACCGCACGGTTGACCCAGTCTTGCATTAGTTCCGCACGGTCGAATAGTGCAACGCACGGCCGTGCTTTTTCTCCTTTTTTTCGCCTTTTTTCCGCTTTTTCCTTCCTTTGTTGAAGCATGGGCTGTTTGGTTGGTCCATGGGCTTTGCTCATGCCAAGATGTGGGCATTTTGAGTTCAACTTGTTCCTAAACAACCCAAAGAAACAAAAATACCAAACAACACACCCGGAAGACGGGTTTTACGTATCTAAAGCCTCTAAACGTGATTCTAACATAAAACACATGAAAATAGGGAATAAATAGCATAATTATTCGCTTATAAAACGCGCAAATAATGCGGTTATCAAATCTCCCCACACTTAACCCTTACTCGTCCTCGAGTAAGCATAAAGCAAGATTAAAGTGTGAAAAACGAGAAATGAAACCCTCCTAATCCTAAAAGCGGATGCACAATATAAGCATCACTTAATTATTATACTACTATTATCCGCATGAGTTTTAGCGCACTCAACGCCCTTTCAACTCACGTAGGTATGCTTATGAGGGAAAAGCACACCTCGCGAGGCAAGTGAGGTCTTGCACAAAAATGAATGAACCAAACAATCAAGCAATTAATTAATCAATCACCGGTTCACAAAGGTACAAAATGACTACCTTCCTCATCTAGGTAGCCGAGGCCAAAACCAACTAGTAAGTGATTTTAATCATCCGATCATCCCTCAAATAGTAGTCAAATATCTAATTACGAAATTTCATTAAAAATCTAAGAAAACTACGCTTACAAATGCATGAAGTTGCTTAGGCGTCCGCCCTACCTTCCAAAAACTAGTAATGCAAGGATGGAAGATTGTGGAGTAGGATTCCCGTGAGTTTTAATCCAAAAGCGGTGGTGTGGTCGTCCTCTCGTCAATGTTAAGAGGTAAGGGTCTACCCATTTTGGTGACTTATTTGATATTTGTTTTGGGAATGTTTTTGGTTTTTGATGTTTGCCCCAATTATTCGATTTTTTTTTTTTTTTCTCTTTTTCCCTTTTTTTTTCTCCTTTTTTAGTGCTTGTTCGGGATTGACAATTCTTTTGTGTGTGTTTCAATAATTTGGACCCACCGCTATATAAGTGCTCGAATGGGGGTACAAGCATAACGGTGGACACCCATATTCCCAAAGATTCAACCGTTGATCACCCACCGAAATCTTTCAACTTGCGCACAATGTGTCAAGTTGGGTGGCCGGGAGTGACGGGAATCCTTAAAAGAACATGAGCGTGAAAACATGATTAAACAATTGATCAAAATGAAACAACACCCCTTCCTTAGGGAAATATAAGCTCTAAAAATTGACCTCCATGGTCGCCTTCGTCCAACCACCACTCAAGGATGTTTAACTACACGGGTTGAAATGGAATGAAAAACCTTGCAAAACTCGATTTACATTGACCTTGACCGTTTGGACGCCTAAAATTCACTCATGTAAATGCAAGCATTGTTTTCAAAAGAATTTTAAATAAATTTCAAAGTTAGAGACAAGACTACTATCATTCGGAACGTTCAAAATCATTAAACCACTTATCCGTATTTTTGGTATTTTATTTTGAAAACATTTTTTATGCAACTAAACTACATGAATGCAAGCTAAGTACAACAATGCAACAAATAAACATGCAACTAATAGCAAAGGAATCCTAACCTACAACACAACATTCCACAACCACCAATTTCTCAAATCATCATCAACAAGTCAAAAATCTCCCAACTTCTCATGTGAAATTACAAGAAAAGAAAGGGGTGAAGGTTGGAAAGATCATACCAAATCTAGGCTCACAAACCTTCGTTCTTGTCTCCGATCATTGGTTGCGGATCCTACACAAGTGAACAAACTACGCGCATGCACAAATATATACAAAGAACACGTATTTTTGGATTTTTCAAAATTTTCAATTTTTTGTTTTTGTTTTTTTTTTGGAATCCCCTCCCCACACTTGCACCTTACTCGTCCTCGAGTAAGTACTCAAACGGGAGAAGAAACACATTTTATTTCAAAATTTTATTTCAAAAAGGAAAAACATATTTTTGTTGTTTTTTTTTTATAAAGACTAGACTAGGCTATCTAAATTTGGATTTGACGGGCATACTCGCTCAAAATGAGGGAGATTTTTGTTAATTTGGATTTTCAAAAATAGGAGCATATCAAAAATTATCACCCCAAGTGCAACCAATGCACTTGCAAACAATAGATATCAAAACACAGTCAAATAACAACAATGCAACAACAACAACTCAATTCTTCATCAATCAAAAGGGACAAGGGAATAGAAGGGGATACAAAACAAGGAAACCGACCCAACAACCAACAACCATCCTCAATGGCACCTCCTCACACAAGGCTCCTCCCGTTCCCCCAAGTCTATTGCGGTGGTTGATGAGGTGGGAAATGAGAAGTGAAGGCGTCGAACAAAGACTTAACCGACTCACCCAAACTACCCACGGCACTCATAGCCTCATCATGTTGCCGAGTTTGGAGATTCCTCAACTCCTCAAAAGACTTCCTAGTGTCCTCCTTAAGGTCCTCAAAAGACTTCCTAGTGTCCTCCCTAAGGTCCTCAAAAGACTTCGTAGTCTCCGCCCTAAAAGCCTCAAAAGAACTCCTATGCTCACCAAAAGAGGTGAAGAGGGAGTCATAATTGGAATTAAGGGTATTAAAGTTGTTGTTTAGGGAAAAGATTTGGGTTGAGAGGGAAGACAAGTCCCAAGGGTTAGGGCCAAAACCCGGAGGTGGAGGTGGGTATTGTTGGTAGGGGGCATGGAAAATTGTTGGGGCATGTATGGGGTATACCCAAAATTAGCATGTTGCCCTTGATTATACCCCCCACCCGAAGGGTTGCCGGTCTCAAATTGGGAGAAAGGTTGGTGAGAGGAGGTTGGTCTCTCATTTCTAGGTTGGGGAGAGGTAGGGGAACCGTCACCATCGGAGGAAGCAACATCATCAATAGGCAAAATGGTCTCATACCTTATCGTGGAGGGGTCAAGACCGTAGGACGCTGTTCCCCAATCAACATAAGTAGAATTCTTAATCAACTCCCCCTCCCGCAAAGGCATCCCCCAGTTCACCCGGTTAAAGATAGTTGTGAAATCGGGGTTGGGGAGTGGCATGGCCCGACGCTTTGTGATGAGGAAATAAAGACATTGCCTCTCATCGACCGTCCTAGTCATAAGGCACGTCCTCAAATGATTATGGTCTATGAAAGTTGACCCCCTCGCCCTATCCTCAGGTTCCTCATTCATCCCCGCCCCTTGAGCGATCAAGGTTACTAGTCCCCCTCCTATGATTGTCGGTGGTACTTTGTCTCTAATTTTCATCAATTGTAACAAAACCGCCTTGGTCAGGTCGATGGACAAGGGTTTATTCTCCATTAGCTCCATAAGGCTATGACACGCAATCGCCCCTACCCTATGGTGAGTGAACACAGGGTTCCGCACCTCCGATAAGGCGGCTGTCCGAGCCTCATATCGGGCTTCGGAACGGGTTATTTCGGTCCAAAATTTTTCCCGATCCCTCATTTTAGGTGTCGACTTAGAAGCGACACCCTTGCAATCATGTAGAAAGGGAATACCAAGAAATTCCGAAATCCTTTCAAGGCTAAACTCGAACTCATGTCCCAAGATTTGAAAGCTAATGGTTGGGGATCTACTGTCAAGGTTTCCCTTCAACGTTGCGAGGAACTCGCAAGTAAGGGACTGGTAAGACCAAACATGTGTCGACCCAATTCTTAGACCCAACCTATCACACATTTTATTAATATCATCATAAATTCCCATAGAAATCATTGTAGGGGTGCAGAAAAATTTGGTGGGGTCAAAATCCTTACGTAATAGCTCATTATACTTCTTAAGTTGGGTACTAGAATGAAACCCAACCAAGCCACTTCTATGTCTAAATTGGCTAACACGAACTCTAGTTAAACCGGGGTTAGGGAAAGACGAAGAAGCAATTGTACCTTCCACACGGGATCGTTTAGAGGCCATTTGGAAAGAAGCCTTCAAATAGATGCCGTTCTCACTCGGAAAAGCAGAAAAGACGTCTCCGACTCCGGCCCGGAAAAATTCAAGTCTCACGGATTTTGACGAAAATACCACCAAAATACTCCTTAAAGTCCCCTTAGTCTCCCCTAAAAAGATGGCAAGGAATGAAGGTAGGGAAGTTGCTCAAAAATCAAATCTAAGGAATTATGGGGAGAAAATAAGTCTTCAACCAAATTGATTTTTTTAGGCTTGTTGTTGTTGTTGATGATGAAAAGGTGTTGGTGATGTATTTATTTGGGTGGATTTGAAGGTAGTTTGGTGGGTTGAGTTGATTTTGGAGGAAGTTTGTTGTTGGGTTTAGAGGGGATTGGAAAAATGAAAGGAAAGAGATGAAGATAATAATGAAGATGAGGAAAAATTGGGTGGGCCGTGCGTTTTGTAAGTGCAGCAATTATTATTTTTTTTTTTTCAAAAAGTTGAGAATAGCACGGTTCGAACAGCATGGTTCAAGCTGTCCCGTATGAGTTTCGCACGGCTCAGTTGAGTTGAGCACGGTACGAACCGCACGGTAGACCCTGTCCTGCATTAGTTGCGCACGGCTCCGTTTTTTGCCCATTATCTTCGATTTTTTGATTTTTGCTCCGATTATTATAAATCTTAAACCCCAAAAATCTTCCACAAGTCCTCCTTCAAAACCCAAACACCTAACAAAAGCATTAGAAACTTGAAAAAGTCCCCGGATTGCCTCCTACAAAATCTCAAAATCACACCAAAACTGTCAAATGTGGGTTGCCTCCCATAAGCGCACTTGTTTAACGTCGTTGGCTCGACCAAGTTTAGCAAACAAAGGCTAAGATTGTAAAGATTATGCTTCAATTGGGGCAAGGTTAATGACAACGGCCTCCTCAATCGGTTGACCAACTACATAGTGCTTAAGCCGTTGCCCATTTACCTTAAAAACTCTTCCGTCATTGCTAGCTATCTCAACGGAGCCATAGGGAAACGATTGGACCACTTTAAAAGGGCCGGACCATCTCGACTTAAGCTTACCCGGAAAAAGCGTTAGCTTAGAGTTGAAGAACAACACTAGATCATCCTTGTTAAATTCTCTTCTCATGATTCTTTTGTCGTGCCATCTCTTTGATTTTTCTTTGTAAATCCTTGAGCTTTCATAGGCATTCAAACGAAATTCCTCCAACTCGTTCAAATCGAGTAGCCTTTTCTCCCCCGCCTCCTTCAAGTCATAGTTCAAGTGTTTTACGGCCCAAAAGGCACGATGCTCTAGTTCGACGGGGAGGTGACAAGGCTTACCGTAGACCAACCTAAAAGGCGAAGTGCCTATTGGGGTTTTGTAGGCGGTCCGATAAGCCCAAAGGGCATCATCAAGCTTCATTGCCCAATCTTTCTTCGATCTATTAACGGTTTTCTCAAGTATAGACTTAATTTCTCGGTTGGAAATTTCGGCTTGCCCATTAGCTTGGGGGTGATAGGCAAGGCTTCTCCTATGGTGAACCCCATACTTCCTAAGCATAGCTTCAAAAGTCTTCTCTAGGAAGTGTGATCCTCGATCGCTAATAAGCACTCTTGGCACTCCAAAGCGAGGAAAAATCACTCTCTTCAAGAAATTTCCAACCGTCTTTGCATCACAAGTCTTGGTAGGAATCACCTCCACCAACTTGCTTACATAATCCACCGCAACCAATATATACTCATTCCCATAAGAAGATGGAAATGGTCCTTGATAATCGATTCCCCAAACGTCAAAGATCTCCACCTCAAGAATGTAGTTCATAGGCATTTCATTTCTCCTAGAGATCTTTCCCGTTCTTTGGCATTTGTCACACCCCTTCACATAGAGTGCAACATCATGAAATAGAGTGGGCCAAAAGAAACCGCATTGTAGTACCTTGGCGGCGGTCTTCATAGCACTAGCATGTCCTCCACATGGCAAATCATGGCAATGTGACATGATTGAGACAATTTCTTCCCTTGGGACGCATCTCCTCATTATACCATCCCCACAACTTTTGTACAAATTGGGCTCATCCCAATAATAATGTTTGACATCATGAAAGAATCTTTTCTTCTTGTGAGAATCATAGTCATGTGGAATGATTCCCGACACCAAATAATTCACAAAATCGGCATACCAAGGTGCTTCTACTATGGCAAGGGCAAACAATTGGTCATCGGTGAAAGAATCATCAATGGGTATTGCATTACCCGGATCTTCAATTTCCAATCTTGACAAGTGGTCCGCCACTAGATTCTCCGTCCCCTTTTTATCTTTGATCTCAAGATCAAATTCTTGCAACAAAAGGATCCATCTTATTAATCGAGGCTTGGCGTCCTTCTTCAATAAGAGATGCTTAAGGGCGGCATGATCGGTGTGGACTATCACCTTAGACCCCACTAGATAAGAACGGAATTTATCAATGGCAAATACTACCGCCAATAACTCCTTCTCGGTAGTGGTGTAGTTAGCTTGTGCCGAATCCAAATTTTTGCTTGCATAATATATGGCATGAAGCTTTCCATCTTTCTTTTGTCCTAGGACGGCCCCCACCGCTACATCACTAGCATCACACATGAGCTCGAAAGGTTGTCCCCAAGTAGGAGGTTGCATAATAGGAGCGGTGATGAGAGCTTGCTTTAACCTATTAAAAGCATCCAAACAAGCATTAGTGAATACAAATGGAACCTCTTTTCCTAGCAATTCGGTCAACGGTCTAGCAATGGATGAGAAATCCTTGATAAAACGTCGGTAGAAACCGGCGTGACCAAGGAAACTACGAATTCCTTTCACATTAATGGGAGGGGAAGGGTTTTAATGACCTCAATTTTTGCTTGGTCAACTTCCAAACCATGACTCGACACTACATGACCCAAGACTACCCCCGATGTCACCATGAAGTGACACTTCTCCCAATTTAAAACTAGACCGGTTTCTTGACATCTTTGTAAAACCTTGGTTAAATTGCCTAGACATTCATCAAAGGAGGTACCTACAACGGAAAAATCATCCATGAACACTTCCATGATGTCCTCAACAAATTCCGAAAAGATTGCCAACATACACCTTTGGAACGTGGCGGGTGCATTACACAACCCGAACGGCATGCGCCTATATGCGAACGTTCCAAAGGGGCATGTAAAAGTAGTTTTTTCTTGATCTTTCGGATGGATCGGGATTTGGAAAAATCCGGAGAAACCATCCAAAAAACAAAAATAAGAGTGTTGGGCAAGTCTTTCAAGCATTTGGTCGATGAATGGCAACGGGAAGTGATCTTTCCTAGTAGCCTTGTTGAGGCGACGATAATCTATGCACATACGCCACCCGGTGGTCACTCTAGTGGTTATTAGCTCATCATTT
The DNA here is from genome assembly GCA_022085475.1 of Heliosperma pusillum. Taxonomy (NCBI): domain Eukaryota; kingdom Viridiplantae; phylum Streptophyta; class Magnoliopsida; order Caryophyllales; family Caryophyllaceae; genus Heliosperma; species Heliosperma pusillum. Next base: position 74,890 of record JAIUZE010070096.1, read on the forward strand.
GCATTTGATACTACCGTAATTCCCCCCTTTTTGGGCACCACATGCACCGGGCTCACCCATGTGCTATCCGAAATGGGGTAAATTATGTTAGCATTATAAAGTCTCAACACTTCTTTCCTAACTACTTCTTTCATAGTGGGATTGAGGCGTCGTTGAGGCTCTACCGAAGAAGCACCCTCATCATCCAAGAGGATGCGGTGAGTACAAAATGATGGGCTAATACCCTTGATATCGTCAATTGTGTACCCAATGACATCTTTGTACTTTTTCAAAACATCAAGCAATTTAGAAATTTCAATGTCATTGAGTGCACTATTGACAATAACCGGGAAAGTATGGTTGGGGCCTAAAAATGCATGCTTTAAAGATGAAGGAAGAGGTTTCAACTCCACTTGAGGAGGCGTGGATCTCTCCTCTCTTCTACCATTCATTTCTAAACTCTCAAACTTCTTGTTGGGGACTTCTTTGATGATTTCACCCCAAGCTTTAGCAATCTCCAAGTGCTCTTCACACTCTTCCTCTTGGCCACTAACAAACCCATGCCAAAGATCACCACTTTTCATCGGCCTCCTTTCTACACATTCTTCGATGACATCAATCATATAGCAAGCTTTTCCACTTGAAGGTTCCGCCATGGTTTTGTTCAATGAGAACTCCATCTTTTCATCCCCTACTTGAAGCGAGAGCTTCCCATTTTTTACATCAATTAAAGCACCCCCCGTGGCAAGACAAGGGCGCCCCAAGATGATCGGTATATTGGAGTCTTCGGGGATGTCCATGACATAGAAATCACAAGGGATTATAAGGCCTCCCACCTTAATTGGAACGTCTTCAACTAAACCCATGGGGAATTTGATTGATCGGTCCGCAAGTTGCAAAGAGACTCTTGTTGGAGATAATTCGAAACCATCTAATCTCTTGAAAATTTTGAGTGGCATGAGGCTAACACTTGCCCCCAAGTCACAAAGTGCCTTATCAATTTGAACGGTCCCAATGGTGCAAGGTATAGAGAAACTACCCGGATCTTCAAGTTTCGGGGGTAGTTTGTTCAACAAGATAGCACTACATTCCTTTGAAAGATTCACCGTTGTGGGAGCATTCAACACTCTCTTGTTGGAGATAAGTTCCTTCAAGAACCTTCCATAAGTTGGGATTTCCTTAATGGCTTCAATAAAAGGGATGGTGATGTGCATTCCCCTCATCATTTCCAAAAATTTCTCATACTTTTGTTCAAGCTTAGCCTTTGCCAACCTTTGAGGAAAAGGGATAGGTGGCACATATGGCCTCACTTCATTCTTGACGGGTTCATCAACAACCTTTGGTGTTACCTTTGCAACCTTGGGTGGTTCTTCCACAACTAACTCCACAACTTCATCATCAACTTCCTTTTCTTTCTCAACCACCTCCTCTTCCCCTCTAGTCCTTCTCTTTTTGGGGTGAGTAAATTCATCCAACACTCTCCTATTTCTCAATTGGATAGCATTCATGGTTTTGGGGTTCTCCTCGGTCCTACCGGGAAATTTCCCATTTGAGTTTTGTATTTGGCTCAATTGAGTGGCCAATTGAGAGATTTGGGTGTCGGTCATCCTTTGAGAGTTTTGCATTTGATTTCTTAATTGGGTGATTGAAGCATTTGTCTCCTCATGTTTTTGATTTTGTTGTGCCATATATTGATTTTGATTACTCAACATTTGCTCCATCATCAATTCCATATTAGACTTGGGTGGTTGGGTTTGTTGAAATGGTTGTTGGAATGTTTGTTGTTGAATGGGTTGATTTAAAGGTTGGAAAGGTTGTTTTTGCTGGAAACCCCGGTTTTGGAAACCCGGTGGATTTTGGGTGGTTCTTTGTGCTTGGAACGTTTGGTTAGATTGTGGTCTAGTTTGGATGAAGGTTGGGTTTTGGACATTTTGTGAAGAGTAAGAGAAATTAGGGTGGCTTCTCAAACCCGGGTGAAATTGATTGTTGTTGAAAGCTTGCTTGGCCGGGCTAGATTCCCACAATCCATTCACTTGTTCCACATAACATTCGTCCTCAACCGGTGAAATCAAGGGGCAATTAATTGGAGAATGACTTTGCTCACCACAAAGTTCACAATACAAGACTTGCTTCATTTTGGAGTTTGTAGCCTTGTTTGAATTCATCAAGGCCATTTGTTGTGATAGTTCCTCAAGCTTTTCCTTGACCTCAATATTAAGCACCGAATTAGAAGCCTTCCCTTTTCCCTTTCTAGCTCTCCTATCATCATTCCAATCAAGGGTTCTTGAGGCCATTTCCTCAATCAATTCCTTGGCCTTCTTGTGATCTAAGATATCCAAGGCTCCTCTCCCCGATGCCGCATCTAGGCTCAATCTCAACTCATTTGTCAACCCCTTATAAAAGTTATTGACCAACTCCGGTTCGGCTATGCCATGGTGTGGGCATAACCGTTGGAGTCTCTTATATCTCTCCCATGCCTCATACAAAGTTTCATCTTCTTCTTGTGTAAAGCTTTGCAAATCACTCTTGACTTTAGCGGTTCTTGACGGAGGAAAGTATTTGTTCAAGAATGCATCGGATAGCTCATCCCACGTGGTAAATGAGTCGGGGTCGCAGTTCTTAAGCCATTCCTTGGCCGATCCCCTCAGTGAGCGTGGGAATAACCTCAAACGGATGGCGTCATCTGAAACTCCGTTCATTTTCACGTTATCACAATTATCAAGGAAATCGTTTAAGTGCTCATTGGGATTCTCAAGTGGTCCTCCTCCGAATTGGTTCTCTTGAACCATTTGGATTAATGAATTCTTCACCTCGAAATTATTGGCTTGGACCCTAGGCCTTCTTATGCTTGGATTTACAATGTGTTTGGGTGCCATATGATCTCTAATTGGTACCGGTTCACCCATGGTTGTTGCTATTAGAGTACCAAAGGGATTCTCAAAGGGATCTTCTTGGGTAATCTCTTCTACTACAATTTCCTCTAGTACCGGTTCACCTATCAATCCTCTTCTCCGTTGGGCGTTGAGTCTTCTTGTCGTAGCCTCGATTTCGGGTTCTATGGCTTGTAAAGATTCCCCTCGTCGAGATCGCCTACTCATGCAATAGACCTAAACACTTGAAAGAGAAGGTTAAAAAGAAGAATACTCAAGCGGCACACCAAAGTGTGCAAAAAGAATTATGACTTAGTCTAAGCTAGATTAAAACCTACTAATATCGCACAAAAAAAAACTAATATTGAATACAAACAACACAAACCTAAGAACAAGTATCAAACACAAACAACAAAAAAAAACTAAACACAAAAAAAATACCGCAACAACAAACAAAAATAGCACGTTTTAAATACACAAACAAACCTAACACAAACAACACAAACAAACAAACTAACGACAACAAACAACAAGTATCAAGTAACACGTAACAAAAATACGTAGTCTAACAAACCTAAGAACAAACTAATATTGCAATTGCTCCCCGACAACGGCGCCAAAAACTTGATGGGTGTTTTAAATACCGCAAGTGCACGGTTATCAAAGTAGCACTTGAGGGTCGATTTCCACGGAGAGCAAAGCGATTACTAGTCGGTTTCAAGGGATGCTAGCTAAGTCGATAAGAGGGGAAAAATTGAATTCAACTAGCGACAACTAAATGCGATAAATAAGATCTAGACTAAAATGTAAACTAAACAAATAGCTATGGAAAATACGGGATTTAATCAAGATTAAGGGTAACTAGGATCCGATCAAGTCTTATTTCATGGGTTGTAACGGTGGGTGGTCTATCAACAAGTGGCGAAAAATGGGTTCAAGCAAGACGGTGTTATCTATACTAACTACCTAACCCTCCCGAGTATAGGTAGCCTCTAGGGTCGATAAAGGGTCCCACTCCCATGGATAACCCCTACACGAGTCCAAGGCATTTCGGGTCAACACTAAGGTCCCAACTAGGGTCTTTCCCACTCCCGCGGATGAAATCCCCTAGCCAAAAGGTGGAGTCTCTTCTAAGGGGTCTCGCTCCCGCGAATAACCCACCTAGAGTCGATCCCTAAACTTACCCAAGTCCACTACCGTAAGCCCGACTCCCATCGATAGCCTAAGTAGCCCCCTAAGTTGGCCCAACTCTCATTGATAGCCTCTAAGGGTTGAACAAGGGTCAAATAAAGGGTCAATACAAAACAACGTCAACCAAAAACAATCACCCATAAACCGCTACTTGCTAATTTAACCAATCACCAATCAATACCCATAATTAGACTTAATCGGACCCTAGAAAGGGTTACTACTCACTAAACATGGTTACTAAACACTCGAAAGTAATAAGGGTTGAATATTTAAGGTTGAACATGATAAAGATGAGATTTTTAATTAATAACATGCAATTATTAACTAGATGATGAAATTCAATCTATTAGACTAAAATTAAACAAACAATGAATTCAAAGATGGAAACTTTACCTATAAGCAATCTAAACATTCAAACTTGAAAGACATAAAACATAAACAAAAGCATAATTGAAAGTTAAGAGGACGAAGATGTTACCAACTATGAGGGAAATAAGAGATGAAAATAAAGAAATTAGATTAAAGCTTGGAAATTTGGATTACAATTGAAAATAGATCTAGAATGCTATTTTGATTTTTTGTTGTTTTCTCTCTAGGAAAGCTAATAATAAAAACCCCCCTCTACAATTTCAGGTTTGGACTATTTATACAAGAGGCAAAAAACACGCAAAACGAGGTCGTTTAAAAGACGGATAGGCTGTGCTCAAATCTGGAGCTGCGCACGGTGAAGATGAGAAACGCACGGTCAGAACCGCACGGTGGAAACGTCAAAGAAGAGGTCACTTGTGTTACACACGGTGGGAACCGCACGGTTGACCCAGTCTTGCATTAGTTCCGCACGGTCGAATAGTGCAACGCACGGCCGTGCTTTTTCTCCTTTTTTTCGCCTTTTTTCCGCTTTTTCCTTCCTTTGTTGAAGCATGGGCTGTTTGGTTGGTCCATGGGCTTTGCTCATGCCAAGATGTGGGCATTTTGAGTTCAACTTGTTCCTAAACAACCCAAAGAAACAAAAATACCAAACAACACACCCGGAAGACGGGTTTTACGTATCTAAAGCCTCTAAACGTGATTCTAACATAAAACACATGAAAATAGGGAATAAATAGCATAATTATTAGCTTATAAAACGCGCAAATAGTGCGGTTATCACGGAGTACATTTTTTCTTATAAAAATTCAATATTAAGGGAGACAATTGCAAGAGATGAGATACGTTTTCCTTAAAGTAAGAGATTTAAAGTGATATGATGTCACTGGTGGTACTAAAAAACATGGCCACTTTATTAAAATAACAAATTTAAATGTAAAAGAATTTTTTATTTTTATTTTTGCGCCATTGGAGTCAAAGACTTGTTACTCTTTAGTTCTGTATTATGATAAAATATATCAAAATGAGTCTCTAAAATGGTTGCTCTTCTTTTTCTTGTGAATTAGCGGTCCTGCAAAATATTTCTCGACACAATTTTCATGTTGGACATTCAGAAACAACCTCTTTGTTAGGATTATAATTGTTGATCGTGATAAGACCTCATTAATATTTAATTGGGTGCTTGTCCTAAGATCTTAATTGTAGTGTGATGCATTTAATCATGCCTCATATTATGAAAAGTTATTGTCTAAGGTTGATCAATATGAAGCTCCTAGCTAATTAGCTCAAGTGTTCTAATCAAGATAGTTTAACTTGCTTATTCTTTACAAGTGTTTGCCAAACTATCATGAGAGTCATTGTGATTTTTAATTCAATTATACGGGAGAAGTCTTTCTAAGAAATAAAACCAATTGTCAAAAACACCTTTTTGCAAACGCTAAAAATTCTAAAAAACTTTCGATTTAAAAAAAAACTGAAAAGCATACAAGCTAAGGAATAAGTCAAGTGATAGTTGAAGATTCCTCTCTCTAAATTCTCTCTCCCATCTCTCTAAAAAAAAACTTAAACTGTATTCTTCTTGCTCCGCCGCCTTCTCCTTCCACCCACTTCCCCTAATCCTCTCCTACCCTTTCGCCGGATATGAGATCATTCATTGGCCCATCTCCGACGATTTATCACAATTCCTCCTTTTAAATTACCTCATTTTTTACCCCTCTTTCATTGATTATCTTTAGATCCCCACCGTTCTTTTCCGACGTGGAGCTTGGGGCTGATTTTTGGTTTTATGGTCTACCTTTGTCTCGATCGACTGTCTGTTCCTAAGTCCCTCCTGCAACGACCTTGCATGCAGCCCGGGAGCGTGTTACCCCGACCCCTCGCCCTTCCCTACCCCTGGTATGGCTATTTTTTCAATAATCAGCCAGTTTCGTTTCCGTATGTCCGATGGGTATAACCCATCCTTTTCGAGTCTAGGTGGATTATGCGGTGTCGTTATTTAGGTCGATATGGTGCTACCCTCCCCCCCACCTATCTGGTCTGTAGAATGGCTATTATCCATCTTTTCCGAGTCGTAATGTTTAATGTGGTTTTGCATTTTGAATTGGCAGGACAGTGTTCCCCTCCCCTTCGCCCCTCCCCTCACCCAGCGGGTCCAATTTTGGTGTTTTTATTGGAGTAAGTATCCTCAACAATAGTGCGATCACATAATTAAATCTCAATAATAAGAATACAAAGGGATGATGAATATTATAGTCAACTGGTCAACATAAATCGGTAACGATTGACTCAATTGAGTTTGACGTTACTGTTGTATGGCGGTGGTGATCAGTTGGTCCCTTGAGGTCACACCTAAAGGACAATCCCCTAATCATGTACATTAATTAATTGTATAGCGATACAGATTAATTAATCCCTTAATTTGAACAAGTTTAAAGTGAGAATTATATCTTATTGTAATGTGATGAAATAAGATTCAGTTTGGTAATTTAATTGTTATATTACTAAGAATGCATTATGTTTATGAAACATTTGAGATAAGTGAAATTGGTCGATTATAATTACAAACTGTTGTAGATTATATTAACCAAATATGAGATGACCCGTTTTATTTACATGTAATTATAAAATGTGACTTAAAATGTTAAGTCTAATTTATTTGTTATGAAATTGCATTTAAATTAGTTAAATGTACATTTATAAGCCTAATTACATGTCACATGTCACATATGTGACAAATGACAAATTACAAAGATAAAATGGACACCCATTTTATGGTGTGGTGCACCGGTTTTGGTGAGCAAAAGGGTAGGGTATAGATCATGATTGTTGTTCTTATTGAGGATGTAGCAACATGATTAGATTCTTTGCCTAGACTCTACCCTAATGCTTTGTTAAGAACAAAAGCAAAAAACCCACCCTTCCATAGGGCATGGGTGCCGGCTCCATTAGGGTGAAAAGAGAAATGTTTTCTCTTATAAAATACTCACTTGATCTCATAAGATGAGCATGCAACTTATCTCTCAACCTCTCCAATTTTCTTACTCTAAAATAATAAGCTTAAGAAGCTTCCATCAACTTATGTTCATAGATTACTAATAATATTACTAAGAGTAGTAATAGACATATTAGTGATATTTTAAGGGTATCTTACAAATCATACTAGTGTAGTAATATTTGTGATTTTGGGTATTGTCTTGGTGCAACAAAAGGAGAGTTCTTATACTAAGAACTTGGAGTTCATCCTTATTATTTAAGCTCAAGAATAAGATTAGGAAGGAGTCCTAATCTTGTGCCCATATTGTTCCAAAATCAATGTAAGGAAAATGGTTCTTCTTATTTTGTATTGTTTTGTTATGCATGCATAGGATTTAAATGGTTTAAGAGTAAACTATTAGTAATATGATATTAGAAGTGTCTAATATTGAGTTTAAGAAACTTACAGTTTTATGGTCTATGATGGAGTCTGTGTGTCTTAGTTTAGTTGCATGTAAGGTCGGGTGTGTTGGTCTCGGGTTTCACATAAGTGATGATGGTGGCCGTGTTGTTTAAGTGTGCGTGGCTTTCTGTCTGATTTGAATTGTTTGGAGGTTTGTTGTGATCTTTGAGTTGAGTGGGTCAACATATAGTATTTTTCCGTTTGAGGTGTGATTAGGTGGGTCCGAGCTGGGGTGTGCAGTGGTGTTGGTTTGGTTGGAATTGGTGGTCTCCGTCTCATTATTAATGCTGCTAAACTCTTGTTTTCCTTTTGTTTTGTTTTTCCTAATAATAATTTCTCATAAAAATAGTGTCGAGATGAGTATGTGTCGGATCTGTGTTGGCTACATCCTAGGATGATATGGTTTCCTATGGTATTAATGACCAGGCGGTTGATTAAGGAGTTTTCTTAGTATTGGTTTGTCCGTTGGTGTGACTTTTTGGGATATTGAATTGGTCTTTGCACCGTCTTGTTGGTTATTCAAGATGTAGGAGTTATTTTTCCATTATAGGCAAGTCTATTTGGCTTGCACTCACCATTTTCTTTCTACGTCTTTGTGCCGTAAGGGCATCTTGTTCCCGTCTCTCGTCTGAGCAACTATGTCGATGGTCTTTGGGAGTTTTATGCCAAGTGGATGTTGTGTACGCTGAAGCTCGAGTCCATGCTACCGCACTACATCAACATGTAACCGTCATCTCATCTACCGCAGTCTATTAATAGGAAATCGTACTTTTATTTTCAACGATGTAATTTATATGTGTGTGGTAATGTTTATTTTAAGTAAAATAAGTTAATTTGACCAAATGAGTCAAATGGCGTCTGTTTAAGACACTACTTTACTGCTGCCAAAAAAAAAAACTGAAAAAGACAAAGATAGAGAGGAGGAGATGCATTTTGAAAAAGTTTGGCTTCCTTTATCAAATTAAATGTCAAAAAGAAAGTTTATCTCTTTCTCAAAATGACTAAAAGTGAAAAGAGTAACCTGTGAAAGACAAATTCACCTTATGCCATTTTGGTGAAACTCATCATCGAGCCAAGTGACACAAATTAGAATGCATGTGCAAAATGTTTGTTGCTCCCCAGGCCATTTGTGTTTTGTATGAGAAATATTTTATGTTTTAACCTTCATCTAACCGCTTGATTTCTTTATAAATAAGGTACATTCCTCTCATTATTTCCTTAAGACTTCTATGAACTTTCAAAGAGAGAACCTTTGCAAATTAGTGAGCATTCATTTTCTTAAATTTCTTGAAGTGTTGTGCACAAACAAGTTTCTCAATTTTCAACGTTGGCTTTTAAACACGAACTCTTATGAATCAGTTCGTTGCACTATATATGATATTATAAGCTTGTTCGATTATCTTGTGTTTAAGTCTAAACGTTGATGTACTTGTTCGTTAAGGGAGCAAATGAGATTGTGGACTGTGTAAAGTAACAGATAGAATAAGAAAGAACTCTAAGGACGGAGTAATCTTTATTTATTAGTTTGAGTGCAATTAAGTTGGTTAGAGAAGTTTTATTGTAAGAGGTTATTTATTAGAATCAGTTTTTAAACATCAATAAAATAACGATTGACGTAGGATTCGAAGTAAAAGCTAAACAAGTTTTAAACTTCTTCGATCGAGTTCTCTATTCAGCTGCTTGTTTTCTATTGACTCACTTTGCAAATTTCAATATGACCACAGTCGTAGGCTCTGTGAAATAACTTCGTTGTTTCTTCTTATAAAATTTAACAATCAATTAAGTCTCTCTAATATTCAACTTTAGCTTAACTCATAGATGCCATCTTTGCTAAAAGTTGAAAGAAAAATTAAAAAAGGTCACCTAATTCACCCCTCTTCCTCTGATCTTAGGTGCTTGGATGCATACTATTTCGTCTTTGTGTTGATAACACAAGAGTAAGGTTGAGTACATTCGACCCCGTCCCGTATCCCACAATTTGCGGGAGCCAAATTGGTAGTAGGTTTTAATATCATTAGTATCAATGTATAATTACCTAATTGCTCATTAAAAAGAATACAAAAACTGAAATTCAAATATGCGGCGGAAAGATAACAAAAATGACTATTTATTCACCAAAATAACCCGGATGGTGCTGAATTTGAGTACCACTCACTAACGCCATCTCATTTTCTTTCTTAAATTATCAATATGGCCAGAAAAGTGTGTGAATCATTGATGTGACCCAACAACGAGAAAATATTTAATTCTAGATATGAAGAATCAGTTGGTCTTGCTTCAGACGGGCCATTTTGGTCTGATGCAATAAGACGGGATTTTATAACCACATTTAGATGTAACCACTATTGAAAACAAGTTGATATAAGCTGTGGTCAATAGTGGTTACATTTTATCAAAAAATGGCAACATAATCCCGTCTTATTTTTCAGACGGAATTAGTCCGTCTGAAATAAGAATTTGTGATGAAGAATAATGTCACAGGGATTGTGAAGTCATGCATGCACGACAACGTTTTTGCCTCCCTTCATGCTCAATCTATCGTAAATCATTGAGTTCCTTTATATACATACATATGATCGTATAGTAATGCAGTATCAAAAATAATCTAAGTATTCTAACGAATACAAAAATAAAATGGATATTGTGGAGATAGAAATAAATGAGCCTTCACATGAATCACATCAAGGTAATTACAATGAAGTACGTCCGCAGTTCGAGGGTGCATTCTTGACATGGAGAGATCTCACTGTGAAGGCGCGTGATGCTCAAGTCGCTGATAAATCGAGGCGGTCCACGATATTGGAAGGGCTAACCGGATACGCGGAACCCGGGAAGGTGTTGGCTATCATGGGTCCTTCTGGTAGCGGAAAATCTACTCTCTTAGATGCCTTAGCAGGTCCCTTCATTCTCTAATTTCTCTTAGAATTAAATAATACTCATATTAGATTACTCCTTTGTACCCAGTTACTTTTGGTGTTTTTCGAGACGATAATCTAATTGCGATTTCTTCCATTATATAGGAGTATAATTTTGTTACAAAAAATGTAATTTTGTAAAAGATACGGAGTATGTTACTTTTATCTTTCAAAGTTTTAATGTATAAGCCATCAAAGTTTTAAAAGTTATGAAATAATGGCGGTTCATTTGCTACGAGTATTTAGCACTCTTAAACGTTTAGTAACCTTGCTTATATTCAATTTAAGCAGGACGATTGCTTTCAAACATGACGCAAAGTGGAGAAATTATGATCAATGGCCGAAACCAAGTTCTTGCATTTGGAACCTCGGTTAGTAACTCATTGCGCCTTAGAACTTGACTCCTTACATGCATTATTACATGTAGGGTGTTTAACTAAGTAAATCGGATTTTCTGTCGTGTGCGTCAAGGTCACGTTAAGAACCCATAAGGCATATCCACATATATGCTACGGCCTACGGGAGAAACGATTGTCATGATCGTTTCTTAAAAAAGATTTTTCGTATATGTTTAGTAATGAGTTTTTTTTTTCAATCTCATAGACATAGCGCGAGTATAATCTAATTGCCACATTGATGTTACTAAATTTCAATACCACATACTTTCATGCATGAAATATATACTGTATAAGAATACTTATAGTTAGGGCTGAGCAAAAAATCCGATTATCCAAACCGATCCGATATCTGATCTGAATCCGATCCGAATTTTTGGATACCCGATCCGAAAGTTAAGTTTGGATCGGATATCCGATCCGAAATCTTTGGTTTTGGTTTGGATATTGGATATTAGAAATAAAATATTTGGATATCCGATCCGATCCGAAAATATAATTTTCTTGTATATTTTCGAGAAAATACAATGTTATTTCATAAAACAACTTATAAAAGTTTTAATTATAAGAGAAATATGTAAGTGGTATTTAAATTTTATGTCGAGAACATTAAAGTAAGAATACTAAAGAAAAGCATCGTGTAAAACGATGAATATGATCGTGTTTCAAACTTAATTTTAATGTAAATTGCAAAATATGGATATTCGATGGATATCCGTATCCGATCCGATTATTTTGGATATCCGAACACTGGATATCCGATACATTTGGTTTGGATATTGGATATCTAAATTTAGGAATTCTAATTTGGATATCCGATCCGAACTAGCACTTTGGATCGGATATCCGATCCGTGCTCTGCCCTACTTATAGTGGTAGGGATGGTTGGTAAATTAACATGGTTTAAAAAAAAAAACTTATACAAAAGAACTTAACATTTACAAGTATGTTTTCTCTGCTCAAATCTTTCGTCCAGTGGTGGAGCCAGGGGGACTAGCAGATACACTCGCCTCCGCAGGCGTTTGAACATTTCAAAAAATTTAGTAAATTTTTGAATTTTTCCAAGATTGCCTTATACTATTACCCCTTCGCTCCCACTAAAAATTTTCACCCCCGCTAACTTCAAATTTTAGCTCTGCCTCTGCTTCATTCAATATTTCACCTTACTTGTTTTCATGAAGATTAGTTAGCGAATGAGAGAAATAAAGAAAGTGTTCTGAGTTAATCTAAAAGTAATACTTCAAATCCCGCTTATGATTCAGTTATTGTTTACCTTACTTTTCATGGAGAAGATTAATTAGCAAATGACATGAATAAAGAAAGTGTCTTTATGACTAAACTTGATACTCCGAAAAATAAAGCAAATGTAAACTATTGTCTGAGACGGAGAGTGCAATATAATATGGTATCGACTTATTTTCCTTGATTTTTATTTTGAAATAGGCATACGTGACACAAGATGACATCTTGATGACAACACTAACCATAAGAGAAGCGGTATATTATTCAGCTCTACTCCAACTCCCAGAAACAATGCCAAAAACAGAGAAGATTGAAAGAGCCAATAATGCAATAAAAATGATGGGTCTCGAAAATGCAATTGACACGATGATTGGAGGCCGAACGACAGCCGGAATTAGTGGTGGGCAAAGACGGAGAGTGAGCATTTGCATGGAGATTCTTACCCGGCCTCGGCTACTGTTCTTGGATGAGCCTACAAGTGGACTTGATAGTGCTGCATCATACCATGTCATGAGCTATATTATCAACCTCGCTCGACAAGAACAAACCACCGTTGTTGCTTCCATTCATCAACCAAGCAGTGATGTTTTCGAGTTATTTCCTTACCTTTGCCTTCTTTCTTATGGCAAACTTGTCTATTTTGGTCATACCTCTGCAGCCAATTCGGTAGTCTTCTTTTCTTTGTACTTTCTTATATATAAATCTCACCAAGTTGTTTTATATATCCGTCATATTGTCATAAGTTTGCGACCGGTCAAGTACCCCCGCCCTAGCTTCACCACTGCTTAGAGGAGATCTAATTGCACTTTATTTGCAGTTGTTCAGCAAGAATGGTTTCCCGTGCCCAAGTATGCGAAACCCATCAGATCACTACCTTCGAATCATCAATAACGATTTTGCGTCGGTAAGTGGCCAGATAATTTCATTTATAATTTATAATTATAATACTCCGTAACTATTTGTTTTAAACCGGATGGAGAAATCTAACACCAGTTCATTACCTTTGTTCTTTCTTTTTTGGAATTGCCATACAACAGGGAGAGGAAGAGATAAAGAGCACAGAAAAAAAAATAAACATTTTATCCGATTCGTATAAGTCATCACAAGAGTACTTGAATGTTCAAACCCAAGTATGCTCATTGCGTCAGAATGTAAGAAGCCCTAATTTTGCAAATTAACTTTTAGTATCTGAGTTTTGAACTAATTTTAGTTTAGTGATTTGAGGTTTGGATAACTTTACTTCACTCTGGTGACCTGTGGTTGAGGATGTCAAAGGGACGGGTATAAGCATGTACCGTCCCACACCTGCCCCAGTTGTATAGTGGGTATTGTTAAAGGTTTAGCGGGTGGTTGAGCGGGTACGGGTACAAAAATTCCACCCGTCATGGGTGGTGGGGCAGGATGATTTTTACGTCATAAATTGGGATCAGGTGAGAACCACTAAGATAATGAGAATCGTGAGAACTCCGCTTTATAAAATTTATTTTTTAAAACTAACGAAATATTTGGATTCGGCGTACGTAAAATATTATGGCTAGTTAACATTGTTGAGTTTATGCATCCGGTACTCAAGAGGGAGAGGGGGTGAATTGAGTACTCTTTTTACAAATTTCGTTGCTTAAGAAACTTAAAATCAAATTATCACTACTCTTTTTACATACTTGAGAACACACACATTAGTAGCACAAGGAAAACATTATACGAAATACTGGTCATCATCAAAAGAACATATCTCAACAAACATATTTCTTGGCAGAAAATTTATAAGCTGCTGACGGAAATCGAGTCGAAATAGATTTTACTCTTTTTAATGCAACTAGTAGTCAGTTTCATGTATCTAACAATTTTCATGCACCTATTACTCATTTTGGTGCATCTAGAGTTAGTTATTTTTATGCACCTAGTAATTGTTTTCATGAATGTAACAATTTTCATGCACATAATGTTCATTTCCATGCATTTAGAGTAGTTTTAACTTACCTAATTGAATTTATGTACATTAAGTACATATTTTTTAATATAATAAAAAAAAATTGTTTACTTACTACAAATATTTTGATTGAATAAACTAAACTAATTGTAAATTATCCATTAAAACTTTTGAAACAAGATTTGGTGGAGATTTAGTGAGAGTTCTCACGGTTCTCATTATGTTAGTGGTTCTCACCGGATCTTGACCCTTTACGTCATACCCACCTAATTTCCGCCTACCTACTAAGTATAAAAAAAATTATTATTATGACTTTCTATTATAATTCTTTATTAAGTTTTATTGAAAATTTTAAACTAGAAATATAAAAATAAAAGGGTTTTTCAACATGGTACTATTGTGTTTTTTCGAATTCTACATGACACCCCCTCGTTTTTTTTAAATTTATATGGTAGTCCTAAACTTATTGAAACCTCTCAAAATACCCAAAATACACTAATCCGCCTCTTTTCAACATTTATATTATACACTTTTGTTGATCTTTTGACAATAATATGACATGTAGTTAGCATAAATATCGTTTAATCAATCATAAACCGATTTTCCTTTGTAAAGTTTAAATGTTTTAAAACTCGTTTTTTAGTAGTTTGGTTATTTTGTGTATTATTGAATAAGTTTAGGGGTACCAGTGAGAATTATAAAAATGAGGGGTAACACGTAGAATTCGAAAAAATATAAAGGTATCATAAAGAAAAACCGAAAATAAAAATTTGCGAAAACTCATAGTCATTAAACAACAGTTTATTTTAAAATAACGTATCGACATAAGTTATAACATAGTTGATTGGTAGGTAATGGGGGAGGGGGATGGAGTCTGTTAGAAACTTCGGGTGCGAAAGTTGGCCACCCCACTGACCCGAGCTTCCCGGAAGAATCGACAAAGCCCAAATCAAATCCTCTTCGATTACAGTCCTTTCTTGGGTTCACTAGAAATGTAATCTCTCTCTTCTCGAGGGAGGGGGATGTTATAAGATTTCGTTAAGGGATTGAGGTGGAATTAGAATCCATCAATATTCTAACTCCATGGATTCTAACTCCATTTCAAAAAGTCCTAACCAAACACTTAAATTGCTCAAATTTATTCCATTCTATTTTATTCCAACACCCTGTCAAACAACTCCTTAGACTTGTAATACACGATTTACCATTCAATCACATATATCATAAATTCTCTGAATTGGTATCTTACTTTAAATCGTTCTTATATTACTTCACCAATATATTGAATCTTCGTGATGAGTTCTCACCCATCGTGCCACTCAAGAATAATTGCAACGGTGTAATACTATGAGTCTATGATATCATGGTGTCATTTAAATAGAATATATTCGTTTCAAGCTTAAAACAAATCAAATCAAATAATATAAATTAGATAGCATAGAAGATAGAAAACAAAAGATTTGCCAATGTCAATGTGAGATGATATTTGACCTGTTCTATCGTCAAGACCAATATATCCATTTTAAGGAAAACTAGTTGTATACTACGGAGTATGATATTAATAAACGAGATTTATAATCCATTTCTTCTTCTTCTTCTTCCACCATAGGAAGGGGCACGGCTAGAGAGAAGAAGCCAAGCGAAATTCATAACGCAATGCCTTGTACTCAGTAAAAGGTCATTCGCGAATATGTATCGGGATCATGGTTACTACAGACTTCGCCTTGTCATGTACGTTGCAGTCTGCCTTTGCATAGGGACTATATACCATAACCTTGGTAATTCGTATTCTTCAATTCAGGTGATTGACTCCTATTCTTCAATTCGGAACTATTAATATAGTCTGGTACTTGACTCGTTTTTTATATGAGACTATTAAGATATTAGGAGGGTATTAGAATAATGTTCAATGTATTAGGAGTTATTAGTAATTAGTACCATTACATTGGTATTAATGATGACCTTTGAGATGGACAAATGTTATGACTCTATCTTTGTATATAGCTCCTCTATGATGAAATAAGATGAACAAGCAATTCCAAACAATTATAGTCCCTCCGTCCCGGTCATTTGTTTACTTTGTTTTTTGCACAATTATTAAGAAAATGGTAGGGGACCATTTGTGGTGGTACTTGGTGAATGACATGTGGACAATAGTCCCATTAGGTGATCAAATTACTCATAGACTATCATCATAATATAGAAAGGTAAACAAATGAATGAGACACCCTGAAATGAAAATGGTAAACAAATGATCGGGACGGAAGGAGTAATATCTATCTCTAAATCTTAACCGAGACGGATATTGCTGTCTTACCGGAGACTGATTGTTATTCAATAGAGTAATGTTCGTACCTTGTAGTAGTACGTACGACGGTAAGAGTCGTCCTAGTGGAACCAAGAGTATCATATAGAAAAACTCGAAATCTTTAATTTCTATCTTTAGTCTCACCCCAAAACTTCAAACTATAGTCCTTCCCTAGGTAGCACCAAAACGGACACGGACACAGACACGGACTAGGTAGCACGGACACTCCTCCCAACTAGCCGTCCCGTGTCGGACACCGTGTCAGACACACGGACACACGGACACCTATAAATTAGGAATGAGAGGTTGAAAGACTAAAAGATATTGATTAGAAGATGAGCTGGGTGGGAAATGAGAATAAATTATAGTCAAAGTCAAATTTTCCCTTCAATTATTTACATTTAATATCAAATACCAATATAAAAATAAAATTGTATTATATTTATAAATACAAAATATATATTTTATTAAATTTAAATGCCGTGCCCCGTGTCCTAAATTTCACGAGATGCCGTATCACGTGTCCGTGTCGTGTCCGTGTCCGTGTCTATGTCCGTTTTCGTGCTACCTAGGACACGGACACGTGATACGGCATCTCGTGAAATTTAGGACACGGGACACGGCATTTAAATTTAATAAAATATACTCTCTCCAATTTACCATGTTCTTTCCCTTTCTTTTGGACACAAGGATTAAGGAAATCAATTTGGACCACACAAAACACACTACCCCACATTCAATTAAATTTGGACCACACAACTACTCACAAATAAGGAAATAGGGAACATCACTACAATTGGCCCAATATGGAAAGAGGGAAGAAGATGAAAAATTGGAGTGAGTATATATTATAGTTATAAATAACATACAATTTTATTTTTGTATTAGTATTTGATATAAAATGTAGATAATTGAGTGTAAAACTTGACTTTAACTATAATTTATTCTCATTTTCCACCCAAACTTATCTTCTAATCAATTTTCCCGCCCAAACTCACATTCTAATCAACCTTTTCTAGTCTTTCAATCTCACATTTCTTGTTTATAGGTGTCCGTGTGTCCGACACGGTGTCCGACACGGGACGGCTGGATAGGTGAAGTGTCCGTGCTACCTAGGTCTTTGCCTCATTGTTAGTTCAGTAAAGTTTCAGATTTACTAATTAGAGTAATTCATTTATACTATGGACAGGCTCGGTCACTACTATTTGGCTTCATTAGCGGATTCTTAACGTTCATGTCGATTGGCGGGTTCCCTTCGTTTGTGGAGGATATGAAAGTATGTAATGTTGTTAACTTTGTTTGTTTGTTTTTTTTCAGTTTTTGATTGAGCCTTACCTATCGATCAAGGCATCAATGTGTTACATATTTCGGCCTAATTTGTTTCTTTAATTAAAAACCTCAGATTTTTAGACGAGAAAGATTAAACGGACACTATGGAGTAACTGCATTTGTGATGAGCAACACAATATCTTCCATCCCGTTCTTGATCATCATCTCGGTAATTCCTGGTTCGCTCGCCTATTACATATCCGGTCTACAAAAAGGGTTCGACCAGTTCATCTACTTCATACTTATAATCTACCTTGGCATGTCGCTTGTAGAGAGCTTGATGATGATAATTGCGAGTATCGTTCCTGATTACCTAATGGGAATCACAATAGGTGCAGGAATACAAGGGTTTGTCTTTCTGGTTTCGGGTTTTTCAAGACTTCCAAATGAGCTACCTCGGATTCTTTGGAAATACCCCATGTACTATATTTTGTACGGTGCTTACATCTACGAAGGGCTGTTAAAAAATGAGTTTGATGGACTTAGTTTTATTGGGAATAATCAAACTGGGGTAAATAGTGTAGTTACTAGTGAAGTAATCTTGAAGGATATTTTTCAAGTTCAGGTTCATTACTCCAAGTGGGTTAATGTTATTGTCATCTTACTCATGATTGTCATTTTTCGAAGTATCTTCTTTCTGATGATCAAGATTGCTGAAACTTATCGGAGCAAACGGCGTGGTACTCGCTCGCTTGCTGAATCTAATTAGCTCTCATGTTTGCCGGGTCTGGATTGGGTCGGGTCATTTCAAATTTATTGTAAAACCGTTGCGTGTCACTTGCTATCTCGGGATATGTTATTATCAATTTTTTTTTTTATTGTAACGTTTGTACTTTGTATTATCTTCTATTTCAATATGTAATAATTTTCTCGATTTTACATACAAATAAAGTAACTAGCATGCCGGGTCGCCAAGACATCGATATCTAAAACTCTATAAACAAAAGAAACAATAAAGTGAATAAAAAGATTTTATCAAATAAAAGAAGAGTATTAATATAACAGATTAACCTCATCCTTTCATTTACCTTCTAATGATCGATCCTATGTATTGATCGATATAATCTTTTCTTACCCAAATTATTCTATTATGGATGAACTACCCCTTAAATCTCCTAAAAAAGTTATCAACAATGAATACACAATTAATTGACGACACAACTTATTAACAACCATGTTGTACACAAGTAATGATTTAATTAATAAGAAGATAACAACTAGAGATTCAAATATTCAATAAAGGTGAAGGACGCAATGAATAAAATGATTGCCTACCACAATCCACAAGTCAATTCATTTTCCAGATAAACAAGTTAAGAAGAAATCACATTCAAAACTTATTCACAATGTGTTACTATTGTGGAAACTTATAAGGAAGTCACACCCAACAAGATATACTAATAATCATTACAAGAAAAAACAAAACGGCTGTCTGCACAAGTAGACCCTAAAGATCAACCGTTAAACAACAGTATCTTGATCAACAACAAAAGCAGAGTATAGAGCTATGGCATCGTTTACAAGTGAATTGTTATGACTGAAATCATTTTCGAATTCAGCGCGCATTCAACATGATCGTGCTATGAGGATGTATTGCGATAACCAGGGGCGAATTCATAAGGTAGCAAGGGGTAGCAGCCGCTACCCCAAGCCCGGAAAAATAAATGAGAAATACGAGTTTTTGCTACCCTGTACATGGCTGAGACTATAGAATATTATATAGTAAAAGCGTTATAGTAGTAAGAAAAGGGCAGTGCAGAAGTGGTATAGTTGTGGGCTTAATTCTACTCATCCAAACCACACGTGTTGAAGCCTCCCAACAAGCAATTTTTGGTTGCTATTTCAATCATTTATTTACCCATTTTATTCTTTGTAAGTGCTATTTTAATTAAAAGTAAGCAAATAATTGAGACGAATAATGTAAATTATTTTTTATACTATAAGTTGTCGCACTTTTATTAATAACAATTGTGTACGAATTGTTCACGTATTGGTCATAAGAGGGAATGTTAAACAAATTTCGCTACCCCATATATAAAATCCAGGGTTCGCCCCTGGCGATAACCAGGAGGCTTTACATATTGCAACGAATCATGTATTTCATGATAGGACAAAGCACATTAAGGTGGGTTATCATATGTTAGACAACATTTGGTTATTGGGACTATGGCAACTAAATTATACGACTAAATTATACGCACAAGAGAGCAACTGACGAATATTTTCACCAAAGCACGGAGAAGGGACATTTTTTATATCTTTTCAACAAGTTCTGAAGTTGGATACCAATCTCTCTATCTTGAGGGAGAGTATGTAGATTATGTAAATATTATGATACGTATATTAGATTTTAGATTCGTTGACAAAGAACACTCGGTGCAAACGGTGAGAACGAAGTACATACATTGAGATATATGTTATATGCACTTTATTTTTTTTACCAAATCTTAGGTACACTTTGGACGCTCATAGGTATGCTTTTTTTCATGAATTCTAGATACAGTTTATCTAGAACAATATAAATACATTTTTCCCATTTTTTAAACAGTAGGTCTTGCTTGCGACGGATCGGATCTTGCGACGGGTATTTTGTGAGAGGAAATGGGTAGAGGGGACAAGGTGGGCACCCCCCATGTGCTTCTCCACTCACCCTTGATGGGTATTTTGTGAGAGAATATGGTATCCGTCTTAAGCTTGCGACGGATAGTGTCCGTCACAAATGAGAATTTGTGTTTTTTAAAAACTACTATATACATTGATATGTCAGATACATTTTTTTAACAAAATAAATAAATTCTCAGCTACACTTTACACTATTATAGATCCGTTTTATTTTTAAATAAATTCGAATTACAGTTTTTTACATCTTAGGTACCTTTTTACAAAACATTTAGATAAATTCTATAATAATATAGATACATTAGACATCCTAACCAATCTCCCTCTCGGGTTCGATGGTCGTATTCCCCAAAATCAATGGTCGATTACCCGAAAACTCGCGAAGTTCCTAAGGGAGCCTAGCAATGACTAAGGTCTTTAATCCCTCGTCAATATCCGGGTCATCCCTCCTCTTCTCTCGAAGGTCGATTTCAAACCTAATACTAGAGGTGCCTCCCTCGGTTCTCCCTTTCGATCTCAACCTAGGTTGGCAATAGGCTAAGATTAGGCAGCCTAATAGTCAATCTAATTGATTCTCACCAATGGTCAAGGGTCAAGAATACAGTCTAAGGTAACCACAAAAACCCCATTAAACAATTCAATAATCCCTAGTACACCTTTACTAACAATCCAAAAACTAATAATTAAATTAGAATCAATCAACTAGAATACTAATGTCGGGGATTAACCGAGTTCTAGTTAAAGGACTACTCACTAAGCATGAACATACTAATCAAAATACTAATAATTACTCTAAAAATAATACTAAGCATAATTAAATAATAGAGATCAAACTTTCTAATAAGAATAAAGTAAATCTAGACACAATACATACTAACCAGTAATATAGACACACAAGACAAACTTAAATCACATTTATAAGGTCAATTAGCAATAAAAATATGAACTTTAAGCTAAATAACAAGCCAAATAAGACATAAGAAAGACCAGAAATAAATAAGAAAAACATAGAAGGTTATACCAACTTGTATTAAAATGAATGGGATGATAGATCTACACATAGTTACATAAATGGAAGAGATTGACAAAAGAATAAATTAAAAACCATAGGCAAAATATGTGTGTTTGAAATTTTGAATACCAAAAAATCCAACTAACTTAAAGTAAGAGTACTTCTTGTGTCCTTCAAGAATACGGTCATCCTTAAACCTAAACTGTTATGATATTTTGTTTTATTCCTCCTTCTTTAGATGTAAGAAGGATAAAAAAGGAGAACATCCTCCGAAATGACGCAATACTTTTTGCCTAAAGTAATGAGTAATGACTACTCTCCTCCTCCGTCTAAAAACCAAGACACCCTCACCCAAAATATGAAGTCCCTTCACTTGCTGAAAGTGTTGCTCATTTTTGGTAAATCACAAAAAGGGGCCCAAAATGGTATATGCATGGTTCCTTAATTTGTTGACAAGCCCATGTGAAGTGGCCTTATGAATAATCCAAGAGACCCACATTTCCAAGACCCAAGCCCAGCTCAAAGAAAATTGATAGAGAACAGGCGCAGAGGAAAATTGACGGGCCAAGTCATCATTTTGATCAATTCCTTTAGTCTATCTTTGATCCGTCTTTGAACGTTTTTCTCACTCGCTCTTGATACCTATAAAATAATAAGACGAAAACAGTAACAACATTTAAAAATAATATATAATGTGATTGTTTAAAACTAATTGACTAATATTCTATTTAATTCTAAAATGTGTAAATGATACTAACTCGGGTTATTATTTCGATCGAATAAGAGATAAAATATGGGATAAAAGTACGTAAAATAAAGCGTTATCAATCACCAAATCCCACCGCCGATAATTATCGACGTTGCTGGAGAGTACCGTCCATCTGACTCCTCGCCACTACACCACCGCCAAACACCAGACACATCCACACCACTGCGTATTTGCCTCCTCGTTACCCAACTCTGGCATGCTTTTGCCGTCTGAAATCAGCCAAAATTAGGCTTTTCATCTTTCTTTTGCCTCTTCACTTTTCTTCTCGCATTCTTTTGATGTTAAGTCAATCATCTTGTCATTGTTAACAACCATAACTCCTTTCTTCTTTTGATTTAATTCTTTTCTTGCCAAGGCATCCCCCATATCAACATTATAGATTCCTTCATCCGGCAAAATTGGATCCATATACACCGTCCCACACCGAAATATTGCATTTGCGGTCTCATGGTGTTGGACCCATTTGATAGTTTTGATAATGACATGTGTTTGCGTGATAATATATGTTTTACTTGATATATCATATGCGTGTAATTGTGTGCTTTAGTCTTATTATAGCTAACAACAATTATGAGAAGAAAGATCAAAGTTAGGCATAACTTTGATAAAGTCTGTGAGACAAAGTTATAACAACTTCAGGAATAACTTTGGAAGTTAACATGGAAGTTATAGCTATCAAGGCATAACTTTAAAGAAAATCGCTTCAAACAAGATCTACATCAAACTACACAAGACTCGAGATGGAGGGTCTTTGTGATCAAGATGAAGAGATTATCCGTATACTGAAGATCTTTGTGAAGATTAGATATTATAGGTCGTCATTCGGTAACTATTCCATTCGAGAGATTTTATGTTCAAAAGTTATAGCTTTAGTCTATGACTTTGGATGATAAAATATTGATGCATGATTTTGGAAATAAAATGTTTTGAAATGTTTTCAAAAGTGAAAGAGTATTTTTATATTTATCAAAAGTTTTATTTGAGAATATATTTATGAGATTCTATTGGTTAGTGATACAACTTATGAGTTGTCATGCTACCTAGGGTTTCTAATATATTCTATCTCAATTTGTTGTTAACCTAATTAGCCCACCTAGCTAGTGTTTGAGCCACCTAGAGTTTCGTGAAACCTAGTGTTTGTGCCACCTAGGGATGCGTGCCTCTTAGGGTTTCGTGAGCTATGGATTTCGGCCTCCATAGGTTGTTTTCCTTGTTTACCTAATCTAGGATTCTATTATATCTTTACAACAATATTTTGAGATATAAAGATAAATATATTTCTATAAGATAAACCTAATAATATTTTGAGATAAAGATATTTCTAAAAGATAAGCAAATATTAGTTTATGATAAGATGAGTATCTTTATTAAATATTATACTAGGGTTTTAGATCTACTATACTTCTATTACTATAAATACTCCTTCATATACAAATTGCAAAACACACGACTATACACGAAATACACACACATCACACGACACATATTTACATACTTGTGTTGATTTTCCAAAATCGTTTTAAAGCAAACCTTTGAGCAAATATTTATTATTTTTAGAGTTTGTTTTCAAAAGAGTCGTGCATCAATTATTATCAATCGCTTGAGTGAAATACGTTGTTGGATAATAGTACATCATTATAAGCTTACAATTCTTTAACGGGAATTTGTGTGAGTTATATTGTACTTTCTTATTAGCGTAAGATAGTATAGAGTATTTAGCGATACTCACCTTGAGTTATAATCATAGTGTTGATTATATGAGTGGGTTGGTAATTTTTGTAATCCGTAGAAAGGTACTAAAAATTATTAATCGAGAATAGTGGACGTAGGTTTCAACGTGTGAAACTGAACCACTTCAAAAATCGTGTGCCTCTCTCTTATCTCTTTACTTTTCGTTATTTCGTTATTCGCGCTTACTTTGATTAATTAATTAGTTGATTTTAATTCATAAGGTCAAATAATTAATTACATATCATATAAATTCATAAAGTGGGGCTAGTTTTTAATATTCAATTCACCCCCCCCCCCTCTCTTTCGTATTCGATCAATAGACTCTACACATGGCTTGTATGAGGGTTTCTTGGGGAGGTAGCTGATGACCGGTTTGTCGTCAAAACAAGCATAAAAAATAACCCAATAAAAGTAGTATAAAGGGGTCGAAATCCACGAGGATGGGGGAGGTCAACTACTAGTTCGATTGAATCCTATTCTAGCCTAAAATATGACGGATTGGAAAGTTAACTAAAAACTAGGAAAAACAAGCTATTGCTAAGTAATAAAGATGAAAACAATTAGGGGAAAGGCTAGGGTAAAGGGTTCACCTTAGGGGGATTTAATGGGTTAGTCGGGTAACTAGCGAAAGGGGTAAATAATTCGAGTAAAATCGATTGCCAATGTCTCAACAATCGATAATCATCAACAAGCTATCGCATTTGTCTCAAATCACCCATATAAACACTTAGTCTAATCGTCTCTACCACCGTCGCTTAAGAGAAGATCAAACCATGCTTGATAAAATGGTAACTTTCGTTCACACATTTCATCAAACACTTGGTGTTCATATGGGCAATACCCAAATCATTTACCACAAACTTGCTAATTAACCAACCTAATACCCCACATGATCCACCCTTAGGCTCCCCTAAACCCTAGAGGATAATCTACTCACACATGGTAAAGGAAATCAAAGCACTAAAGGGAAGGGGGAGTTCAATCACATTATACTATGAGAGAAATAACGAAAACAATCAAAAGATAAACTATAAACTAGAAATGGAAATTAAATGCATAAACAATAAAAAAGGTGAGAAATTTAATACCAAACAAAACTTATATTGATGAATATGGGGGAATGTCTTCACCCAATTCTTCAATACAAACCTCAAAAATGAAATGAAATACTAGATTCAACAACTTGAAATGAGAAACTAAACTAGATTAGGGAAATATTAGGAGACTAATTAGGGATTAATTTGGGTTACAAATTTCTAGGGTTTCGTGCTAAAAGGAATGTTAAAAACTGCTTACAAAATAATAAGGGGGGGTATATATAGGTCTCTCGAAATTAAGGAAGAAATTAGAAGAAGAGGGCGATTTTTGCGATGTTGTGTTCCCGGCCGGTCGACCGGCCGCCGGGCCTCTGACCGGCCTGGAGCACATCGATGACTTCAGAAACTCGCCTTCAAAATGCTTCAAAATCTTCTAAGTATGGGAAAAAGGAGGTCTGGGCCGGTCGACCGGCCGCCGGTCCCCCACCGGCCTGGAGCACCAAAACACTCTCATATGCATTCTGATGTAGGTGTGGGCCGGGTAGTCGACCGGCCGCCGGTAGACCGGCCGGCGCTACCTGGGCCTTTTCTTCATTTTCTCAACTTCTTCATTGGTGGAGTTGATGTCTAGGCCGGTTGACCGGCCGCCGGTCAATAGGCCGGCCGGCACCACCTGGAGGTTCAATTCTTCATTCTTCGACTCATCTTCGAATCCCGACTCATGCAAGGTCTTTATGCACCGATTCCTTCATTTCCGCCTTAATTCCTGCAAATAGAGATCGATATTCATAGCGCGGGAAATCGGGAAATAAAATGCAATTAACGACACGCAAATCCGTGTAAACGGACCAAAATGGGGACGAAAATGAGGTAAAAATGTGACTAAATAAATGCTTATCAAAATTCCCCACACTTAAGACTTACTCGTCCCCGAGTAAGTAAACAAAATTCGAGACCCATAAGTACCCTTATTCAATACTACTCTAATATTAAGGCTACAACCTAAACTATTAATAATATCCGACGGTAGGCAATTAACGGGCCTCCTCCGTCCCTTCAACTCACAACGAGATACTCATGAGGTAGAGTACCTCCTTGCAAGGCAAGTAGGGGCTTGCTCAAAATCTCGACGCATCCAAATGAAAAACACGTAAGAACACGACAAAGATGCATCTAACAAAAGAAAAATCACATGCCTCATCCATGTGACGGAAATATCTAAAAGGAAAACCGTTTAAATAATGCATGATCCTTGTAAGCCACTAATATCATAAAGCATGGAAAAATATTCGCCTCCTAGCGGTGCAAGTCTAATGAAAATTTCGAACCCCGTCTACTATTTGCTTGGCCAAGAGCGATAAAATGGAAGATGGAAATGAAATCCTCGTGACGTTATTAAGCACAATAGCATATGGAATTCACGTTTCTCAAATAAATGAGACACAAGGGTCGTCCCGTCTCACTATGCAACTTCAAAGGTGAATGATTCAAGAAGGATAAAAGGAAATTGAGATTTGAGTCTTATTGCTTGGAAAATTTTTCATTTCACACTTTGCTTTCTTTTTCTTTTTCTTTCTTTTTGATTTGCATTTTGGTTTGCAATTTTTGGCATGAAAGCACACGGTTTCCGTCAAGGACATGCGGTCGGAACCAACAATAGGGGTATCCCCACCGTAGTGGCATCGAAAGGGGGCCTAGATATGGGCCCACTAGAATCCCTAGAAGTTCCGTTTTGCATTTCCTCGACGAAAACAAGAAAAGATGATAATTGACTCAATATTTTCAGCTTGTTTGATTTGTTTCCTTTTTTGATCAAAAGTGGAAGAACAATGAATCATGGTTGGTTGCATAGCAAGAACGGTCACCTAAGAATTCTTTCTACCATCGGAATAATCACATCAATCGAGGGTGTCGAGGTGGAATAAGCGCAAACTCGTGGCTCGGCATTAGTAGACGGGTTAAAACTCACTAGAAATGCACAACCCAGGGCGTCTAAAATTCCACGATTAAGATGAACACTTTATGAATAAAAAAAGTAGCAAAAAGGGACTATGCACATTCAACAAGTTTTCCAAAAAGACAATTATTAAAACATTTTTCTAAATGCAACTATATGCCATGATGCAATCTAGCATATATACAACTTAAATGCACATGCTCTAACCGACTATATGACACATAAGCTAATGCTATCTCCTAACAGCACACAAGTGGCACACACGCCAATCAACAAAATTCACACCATCGTCATCAACACATCCCGTCCTCAAGTAAGAAGGAAAGGAGATAAGGGAGAAGAGAAATAGGAAAGATCTCACCAAAGCGTCTTCATTTTCCCTTTTTCGTGCCTCATATGATGTGGGGCGCACCTATGGATGGAGATAAAAAGAAACACACGGCAATATATACAAAATAAACTATATACAAACTAATCTAAACATATATTTTTTGGAAAATTTTCAAATTTTTCGATTTTTAGGCATTTTTCAACTTTTTTCAAAAATCAACGATATATACAAAAGAAATAAAATCCTCCCCACACTTAAGTCTTACTCGTCCCCGAGTAAGTGACTCAAATATGAAAGGAGAGAAAAAAGAAAAGGAAAAACAAAACAATCTTTTTGGGTTTTTCAATTTTTGGGAATTCCCTCCCCACACTTGGTATTTACATGGTGTGAGGGGTGAATTCAAAACAAATAACATGTTTTTGGGTTTTTAAATATTTTGAAAAATAAAAACTTGTTTTTGGGGTTTTTGATTTTTGAAGAGAAATCACAATATGAACAATATATACAAGAGGGTTAGCTCTAAGTAAATGCATGAACTAAATAAAAGTCCTAAAACTAAATGCAAAATGATATAATACAATGTCATGATCTAAGTAAATGCAAACTACACTATATGGATGCAAGGCTAACATGTGACGATATGTTACAAAATTAAATTCTAATGCAAGCCTAAATGGATGCAACTAAATGGATGACTAAGCTAAGATATAATACAACTATCTAAATGCATGCGAAAATATAAATATGATGAAGATTTGGATTAAAAGGGATCATACTCATGGGTTTCCGGCCTCAAGAGTATCCAGTGAAATCAGAGGATGTAGTATCAAATTGGCCATGACTGGCCTCAGCAAAAGACGCATCTACATCCTGGGCTCCCGAACCAGAGCCGCCACCCTCCACAATCTCGAACCGTGGACCCATCCTGTCAAACCACTCGGCATTCTGAGCCGCAATCTCTGGGTCCACCTCCTCCTCATCAACTACCGGCTGAGTAAAACCCGGCGCAGAAGAATAATAGTCTGGCTGAACATTGAAATCACCAAACACCCTAGAACCCTGATCATACCCGCCCTCTGGCCACATGAAATAGGACGGATGTGGGCCAACTGGCTCCCTATACCCCCTCCCTACACCAATTATCGTAAGAAGGGTATTGGCCAAGAGCCAAGTCATAATACATCCTGTCCATCCGCTGCGACAAAAGAGCTCTATCCCGAGCTTCCTCCTCTCGCCACTTAGCTGCCGCCTCTCTCTCCCTAGCCGCTGCCTCTCTCTCCGTAGCTGCTGCCTCGGAGGCCAAAGTCATGTCGGCCATGAACTGGATCAAGGAGGGATCCAAAGGTGGGTAACTGGTAGTGGTGGAAGTGGATGCGCCGGGTTGGGATGAATTGGGCCAAGGGCGCCACTGCTGTTGATGATAGAAGGGGCTCATATAAGGCAATGTGGTGGAAGTGGGGCCCCGCTCCTCTCTCCTATATGTAGTGACGGGGGCAGTAGGATCTCGCCTAAATGCGGTAACTGGAGCTAAAGGATCTTCCGGGGTTTCTTCAGGTGGTGGTGGAGGGTTCTCCTCCTCTAAGGGGAGAAGATAATGTGCGCTATCAGGAACCACTTTCATAGCCGCACTATTAGGGAGGGGAATAGAATTTACCCCTCGAATCCTCCAATAAGTCTTCCCGTCCTCAACTCTCTTTATTACCCACTCAAGCTTCTTAAAAACGTAATCCTCCGTCAACAATGAGAATCCCCCTAAACACCTCAAATTACGCTCATCTAGAGCATCTCTACATAGGACATGAGCAATCTTGGTAACAATCCCCCCTAAATGGATTCCGGTAGGGCTAAACGGGTCATTGGCAATTTTCTGGAAGTGGATAACGACATGATGACCGATGTTGATCCCAAATTTATTCGGCTTTTGGAACAAGTAAGCCGCCAAAATCGAAAGCTCATCGGCCCTAAAATTATGACACTACTCTCTCCCAAACAACGTCCAACCCATAAACCTATGCCAAAACCTAATAGGGGCATTGTGGCAAGCATTTGCCGGCCTCTTAGTTCCCTTCTCAAACTCAAAACCCGATATAGCAGTCCACACATCATTCACATTAAAGCTTTCGGGGACCTTGTACGACTTATGAAATTTGACCCCTAAAACCTTACAAAATTTCTCAAGGGGGAGGTTAAAAGCAGTATTAAGAAGGCGAAAGGAAACAATTTTGACCATACCCGTATTTCTATCCTTCTCATGACTAAACGAACTCAAAAATTCCCAAGTGAGACGGGGGTAAGTACGGAAGTGCTGACCGTATAGTTCCCCCATACCCAAACCCTTGAAAAGTTCAAGAGTGACCGTATCAAGGCCGAGGTTCCGCATAGTATTCCGACAAATAAAACGGGAGTGGGGAAGAGGTCTACGCTTTAAACATTGAAATTTACCTCTTGCGATTTCACTTACAAAGACGATATCCGGAAAATCGTTATTCGGACCCATTCCCGCCGTCACTTGTTGGAGCCTAGCCTCCAACTCCGCCTCAAGTTGAGCTCTTGTCCTTTTCCTTGGTGGTTGTTGAGCCATGTTGATTTTCGTCTTAATCAATTGAAAGAGGGAAAAATTGGGGTTTTTGAGATGGGGGATGATTTTGGGTGAAGTAGTGGGTTAATTAGTGGGTGGAATGTTGGATTTGATGAGTTTTGTGGAGTTTTTGTGGAGTTTTGTGAGGTTTTGAAGGAAGAAGGAGAAAGAAGGAAGGAAGAATGAAGAATGAAGAAAGAAAAAAAAAAATGAAGCTAACGAGTGATTTAAGGCTCTCGGGTAGGGGTCTGGGCCGGTCCAGGCACCGGCCGCCGGTCGACCGGCCTGGAACCCAGGTCAATTTTTGATTTTTTTCTGGTTTTTTGATTATGGTGTGTTCAGGTAGTCTAGGCCGGTCTGACCTCGGCTGCCGGTCGACCGGCCTAGAACTCGGCTCAAAATTTCAACCTTTCAAAAGTTCAGTTACAATGCGCTCTGGGCCGGTGTCAGACCGGCCGCCGGTCGACCGGCACAGAACACAGCCCAAAAATTTCCAAAAATTCAATCCTCTATGATAATGTGTTCCAGGCCGGTCGGCACACCGGCTGCCGGTCGCCCGACCTGGAACACCTGCTACTTAAATCCCTTTCTTCAAAAGTTCACCTTCTGGAGTGCTCTGGGCCGGTCGGTACCCCGGCTGCCGGTCGACCGGCCTGGAGCACGTATACTCGTCTTCACCTCTTCTTCAAATTCACAACAAATCCCCAAAGAAACCCAAGGCACCAACATGCTCGAACCAACCAACATATTCCCAATGATACGGTTATGATTCAAACCCGACTACAAGTGTTTCAAACTTTCCTAAAACTTCTTCCTAAAGACGGAAAACCCGAGTACACAAATCCAAATCTTCACAACTATTCCTAATATGCATGCTATATACAAAAAATTGGTGGTTGTTGAGGGACTCCACCAAACCTATCAAATCTCAAGAGTTTACAAACAAGCCTCCTCCTCGGGAAGTGGATCCCCAAGGAAGAGTACTTCCACCGTGCCCTTTTCATCTCCATCGAAATATCTTTTCACTCGATGCCCATTGACCTTGAAATTACCACCTTCTTCGCTCCAAAGTTCAAAAGCTCCATGTGGTGAAATGTCAATAACTTTGAAAGGACCCGACCATCTAGAGCGTAGCTGTCCCGGAAACAACTTGACTCTAGAATTATAGAGTAAGACTTGGTCACCCACTTTCACATCTTTATCAACCAATTTGGCATCATGCCATTTCTTTGTTTGCTCCTTGTAGATCTTTGAGCTCTCGTAGGCATTAAGTCTTAACTCTTCAAGTTCATTCATTTGGAGAAATCGTAGCTCTCCGGCCATATCAATATCAAAGTTCATCTCCTTTAAGGCCCACCATGCCTTGTGCTCCAACTAGATTGGCAAGTGACAAGCTTTTCCATAAACAAGCTTGTAGGGAGTTGTGCCGAGTGGAGTTTTGAAAGCGGTGCGAAGGGCCCATAGAACATCCGGAAGCTTTTGAGACCAATCCTTCCTACCTTTGCTTGTAGTCTTCTCCAAGATAGCTTTTATTTGACGGTTTGAGACCTCTACTTGCCTACTAGTTTGAGGGTGGTAGGCAAGAGCGGTCTTATGAGTGACACCATGGGAAGAAAGTAAGAACTTGAAAGTGCTCTTCCTAAAGTGCGAAACCCCGTCGCTAATCACCACCCTTGGGGTCCCAAATCTCGGAAATATAGTGTTCTTGAAGAGCTTGATAACAACCTTAGCATCATTTGTTGGGATGGCGACGGCTTCAATCCACTTGGACACATAGTCCACCGCTACCAAAATGTACTCATTCCCGCAAGAGTTGGGAAATGGTCCCATGAAATCAACTCCCCAACAATCAAAAAGCTCAATCTCAAGAATGTTTTGAAGGGGCATCTCATTCCTTTGACTAATATTCCCCGTTCTTTGGCACCGATCACAAGATGTGACAAAGTAGTGGATATCCTTGAACATAGATGGCCAATAGAAACCACCTTGTAACACCTTTGCAATGGTGCGAGATGTACCAAGGTGGCCTCCATAGGCCGAGTTGTGAATTCTATCAACTATCTCCATACCTTCTTCTCTAGGAACAAATCTCCGGAACATGCCATCACCACACTTGCGAAAAAGGTGTGGGTCATTCCAAAAATAGCGTTTTGAGTCATGCTTCAACTTCCTCCTAGCTCTAGCATCCAACTCTTCCGGAATAAACCCACTCACAATCAAATTTGCCAAGTCCGCAAACCATGGTGATTTACCACCTATCATCATCAAACTATCCTCTCTCAACCACTCATTGATCGGGCCACTCTCATCCTTCAACCCATGATCTTCGGTAGTCAATCTAGATAGGTGGTCGGCAACAACATTCTCCGACCCCGCCTTGTCTTTAATTTCCAAGTCAAACTCTTGAAGTAGAAGAACCCACCTCAAGAGCCTTGGCTTTGCATCCTTTTTCACTAACAATTGCCTCAAAGCGGAGTGATCCGAGTATACCACAACCTTAGCACCAACAAAGTATTGCCGGAACTTTTCCACGGCAGGAACAATAGCTAGCATCTCCTTTTCCGTCGTAGAGTAGTTGACTTGGGCTTGATCAAGAGTTTTGCTTGTGTAGTAGATTACATGATGCTTCTTGTCCACAACTTGGCCAAGCACCGCCCCGACCGCATAATCGGAGGCGTCGCACATAACTTCGAAGGGAAGGCTCCAAGCCGGTGATCGGATTATGGGAGCCGTCACAAGAGCCTCCTTCAACCTACAAAAAGCACTCAAGCAAAATTCATCAAATACAAATGGTGTGTCTTTGAGAAGAAGAGAAGTTAAAGGCTTGGCTATTTTAGAAAAATCTTTGATGAAACGTCGGTAAAAGCCCGCATGGCCTAGAAAACTTCTCACTCCCTTCACATTAGTAGGGGGTGACAAGTTTTCTATTACCGAAACCTTAGCCATATCCACTTCTATGCCTCTCTTAGACACGATGTGACCAAGCACAACCCCCTCCTCCACCATAAAGTGGCACTTCTCCCAATTGAGGACAAGGTTGTGCTCCTCACATCTTTGCAAAACATTAGACAAATTCAAAAGCCCAAGATCAAATGAGTCTCCATGGACACTAAAGTCGTCCATGAAGACCTCCATACGCTTCTCAAGAAAATCGGCAAAAATAGCCGTCATACACCGTTGGAAAGTCCCCGGAGCATTACAAAGCCCAAAGGGCATCCTCCTATAAGCATAAACTCCTATGGGACAAGTGAATGTGGTTTTCTCTTGGTCTTCCGGGTGTATGGGGATTTGGAAAAACCCGGAATAACCATCTAGAAATGAATAGTAAGAATGCCCCGCCAACGTTTCAAGCATTTGGTCAATAAAGGGGATGGGGTAGTGGTCTTTGAGGGTGGCGGCATTTAATTTGCGATAGTCAATGCACATCCGCCACCCGGTCACGGGTCTAGAAGCTAAGAGAGTCCCATCCTCTTGTTCCACCATAGTCACCCCTCCTTTCTGGGGCACTACATGGACGGGGCTCACCCAAGAACTATCGGTTATTTGGTAGATAATCCCGGCCTCTAACAACTTCATAACCTCACTTTTAACCACTTCCGCCATCTTAGGGTTCAACCTACGTAGCCCATCTACCTTAGGTTTGCTACCCTCCTCCAGGACAATCCTATGCATGCAAAGATTAGGACTTAACCCTTTGATATCATCAATGCTATATCCAAGTGAACCCCTATGAGTTTTCAAGACTTTCAAAAGTTCAAGTTCTTGGCCTTCACTCAAATTAGCATTAACCTTTGGAGGGAGAAGGCCCTCCACCTTCTTCATTAGCTCATCATCTACCTCGTGGTCATATCCCATCTCCTCATCATGGAGTGCCACTTGTAGAGCTTCTTCTTCATGCTTCTCCTCTTCATGCACTTTCTCAACCACTTCCTCTATGACCTCTACCGAGCATGCCTTGTGAAACATTGGTCCCTTCACTAGATGTGGAAGATTAAATTCAAGGGTTTCGTTTCCCACCCTAAAGGTTAGCCGCCCGTCCCTCACATCAATGAGGACTCCTCCGGGAGCCAAAAAGGGCCTACCAAGGATGATGGGAGTGTGGCTATCCTCCGGGATATCTAGGACAACGAAATCCGTGGGGATCAAAAATTTACCAACTTTAACGGGTACGTCCTCAAGCACACCCAAAGGTTGCTTAACGGACCTATCCGCTAGTTGTAGAGTCATAGAAGTGTGGGTTAAACTTTCAAGTCCAATTCTTTTAGCAATAGTTAAGGGACTGACACTTACACTTGCACCATTGTCACATAATGCCCTTGAAATCATGACTCCCCCCACAACACAAGGGATAGAGAAACTTCCGGGGTCCCCAAGTTTTTTCGGCATTTTGAAAGAGTTAGGATTAATGAGGAGAGCACTACACTCCGCCTCCATAATCATAACATCTTGGGTACCCAAAGTCCTCTTGTGAGTCAAGATGTCTTTTAGAAATTTTGAGTATGTGGGCATGTTTAGTATAACATCGGTGAAAGGTAAGGTCACTTCAAGTCACTCAAGCATTTTTCTAAATTGGGTGAACTTGAAGTTTTCCTTAGTTTTCAAAGCTCTAGAGGGGTAGGGGATATCGGAAACAACAAGTGGAGTACTAAAAGATACCTTTGGCATGGGAGTTTTCTTGGTTACCTTAGCTCTTGCTAGTGGTTGTACATCTACTCCGTCATCATTGACATCCTTGTTCATCTCCTCTTCATAAGGCATAATTTCGACATACCCTTCTTCTCCCTCTTTGGGTTGATCATCTTCACCCTTTCCATCATCTTTTAACTCCAAGGTAGGAGTCAAAATGGGTTCTTCAAATTCTTCTCCTTCCTCAACATGCTCATCATTTGGAATCTCATCATTCATCATGTCCATGTAGGGGTTATCAAGCACTAGTCCACTTCTTAAAGTCACCGCACATGCATGGTGGCTTGATGAAGCATCCTTGGAGCTTTTCCCTTGAGCAAGCAGACCTCCCGGAGGCCTTTGAGGATTGTTCAAAGCTTGAGAAGCTAACCTAGCTTCCAATTCTCTCACCTCCTTTTTGTGAGCATTAGTGACATTTTGCAAAGCCAAATTGTTTTGGATTTCCATGTTTTTGACTAATTGCAAAACTTCACTTATTGAAGGATCACTCTCTTGGTGGGGTTGATTTGTCAAAGGAAGGGCAAAAGTATAGTCATTCCGACTACTCGACCCTTGGTTGTTGTTTCTTTGATTGTTAAAATTCCCTTGTTGATTGTTGTTAAAATTCCCTTGTTGCCCCCTTGAACCTTGATTGTTGAAATTTGACCCTTGGTTGTTGTTGAAATTTGGCCCTTGGTTGTTGTTGAAATTTGGCCCTTGGCCTTGAAAAGATTGATCGGGAACCCCTTGGCTTGCTTGATTGTTTTGATTGCCTTGGTAAAAATTACCTTGGCCTTGATTGTTGAAGTTTTGGTTCCCTTGATTTTGATTCCAATTTCCTTGACCTTGATTCCAATTACCTGGGTTTTGGAAGTTACCTTGGTTATTGTAACCTTGATCATTGAAGTGTTGATTTTGGAATTGGTTGGATCCTTGACCTTGTTGAGAGTTGTTGAATTGATTGTTATAGTTTCCTCTAGAAAATTGCCCTCCTCCTCTAGGTTGGGAAAAACCCGGAGGGTTGGAAGGTTGAGTTTGTGTGTGTTGAGGGTTTAAGACATTTTGGCTTTTGTAACTCATGTTTGGGTGAAATTTTGAGCTTGGATGATAGAAATTTGAATTTGGGTTATAAGCTCCTTGATTTTGGAATTGAGGCCTTGAGGGCCGTGGGTTGTTGTTGACTCCTTGAAAAGCATTCACATGTTGGTAGTCATTTCCTCCTTCATTGCTATAAGAAAAATTGTTCCCACAAACTTCAAAGGTGTGCCCATATCCATTGCAAATTTCACAAGTGGGGGTTTGATAAGCTTCCACCATAGGAGGTGCATAAGACCCACTAGCTTCATTCACATGATGACCTTGACTTTGATTTTGAGCTTTTTGAAGCTCGGCAAAACCCTTAGTAAAAGTTTGTGTGAGCAAATCAATCTTGGCATTGGTATCCGCATTTGAGAAGTTCTCACTTGGGTACTTAGAACTCCTTCTCAAGCTATTTCCTCTAGAACTAGTACCATAGCTAGATTCCGACTCAACCATCTTCTTAATCAATGCCGCCCCTTGTTGGTCATTCAAATGATCAAAACTTCCCCACGCGGAAGCATTCACCATGGCCTTGGTTTGAGGGAGGAGAGTTTGATAGAAGGTTTGGGTGACATACCAATCCGCAATTCCATGGTGAGGGCATCGGGCAAGTAAATCAATGAACCGATCCCATGCTTCTCCCAAGGACTCTCCATCCTCTTGTTGGAAGGTGGTAATCTCGTTTCTTCGCATCGCCGTTTTGGAGGCGGGGTAGTACTTACTTAGAAACTCCTTAGCCAAATCATCCCAAGTGGTGAAAGTGTTTGGAGGATGGTTATTCAACCACCTCTCCGCCCGGTCCTTGAGGGAAAATGGGAACAACATGAGGCAAAGGGTTTTCTCGGGCACCCCATTCCTTTTCATGATTCCTACCCTACTTTTGAACTTTCTCAAGTGGGCATGAGCATCTTCATCGGGGAGGCCTCCAAAGCTATCCCTCTCAATAGAACTCATTTGAGCCGGGTGAATCTCAAAATTATTTGGGGCCAAGACACCGAAGTTGATTGGAGATTGGGTATCATCGTGGTTGGGACGGTTACGATCACGTAAAGTTGTCATTTGTGGTTGATTTTGTTGTTGAGGTATTGTAGGTGGTGAATTTGGTGGTGTATTTTGTTGTGTATTGTAGAAGGGGTTTTCAAATATTGGTTCAATGGTGTTGTTTTGTGGGTAATCGATTGTTGGAGTGGATGTAGAAGCAATTGAAGTATTGGCTTGTTGATGGCTAACTCTTCTTGAATTCCTAACCCGAGCAAGTGTATTGGCACGGAGAGTCCTAAACAACCTTTCGGGTTCCGGATGGCTCAAGAACAAACCTTCACCTCTAGGCATGCACTCAAAGCAACTCAAAAACAAGTTAGACTCCTAGTGTGTTTTTGGGCACACGAGGGAAAGACAATAATGCAAGGCACTCTACAAATAATCTAACAACTAAAACCAACAAAAACAACAAGTAACTTGGCTAAATCTAAGACACAAAACAAACTACGAGTTTCCTTACGCCATCCCCGGCAACGGCGCCATTTGATGATCGGTTTGTCGTCAAAACAAGCATAAAAAATAACCCAATAAAAGTAGTATAAAGGGGTCGAAATCCACGAGGATGGGGGAGGTCAACTACCAGTTCGATTGAATCCTATTCTAGCCTAAAATATGACGGATTGGAAAGCTAACTAAAAACTAGGAAAAACAAGTAATTGCTAAGTAATAAAGATGAAAACAATTAGGGGAAAGCCTAGGGTGAAGGGTTCACCTTAGGGGGAATAATGGGTTAGTCGGGTAACTAGCAAAGGGGGTAAATAATTTGAGTAAAATCGATTGCTAATGTCTCAACAATCGATAATCATCAACAAGCTATCGCATTTGTCTCAAATCACCCATATAAACACTTAGTCTAATCGTCTCTACCACCGTCGCTTAAGAGAAGATCAAACCATGCTTGATAAAATGGTAACTTTCGTTCACACATTTCATCAAACACTTGGTGGTCATATGGGCAATACCCAAATCATTTACCACAAACTTGCTAATTAACCAACCTAATACCCCACATGATCCACCCTTAGGCTCCCCTAAACCCTAGAGGATAATCTACTCACACATGGTAAAGGAAATCAAAACACTAAAGGGAAGGGGGAGTTCAATCAACATCATGCTATGAGAAGAATAAAGATAATAATCAAAAGATGAACTATAAACTAGAAATGGAAATTAATTGCATAAACAATAAAAAAGGTGAGAAATTTAATAACAAACAAGACTTATATTGATGAATATGGGGGAATGTCTTCACCCAAGTCTTCAATACAAACCTCAAAAATGAAATGTAAGACTAGATTCCACAACTTGAAATGATAAACTAAACTAGATTAGGGAAATATTAGGAGAGTAATTAGGGATTAATTTGGGTTACAAATTTCTAGGGTTTCGTGCTAAGGAGAATGTTAAAAAAACTGCTTACAAAATAATAAGGGGGGGTATATATAGGTCTCTCGAAATTAAGGAAGAAATTAGAAGAAGAGGCGAATTTTTCAGTCTTGTGTTCCCGGCCGGTCGACCGGCCGCCGGGCCTCTGACCGGCCTGGAGCACATCAGTGACTTCAGGAAACTCGCCTTCAAAATGCTTCAAAATCTTCTAAGTATGGGAAAATGGAGGTCTGGGCCGGTCGACCGGCCGCCGGTCCCCCACCGGCCTGGAGCACCAAAACACTCTCATATGCATTCTGATGTAGGTGTGGGCCGGGTAGTCGACCGGCCGCCGGTAGACCGGCCGGCGCTACCTGGGCCTTTTCTTCATTTTCTCAACTTCTTCATTGGTGGAGTTGATGTCTAGGCCGGTGGACCGGCCGCCGGTCAATAGGCCGGCCGGCACCACCTGGAGGTTCAATTCTTCATTTTTCGACTCATCTTCGAATCCCGACTCATGCAAGGTCTTTATGCACCGATTCCTTCATTTCCGCCTTAATTCCTGCAAATAGAGATCGATATTCATAGCGCGGGAAATCGGGAAATAAAATGCAATTAAAGACACGCAAATCCGTGTAAACGGACCAAAATGGGGACGAAAATGAGGTAAAAAATGTGACTAAATAAGTGCTTATGCACCCGTCAGCAGTTTTTCTATCTCAACTACTTCCTTACTCTGTGAGCTTCCAGCTTTAACAGTGCTGGAAATTAAGGCGATCTCCAGAGGATCCCTAGTCAAACACAAAGAAAGACAGTCATCAACATTCAATTCCACAATTGGCGTATATATTTGCATATTTGAAGTATAAAAAAGTAAGGGAGTTGTTTTATTATTCGGGGTTTTTGTTTGTATGAGTTTACTTCAAAGATGTTTAATAAGATAACGTTGAATGTAGGCCGCGGAGTAGTGACCGAAACAATTTAAAAAACATCCTTTAATTTTGTCTATTTCGTTTTTAATATTTTCGCTGCACTCTGAATTCACTATTGATTCCACTGTGACATTTGCTTGCTGAATCGTTGTTGAATACTTCTAATTTTCTAGTTCTAAGTGTCAACTTCTCCTTTCTTCTAAGTAGTGTCTTAGTGATCATAGAGTTTTTAAAGAAGCTTTAGTTAAGCTTAAAAATTTAAATAGACACCTAATTCACCCCTCCCCCTCTTAGGTGATCTCGCCCTTGACTCTTCAGAACCACCTACTCATGTGTCGGGGTTTGGCAACATACATGGTCGTGTCAAGATCATCACAAATGACTTGGGAAACCGTACAACACCGTCTTGGGTCGCTTTCACCCAAACTCATCGGCTTATTGGCGAAGCTGCTCAGAACCAGGCTCCCATGAATTCCACCAACACTATTTTTGGTCATTTCTTTAGCTTATTTTTATGCCTTCTTTTGTGGCAAATATGTTATACTAATGTTTTTTTAATTTGTATAAATTGCACTCATAACCCCGAGAAAATCTTATTTGCAATAATGGAACTATATATACATTTGATGTATTAGATTAGATAGTGTAATCTCTAGGTTTATGATAAACATTTTAAGTTTTGTTTTTAAACATCGAGTTTCAAAAATTACATTTTAACTGAAAAACATTACATATGTGAGAAATTTTTGAGTTTTAATGTCAAAAAAATTAAATGTGACTTATAAACTTTTTGCCAAACATTTAACAATTCTATAAGACAGTCAATTGGTTCGTATTAACAGCAAGAGGCTTATGAATTTTTTTTTTGGCGAATATTTATAACGTTTAATCAAGAGAAATCATA
>JAIUZE010070098.1:0-216144 GCA_022085475.1 Heliosperma pusillum
TGAGTCGGGACTAGAAATGGCTGCTTTGTAGGTAGTAGGTTTGTTACTTTCAAAAAGTAACAAATTATAGTCATCACCTTCCTCTATAATACCAAGGTATCTATCAGGTTGATGACTAATTCTGCTTGACCTCCTAGGTTCCGAAGGAATAATGACCGTGTCAGACGAAGAGGGAACGTTTTCCTCGTCGTCCTTTTCGATTTGTGGCTCTTGGACTTCATCAAGTTCAAATTTTCCTCCACAGCATAGGTATCCTTTTTACCCGATTATTATGTAATAATTCATTTTCTAATTTAAAAGACTGCCATACGAGGACACAAACACTTGTCTGTGTTTATTGTCGAAGTAATAAGCACGTGATTCCTTTGGTATCCTACGAAAAGACATTTGTCAGATTTGCGTGCGAGTTTATCGTCAGACTTATTCTTAACAAAAGCCTCGCATCCCCAAATTCTCATAAACGACAAATAAGGGACTTTCCCTGTCCATATCTCATATGGAGTCTTGTTTGCCGCTTTAGTCGGGATTCGATTTAGTGAAAATATTGCAGATAAGATAGCAAAACCCCAAAAATAATCAGGAAGCTCTGTTAGACTCATCATAGATCGAACCATATCTAGTAAAGTTCGATTTCTCCTTTCGGATACACCGTTTAATTGAGGTGTTCCAGGAGGAGTCCATTGTGATACTATACCACAATCTTTCAGGTGTGAATCAAATTCATGGTTCAAGTATTCACCACCACGATCGGATCGTAGGGTTTTAATCTTTTTATTCAATTGGTTTTCTACTTCATTTTGAAATTCTTTGAACTTTTCAAAAGCATCAATTTTATGCCTCATCAAGTAGACATATCCATATCTACTCAAGTCGTCGGTAAAAGTAATGAAGTAGTGATAACCACCTCTAGCTCGGATAGTCATTGGACCGCATACATCCGTGTGTATAAGTCCTAATACTTCACTTGCTCGTGTCCCTTTTCCCGTAAAAGGAGCACGAGTCATCGTGCCTAGAAGACAAGATTCGCATACGCCATAAGATTCGTAATCGAATGGTTTGAGTACTTTAGATGAAACAAGTCTCTTTATGCGTCGTTCGTTTATGTGCCCTAAACGACAATGCCAAAGGTATGATTGAGTAGGTTCACCTGTTTTGAGCTTCTTGTTTTCTACATGATAGACCTCTTTTGCAATATCTAAAACATAAATACCTCCAATAGAAATGGCCTCGCCATAAACCATTTCATTAAGTGAAAAAGTACAACAGTTGTTCTTAATGCAAAATAAAAATCCTTCCATGTCTAACACGGAAATGGAGATAATGTTCTTGGTAAGAGTTGGTACATAATAGCAATTATTTAAATACAACTCTAAACCATTAGGCAAAAGAAGAACGTAGGTGCCCACGGAAACTGCGGCTACATTAGCTCCATTTCCCATGCGTTATGTCCACGTCACCCTGGGCTCGTGCTTACACGTCCTCAGCACCGGTACATGTGATTACAAAGGTGAGAACCACAACGGTATCAAATACCCAGACAAGGTACTAGCAAAGTTAATATCTATCATATAGAGTGATGAAAGAATTTACGAGTTTGTCACACAACCGTCTTCTGTCTTTCAAGTACTTGGGGCAATTGCGTTTCCAAGCCCTTTCCATTACAATAATAGCCATCACGCCTCCGCGTGTTTGTTGACTTTGGGCTTGGCTTGTAAAAGGGACCTTGCCCTTTCCCTTGCAGGATTCTTGAAAAGAGTCTTACCCTTTCCCTTGTCCTTCCTTACACCAAGGTTCATGTTCTTCATTTTCATGGAAAGAACATCCTTGGGTTCACTCCCACTAGCCTCCATGTCCCTCTCAGCTTGGGTGAGGAGTGCATGGAGTTCATGGAAACTCTTGTCCATGCCATTCATGTTATAGTTCACCCTAAATTGGGTGAACTTAGGTGAGAGTGACTGAAGGATCTTACCCACCACCAAATTCTTCGGAATTTTGCACCCTAGACGCTCTAAGGTGTCCGCGTGATCAACCATTTTGAGCACGTGTGGGCCAACTTTTTGGCCCCTTTGAAGCTTAGTGTCAAAGAATTTCGTAATCGCCTCATATTGGAGAATTTGAGGGGCTTGCGAAAACACGAAGTTCCTCGTGAATATCGCATATGCATTGAGAGAGTCATTGGAGTTTGAGTTTGGGTGAGATTGACCAAATCAAGACATTCTTGACGTCATTAGCAAACTTCAAATAAAGGTCATATTCGGCCCGAACCACCGCGGACGATCTAGGCGCGGGTTCGGTGGGGGGCTCTTCAACCAAGTAGCGAAGCACGTTATCGGATAACGCGGCGCTCTTGATCGTTGACTCCCATTCAGCGAAGTTACTTCCGTCATCCTTAAGGACACTGTAACAACCCGAAAAGTACCCAAATTTTCTAGTAAAAATATTTACTAACACTTTTCAGCAGACTTAAGTTTTTAAAATAGAAATTTTTGTTTCAAGTCGTATTTTGAAATTCCGAGTTCGTATTTGGAATTTCTGAGAGATTTCATGAAAATCCCGTTTTTAGTCATCTTTGACTTTTCTTGACTTTTAAGTAGTCTTTGACTTTTTCTTGACTTTTTAATGTCGTCATTGACTTTTCTTGACTTTTAAGTCGTCATAAACTTTTCTTGACTTTTAAGTCATCTTTGACTTTTCTTGACTTTCAGTCAACTTTGACTTTCGTTGACTTTTTCCCGACTCGCCTTATAAGTTTGAAGACCGAAATTTTATTTAAAAAATTAATATTTTTGATTTATTTTTATTTAGATTTATTAGAATTTATGATAATTTAATAAAATTATTTTGAATTTATTCGGAATTTATAATAAGGTTTTACGGTTTAAACCCGGGAATCATTTAACTATTCCCGACTCATCGTAAATCCCGAAACAAACCCGAAACCCGAATTTGGCATGAGTCACACGCCCATGTCATCTTTTTCCACTCACAATTAGATATTTTAATTGTTTTGATTAAAATAATAATAATATCTAGATATTTATTAACTTTATCGATCAGTTAACGAAAATTTCGCAAAACGCTCGAAAACAGATCTGTTTTCTCACCATATCACACGGCTCC
This sequence comes from Heliosperma pusillum, assembly GCA_022085475.1. Taxonomy (NCBI): domain Eukaryota; kingdom Viridiplantae; phylum Streptophyta; class Magnoliopsida; order Caryophyllales; family Caryophyllaceae; genus Heliosperma; species Heliosperma pusillum. The sequence goes on from JAIUZE010070098.1 coordinate 3,121, forward strand.
TTGGTCCTCTAATAGGGCTAGATATTTTCATTTCTTTTCATTAATATAACATAATATCTAGATATTTAATCTAATTAACTTAATATTTAATTAATTATCGTATTATAATAATAAAACCCGAGTCAATCCCGTAGCAATAATTTCAAAACCCGACTCATTGGTTTCTCTATAAACACACGGCTCACACACCCAACATTACTCACCAACAACTTTTCATTTTACAATAAATCAAATTAAGATCTAAATAACACTTTCTTTAATCGTTCTTGAGCGTTCTTCGTCGTTCTTCATCCGTTCTTCGTCGTTCTTGAGCAAAATCATCATAAAACTTTCATTTCTTAATTAAATCCGTCCTAACTTATATTTCTAGAATCTCCTCTTCGCTCTCCATCTTCAAGTACGGTTTATTTTCAATTCCGGCAAAATCGTTTTCAACATTTAATTATGGAAAATCAAGTTTAAATTCTAATAATGTTTTTCTGGTCATTTCTTATAGGGGAAGATTTTGAAGACGAGTTTGGTGACTCGTATATTTTGGGTGAAGATTAGTAGGCGGGTTTCTTATTTTATACTTCTTATTTTGGTGCTAATTGATCTTGCTAGCTAAGGTAACGATTCCGAGTTACTCGACGATGTAATGTTACATAGCCTTTGTTTCTTTTGTTTTGGTTCATCTTTTGTTTTTGTTCATGTTATTATGATTTATGGATTTTTAGTTAGTAACATGCTAAGTAGTGGTTATTATTATGTTTTATGAATTTATAACATGTTGGTTGTTCTTGACATAGTTGGATGATTTATTTAAAATCATGCTTTTTGTATGGATGATTATTAAATGGGTTGTTAAAATGGTTGTTGTTAATTAAAAACATGTTAGAATTAATTTGGAAGGGTGGTGGTTTGGACCGTGTAGGGTGGCCGGAAGATGGCTGGAAAACCGGACCCAAACCAGCCGGTTCAGGCCCGGTCCAGACCGGTCTGGGTTGGTCCATGGTGGGTCCGGGTTTTGGTCTTTGAGTTGTGTCGATGTTTGATTGTTATGTTGTTGTTTTGACGGGTTTTAATTATGTTAAGTATGCGGGAAATATTAAGAAACGGTTTTTAGTAAAATCGATCAAAATGCCAAAACAGCCCAAAACCAGGCCGTGGGGCCCAGTCCAGGCCCGTGTATTGTCTGGCCCAAATCAGCCCGTGGGTCCCCTTGTTGGACTTGTGACGGTTTTTGAGTTTAGTGGTAATTTATCGTGTTTTGTAATATTTAGCAAGTGGGAAATGTTAATAAGTAAAATATTTAATTAAAAAGGTTTTTCATAAAATTATTATTTCTCACATGTTAGAAATTATAATACGAGATCGTAGTTTAAATTTATATCCTTTAAGTCAAGCGGGTTTTAGTAAAATTTAATAATTCACATGTTAGAAGTTTTAATAAAATAACATGTAATGACTATGTTGATTTTATGTCTATGTGATAAAGACTCTGTTTCTAGCCGGTTTGACCAAACGGGTTTGGTCAAACTAAGATCTAGTCAGCCCCGTTTTGACTGATGACCCGTCGCGGGACTCGGGTCGGGGATTTGTCTTCAAGTAAGGTTGTATTTAATTAATAAATTAGCCTTAGTAGATATGAGGCGATATGATATTTGAATATGATTTATATGCAATTAGTCACATGATAGGAAGTTTTTCCCGTGATTGTATAATTGTATGAGATATGTCGTGTTGACTAAGTACCCATAGAGAATTATGAGTATATGGCGTCTTGACCCATGCTAATCTAAATGAGTAGCTTGGACCATGACATTGATAGGCCAGTACTGTCTTTAACGAGTATATGTTCACCTGATGATAGCTTTTGTGTCTCGGCTTGGTGGGTTTATATCCAAGTCGGGGAATGGCTGCCTAGTTCCACTTTGGAAATGGAGCCAGCTTAAGTACTAGCCATCTCTGCTTAGGGGGTCGCCTAGTAGAGTTTCTCATAGACGGTTATGTCATGGGACGGGGAACGGAATAGCTGTTGTCGCTAGGTCTGATCCGTCTAGGACTAGGATGTTTTCCTACCTTGTGGTATAGCCTCGAGTTACAGAAGTCGACTATCGATGGTCCTAAGAACTTATGCCTGTTTGTAGAAGTATTGGTCTTTCATGTTTGTATGATTCTATGAGTTTTTAGAAGGTGAGATGCAAGCCGGCTAAGATTGATAGAGTTTGGATTACCGATTGTTAACTGATTCACATGATTACGTGTGATTAGGGTTTGAGTGTATCACGGCCATGTTTCTGAGAGGAACCTCTGAGCTAGCATACCAGCTTCCCTACCTCGAGTTATAGTTTATTATCGGTTTCACATGATAGCTTTCACATGCTAGGTTATTTGTTAGTTATCTGTTTCATAACATGAAAAGCCTATCATATATGTTAAAGTTTTGTATTGTCCATATACATTGCTTTTATGTTATTCATGTTTTATTAAACTTGACATTTCGTGGCTGGGAGAACTCGGAGTTACTCCCCACTGACTGTGGCTTCCGTGTTTATATTTAATGCGGTCGAACAGGTGGTGATGCATATTTTGGGTACATGACGAGCTAGCGAGCGAAGTATTTTACCTTGGACCTATATTCGGTTCATAGTTTGTATATTATTATACACTAGTTTATTTCCGTATTTATACGGGAGATATGTCTCCCGTCTTGTACATTTCGTTTGTAGAATATTATTTTCGTTTTGTAAATGACCTTTTTATGTTATGACACCTTCGTTATGTATTATTATATTTCTTTTATGTATTTAAATAATTTTTTTTTCTTTCCGCAAATTTGAGGGTGTCACAGTTGGTATCAGAGCTATTTTGCTCCCGACGCACGTTTGTGTACCCTTGTATAAATAACTTGACCTTAAGAAATAATAAACCGTGAGATAGAAGGGTAAGATGGGTAGATTAGGACTTATGTTGTAGTCCCTTTGTTCTTGCTAAATGATAAGTACTAATCTGTGTTTTCATTTTGCAAGATGCCTCCGAGGATTGACAACACTATCTTAGCAGCTCTTACCGTAATTATCCAAAACCAGCAGAACCAGCAAAACCAGCAGGCTAATCAGATTCCTATTCCTGTTCCCGATCGTGATAGACACGGGAGTTATACGTGGGTTGCTTCACAGCTATCGAGGAGTCAAGCCAAAACCTATGATGGCGAAATTGATCCCGTTAAACTTTCGGTGTGGTTACGAGAGATGGAGAAGAGTTTTTCTCTTTACGATGTCCTTGAAGAGGACAAGGTCCGTCTAGCTTCTCACTTCTTAGAGAAGGAAGCGGATCAGTGGTGGACTCTTTCGGGTCCTACCGCGAAGTTGGAGCCTAATTTCGGGTGGACTCGTTTCCGTGAGCTCTTGAAAGCGAGGTTTTACCCCGACGAGTTGAGACAGCAAAAATTGAAGGAGTTCATGGATTTTAAACAAGGACTTCTTTCTGTTCAGGAGTTTACTACCAGGTTCAATGAGTTGGCTCATTATGCCACTCGTCTTATTAGGGTAGAGGAAGACAAGGCTTTCTTTTACTTGGGAAAGCTTTCTCCCCAGATAAAGGGGAAGATTAGTAGAGGTTCCACTTCCTTTGTCTCGATCTATAATGATGCCATCTGGGCGGAGAGTTCTATCAGGGAGATTGCCGAGGAAGCTCGTGCTTCTTATGTTGCTCCTAATGCCTTTGGCAAGAGACCTTTATATCCTTCTCTCGACCTTCCTTTTCTCCCTCTTTTCCAAACAAGAGGAGAAACTTTCAGAGCGGATCGGCAAACCAGAGAAACCGTCCCTTTGTGCCGAGTATCAACAACGACCTTAAAGGTCGTGTCTGCTTTACATGCAAGATGCCTATTCACCCGGGTGTTGGCTGCTTCAACAAGCCGTTTGTGTGCTTTATTTGCCAGAAATCGGGTCACAAGGCGAATGTATGTCCTGAGAGGAAGGGTACGGTGTCTACACCGGTTATTTCTGGGAGACCTAAGGGTCGTATTTTTATTATGAGCCGTGCTGAGGCGGATGCCCAACCCGATATTGTGACGGGTATGTTCTCGATTTATGATTTCCGTGTTTAATTTTATTTGACACGGGAGCTTCCTTATCTTTTATTTCCATGAGACTATCCGACAAGTTACCGCTCAAAGCTTCAGTCGGGGAAACTACTCCTATTTCTTTACCATCTGGAGAAGTATTTTCATGTTCTTATCTTCATTCCGACATTCCAATATCCATAAATGGATCTATTTTTCCTGCAAATCTTCTTCGGTTTCCTTTAGAAGAGTTTGATATTATTCTGGGTATGGACTGGTTAGCTACTCATCATGCACGATTTGAATGTCGTGATCAGAAAATCATTCTCAAAAGTCCTTTGGGTGCTCGTATTTCTTATCAAGGAGTTAGAAAGCAAACAACGGTGAAGTTAATCTCGGCAATGAAAATGTTAAATGTTATGAAGAAGGGTCATCAAGCATTTCTATGTGTAGTGACTACTTCTGATTCTTCTCTTCCTTCTTTGAAGGATGTTCCAATTGTTTGTGAATATCCAGATGTTTTTCCCGATGAATTACCGGGAATTGCTCCGGAAAGAGATGTTGAATTCTCTATTGATCTAGTTCCTGGAACTGGACCAATTGCCAAAGCTCCTTATCGTATGGCGCCTTCTGAGTTGAAAGAGTTGAGAATCCAACTCGATGATTTGATTGAGAAAGGCTTCATAAGGCCTAGTTCTTCTCCTTGGGGTGCGCCCGTATTATTTGTCAAGAAGAAAGACGGTTCTATGCGAATGTGCATTGATTATCGTGAATTAAACCGTGTCACAATCAAAAACAAATATCCTCTTCCTCGTATCAATGATCTTTTTGACCAGTTACGGGGTGCTTCTACTTTCTCTAAAATTGATCTTAGATCGGGTTATCATCAGATTCCCGTTCGGGAAGCAGATATTCCGAAGACTGCTTTCAGCTCGAGGTATGGTCATTTCGAATTCAATGTGATGCCATTCGGTTTGACCAACGCCCCAGCTATTTTCATGGATCAAATGAATCGTACTTTCCGGGAGTATCTTGATAAATGTGTGGTGGTATTTATTGATGACATTCTGATCTTTTCAAAATCTGAGGAAGAGCATGCTATTCACCTTCGAGCCATTTTGGGTGTTCTTCGACACCAAAAGTGGTATGCTAAGTTCTCCAAATGTGAATTCTGGTTGCCCGAGGTATCTTTCCTTGGTCATGTCATTTCGAAAGACGGTGTTATGGTCGATCCAGCTAAAATTGAGGCGGTTGTGGATTGGAAAAGTCCGAAAAATGTGTCCGAGATACGGAGTTTCCTTGGTTTAGCGGGTTATTATCGTCGGTTTGTGCAAGATTTCTCCAAATTAGCAAGACCGATGACTCAATTGCTAAAGAAGGAAGCAAAGTATATTTGGACCGATGAATGTGAAGTTGCCTTCTTAGAATTGAAGAAGAGATTGACTACCGCACCGATCTTAACTTTACCAGATGATGAAGCGGAGTATGATGTATATTGTGATGCTTCAAAGCATGGTTTGGGATGTGTCTTGATGCAGAATAGAAAGGTTATTGCTTATGCTTCTCGACAACTCAGGTTTCATGAAGTGAATTACCCGACTCATGATCTGGAGTTAGCAGCTGTAGTACATGCCTTGAAAACTTGGAGACACTATCTTATCGGAGTTCATTGTCGAATATATACTGATCATAAGAGCTTGAGGTGTATTTTTACTCAGAAAGAGTTGAACATGAGGCAGAGGAGATGGTTAGAGTTGGTGAATGATTATGATGCTGAGTTGATTTATCACGAGGGAAAAGCAAATGTTGTGGCGGATGCTTTGAGTAGGAAGACTAGTCATTCATTGAATGCTCTTGGTACTTTACCCGATGAACTAGTAACCGAATTTCAGAAGCTTCAGATACAGTTCGTTGGGAAAGGGTTTGATTATCTTGGTGCTTTGACTGCGGAACCTGATTTTTATCGAGAGATTCGTACTTGTTTACCGGAGGATGCTACTTTTATCGCCATTCGAGCAAAAATATCACTTGGGCAAGCAAAGGATTGTGTGGTGGATAATGATGGCTACCTTCGTTACCATGGTCGAATGTATGTTCCGAGAAGTGCCGAGTTGAGGAAGAGAATACTTGATGAAGCTCACCTTTCTCCTTATTCTATTCCATCCTGGCGGTGACAAAATGTATAAGATTTGAGACCACAATTCTGGTGGCCTAGGATGAAGATTGAAGTGAAGGAGTATGTTAGTAGATGTCTTACTTGTCAGAAGGTGAAGATTGATCATCAAAGACCCGGAGGTTTGCTGCAACCTTTGGAAATTCCTATGTGGAAATGGGAGTCTATTTCTATGGACTTCGTGATGGCTTTACCTAGAACTTCTGGTGGAAAGAATGCCATCTGGGTTATTGTAGACCGTCTAACTAAGTGTGCCAGATTCGTGCCTATCAATGAAACTTGGAGGGTAGAGGTCTTAGCTGAAGCATATGTGAGAGAGATAGTTCGTTATCATGGAGTGCCTAAAAGTATAGTCTCAGATCGTGATCCGAGATTCTGTTCCCGATTCTGGACAGCTTTGCAAGAAGCCATGGGTAGTAAATTGTTGATGAGCACAGCTTTTCATGCCGCTACTGATGGTCAAACAGAGAGAACGATTCAGACTTTGGAAGATCTTCTTCGATCGTGTGCTTTAGACTTTCATACATCTTGGGAGAAGAGTTTGCCTTTGGTGGAATTTTCTTATAACAACAGTTATCATGCATCTATCAAGATGTCACCTTATGAGGCTTTATACGGTAAGAAATGCCGTAGTCCTGTTTGTTGGGATCAAGTACAAGATGATCATATGTTGAGTCCCGACATTGTTACTGAAACGATCGATCAAGTTCAAGTCATTCGTGAACGAATGAAAGCCGCTCAAGATAGACAGAAAGCCTATGCCGATGTTCGTCGACGACCGCTTGAATTTGATGTTGATGACCGTGTATTCCTTAAAGTATCACCAATGAAAGGAGTGAAACGGTTTGGAGTGAAAGGGAAGTTGAGTCCTAAATATATTGGACCGTTTCGAGTGCTTAAAAGAGTTGGTCCTGTTGCTTATCGTCTGGAATTACCTCCGAACTTGAGCAAAGTTTATGATGTGTTCCATGTTTCTCAGTTGAAGAAGTATATCAGTGATCCGAGTCATATTATTCAAGAAGAAGTGTTGGACTTGGAACCTAATTTGGCTTTGGAGGAAAGGCCGATTCGTATACTTGAAAGGGCTAACAAACAACTCCGAAACAAGGTGGTGCCTTTAGTTCGTATCCTTTGGCGTTGTGGAAACGTCGAATCAGAAACGTGGGAACCCGAAGCTAAAATGTTAGCTAAATATCCCGAGCTCTTTGCTTGAGGTAAATTTCCTTCTTTCTTTCCTCTTTCTATTCGATCTAACCGTTCAAAGATTACGTACCTTCTATCGATATTCTTGATGCTGACGAGAACCTGCTGTTCCGTAGATAGGACCCCGTATTTTATTACAAATATATTTTTAACAGTTTTGAAATAGACCTACATATATGTTACGTTCCTTCTTCTAAGTTTCGAGGACGAAACTTTTTAAAAGGAGGGGTGATTGTAACAACCCGAAAAGTACCCAATTTGCTTAGGCAATAGCTTATGGATACTTTTCAGTAGAACTTAAGTTTTTAATATAGGAATTTTTGTTCCGAGTCGTATTTCGAAATTCCGCGTTCGTATTTGGAATTTTTGAGAGATTTCATGAAAAGACCGTTTTTGGTCATCTTTGACTTTTCTTGACTTTTAAACCGTCTTTGACTTTTTCTTGACTTTTTAAAGTCGTCATTTACTTTTTATTTATTTTTAAGTCGTCTTAAACTTTTCTGAATTTTTAAGCCATTTTTGACTTTTCCCGACTTTTTAGTCGATTTTGACTTCCGTTGACTTTTCCCGACTCGCTTTACAAGTTTGAAGACCGAAATTTTATTTAAAAAAATTATATTTTGATTTATTTTTATTTATATTTATTATGATTTATCATAATTTAATATAATTAATTTGAATTTATTTGGAATTTAAAGAATAACTTTTACGGTTTTTACCGAACGTCATTTAACTATTCCCGACGCATCGTAAAGCGCGCAACAAAATCGAAACTCGACTTTGGCATGAGTCACGCGGCCATGTCATCGTTTTCCACTCACGATTGGATATTTTAATTGATTTGATTAAAATAATACAAATATCTTAGATATTTGTTACTTTATCGATCCGTCAACGGAGATTACGCAAATCGAGCAAAAACAGACCCGGCAAGCACAAGACCACACGGCTCCTTAAAGTCCTCTAATAGCCTTGATATTTTGATTACTTTTGATTACAATATCATAATATCTAGATCACTATTCGCTTTATCGATCAATTAACGAAAATTTCGCAAAACGCTCGAAATCAGACCCGACAATCACAATTCTACACGGCATACTTACCCACTCTTAAGCCTTGATATTTTCATTATTTTTCATTTTAATATCATAATATCTTGTAATTAACTTTATCGTTAATTATATTTAATCGTTTACCGTAAAACAATTATTAAACGCGAGTCAATTACGGAACAACAATGTCCAAACTCGACACCTTTATGTGTCTATAAACACACGGCACCCACACACCCCATATGACTCACAAACAACTTTTCATTTTACAACAAATCAAAATAAGATCACAACCTCACTTTATTTAATCGTTCTTCGCGTTCTTCATCGTTCATCTTTAGTTCTTCATCGTTCTTGAGCAAAACCTCCATAAATCCTTCGTTTCTTAATTAAATCCTTCCTAATTTATATTTCTAGACTCTCCTCTTCGCTCCTCATCTTCTAGTACGGTTTATTTTCAATTCCGTCAAGATCGTTTTCATCATTTAATTATGGAAAAATTTAGTTTAAGTTCTAATAATTGTTTTTCTTGTTATTTCTTATAGGGGAAGAGTTTGAAGACGAATTTGGGGACTCTTATATTTTGGGTGAAGACTAGTAGAAGGGTTTTCGTATTTATATTTTCGTATATTTTGTGCTAAGTGGATTTTGCTAGCTAAGGTAACATTTCCGATTTACTCGACGAATTAATGTCACATAGCCTTAGTTTTATTTTTATAGGTTTTAGTTTATGTTCATGTTATAGTATTTAAGAGTTAAGTTAGTAACATAGCCTTTAATTTGATTTATTTGGATTTTGGTTCATCTTTATTTTTGGTTCATGTTTTATGATTTATGGATTTTTTAGTTAGTAATATGTTAAGTAGTAATTATTATGTTGTTTTATGATTTTTATGTTGTATGGAATTTTTGTGATGTTTGATGATTTTTGATGATTTTATGTTGTATGAATTTTTATGATGATTTAGTGTTCTTGAGGATTTTTAAGTTGTAGTGAATTTTTATGTTGATTTATTGTTCTTGATGAATTTTTATGGTTTTTCATAAGTTATGATTTTTATGTTGTTTATGAACTTTTAACAAATTTAGTGTTCTTGAAGAATTTTAATGATTTTTACTAAGTTATGATTTTTATGTTGTTTATGAAATTTTAACAAGTTTAATGTTCTTGACAAATTTGGATGATTTTTAATAAGTTATGATTTTGTATGAATGTTGTTAAAATGGTTGTTTGATGATTAAAACAAGTTGGAATTGATTTTGGTGTTGTTTGTTGGTGAACCGTGGGGAAGGGGCTGAACCGGGTCCAAACCAGACCGGTCCAGGCCGTTTCAGACCCGGTCTGGGTTGGTCAAGGTGGGTCCGGGTTTTGGTCTTTGGGTTGTGTCGATGTTTGATTGATTGGTTGTTGTTTTGACGGGTTTTAATTATGTTAAGCATGCGGGAAATTATTAGAAAACGGTTTTAGAAAAATTAAAGCAAAACAGCCTTTTTGAAGCCAAAACAGCCCGTGGGCCCATCCAGGCCCATATTGGTCCGGCCCAATTCAGCCCGTGGGTCCCACCTTGGGACTCGTGACGGTGTTTGAGTTATCGTCATTTTTATCGTGTTTTGTAATATTTAGCAAGTGGGAAATGTTAATAAGTAAAATATTTAAATTAAAAAGGTTTTCCATAAAATTATTATTTCTCACATGTTAGAAATTATAAGACGAGATCGTAGTTTAATTGGATATTAGTTCAGTCAAACGGGGTTTTGTTATAATATAATAATTCACATGTTAGAAGTTAATAAAATAACATGTATGGAATATGTTGATTTTTATGTCTATGTCTATGTGATAAAGACTCTGTTTCTAGCCGGTTTGATCCAACGGGTTTGGTCAAACTAAGATCTAGTCAGCCCCGATTTGACTGATGACCCGTCGCGGGACGCGGGTCGGGGATTTGTCTTCAAGTCAGGTTGTATTTAATTCATGAATTAGCCTTAGTAGATATGAGGCGATATGTTAATTGATTATTATGGATATGCAATTAGTCACATGATAGGATGTTTTTCCTGTGACTGTTTAATTATATGGTTGGTGTCGTGTTGACTAAGTACCCATAGAGAATTATAATTATATGGCATGTTAAGTCGTATCTTGGCCATGTTTTAAAGGTAACCTCTGAGTTAAGATATTAGTTTGGTTCGGCCATTGTAATTCTAAATGAGTATCTTGGACCATGACATTGATCGGTCCGTACTGTCTTTAACGAGTATATAGTTCACAGCTTGATAGCTTTTGTGTCTCGGCTTGGTGGGTTTATATCCAAGTCGGGGCATGGTTACCTAATCCACTTTGGGGATGGAGCCAGCTTAAGTACTCGCCATCTCTGCTTAGGGGGTCGCCTAGCAGAGTTTCTTGTGTACGGTTATGTCATGAGACGGGGAATGGAATAGCTGTTGTCGCTAGGTCTGATCAGTCTAGGACTAGTATGTTTTCCTACCTTGTGGTATAGCCTCGAGTTACAGAAGTCGACTATTGACGGTGCTAAGAACTTATGCCTGTTTGTAGACGTATTGGTCTTTCATGTTTGTATGATTCTATGAGTTCTATAAGGTGAGATGCAAGCCGGCTAGGATTGATAGAGTTTGGATTACCGATTGTTAACTGATTCACATGATTACGTGTTGATTAGGGTTTGAGTGTATCAGGGCCATGTTACTGGGTAACCGCTGAGCCAGCATACCAGCTTCCCTACCTCGAGTTATATTTTGTTATCGGATTCACATGATAGCTTTCATATGATAGGTTATATGTTAGTTAACTGTTTCATAACATGAAAACCATATCATATATGTTAAGTTTTTGTATTTTCTATATACATTGCTTTTATGTTTTTCATGTTTCATTAAACTCGACATTTCGTGGCTGGGAGAACTCGGAGTTACTCCCAACTGACTGTGGCTTCCGTGTTTATATTTAATGCGGTCGAACAGGTGGTGATGCATATTTTGGGGTACATGACGAGCTAGCGAGCGAAGTATTTTACCTTGGACCTATATTCGGTTCATAGTTTGTATATTATTAGATACACTTTTATTCCGTATTTATACGGGAGATATGTCTCCCGTCTTGTACATTTCGTTTGTAGAATATTATTTACGTTTTGTAAATGACCTTTTTATGTTATGACACCTTCGTTATGTATTATTATATTTCTTTTATGTATTTAAATAATTTTTTTTCTTTCCGCAAATTTGAGGGTGTCACAATATATCTTCGCCTAATAATCTCCAACATGAAACGACAAACGTAGTATCCACATTGTACGCTATCCGGCTGTTTAGGGACCTATTATTACATAATAAACGAAAAGACGAGAAGGCAATTACCAATTAGTTTAATGCGTAATTAAAAAAGACAGATGTATATGCGTAATTAGTTTAATGCACTTAATTATTAAGGTATTGTATTTGCGCGTACGTACCCCTATTATCGTAATAAAAGTAGGGCCATCATCAGAAGATGTCGGTTGATCGTCGGTTGCTCTTTTCTTCTCAAAGGCTCTTTAAAAAAGGAAAGAGGCCGAAAGTCACATAAACTTACTTAATAATAATAAATGAAACTTAATATTATGTGCCAAATCATCAGTATTATAAACTTACTTAATAATCATCTTCTTAAAGGTCTCGGATGGTTGTTTATGCAAAGAGTCCAACCAAAATACTTTCTTCTTGGTCGGATTGATCGCTGCTAGCACCCAATGTCTCCTAGATCGAGAGACACCTCATTATTAACAAGCACAACATGCATCATAACCAAACATATAAAAATGCAATTGTATTTGGAATCGTAATATTAATTATATATTACCCGACTTCATTATAAGGGGCAAAAATGAGCTTATTGTTTTTCGCCAATTCCGCAGCAATATAATCTATACGTTCTTCATACGAAAACATCCCGATATGCATAGATAAAACATTTGGGCACATGAATCCGTATTGAGCAAGTGGATTATTGGTCTCGGGGATCACAACCGAGTTCAAGTACCTACATGACGGTTTTAATTCCGATATTAAAAACACTATATCTTAGTTAGAATATTAGAATACTGCATGATTTAATTTATTAAGAAACTTACTTCATCCAAACATATAGGTGTTGGACATCAATCTCGTCAAGGCCAGCCCAAATGGCTAGCATTTCCCAATCCAGCATTGCTTGACGTTCTACCCCTACAATATCATGCTCGAGCGGAATAATTATTAATTGCTCGCTTGCTATGCGTCTCCCAGCCTCCTTATAAAGGTCCAGCATCGTCACCGTTCGTACTTTTTCCATGTAAACGTTCCCATCATATTTAGTACGGGATAGACTCCTGACCTCTTTCAGCTTGGGGAAATGATGCGGTGTGCTACCTTTCACAACCTACATGTGGCTAACTAAATTAAGTTGCTCTTTCAATGATGAGGCGATAGTAGAACTTAAAATATAAAGAGATTTGATTAAATACCTCATCAAGTTGTTGTATTGACGAGGTAGTAGAAAGATTATTGTCTATCGAGTTAGACTTATCCATGTTTTTTGTTACCTACAAAACAAAAATATAACATATAAATTTCACTATTTATGAAGGTGATGAACAAAGACAAAAGGCTGGTTAAATTAGATGTATTTTTCTAACCCCGGCTACATTCTGTTGAATTTTTTTATCACGAGCCAGGAAAATGTGGTTACTAGGCCATTGGACAAAACAGTGAAGTGCATCTGCCAGACTTAGAAGGTCGTCACGGACTGGGACGGGCAGTTTACGGGTTTCACAGCCCTTCGCGACTAGCGATATCTCCACTTTTGCATGATTCGGCAAGAGTGGTACGCCATGAACCAAGATGGTTTCCGCTGAGTCATTGGGCTGTGGGTATATGATGAAACCCCGGGCAACACGAACCACATCCTCGGGTGATGAAGGGTCGGTGAGAATAACTACCCGCTTGTTTTTGGCCTGAAGAATACACATTATTTACTAAATACCAAAATATAATAGATATCATAAATGATCTATATTGAGTATATAATGTAAAGTTAGTTACAAGTATTTATTGTTGGTGGGTAGGCTATTATACTTGAACCTGTCCAGACCAGATTTAGCACTGACAGCATATACTAACTTCTTATATTCTACATACCTCCTTATTGTCACCCGTCTTCTCAGCCGGCTCCTCAAGTTGCGTCCCCCTTTCAGAGTTATTTACCTTATAAAATTAATTAACCAATCAAAGGCATGCAATGGCTGCTGGAAAGAACAAATGCAGAGGTTCAAAATGGTTAAGTCGTATTTACCTTATCGGCTTGAGGTATCAAAACCTCAGAAGCATTAGGTACCTCACCCGTCTCCTCAAGTTGCGTCCCCTTTTCAGACTCATTTACCTAATAAAATAAACCAATCAAAGGCAGGGCTGCTGGAAAGAACAAATGCAGAGGTTCAAAATGGTTAAGTCGTATTTACCTTATCGGCTTGAGGTATCAAAACCTCAGCAGCATTAGGTACCTCACCCGTCTTCTCAAGTTGCGTCCCCTTTTCAGACTCATTTACCTAATAAAATAAACCAATCAAAGGCATGGCTGCTGGAAAGAACAAATGCAGAAAAAAAAGTCATATTTACCTTATCGGCTTGAGGTATTAAAACCTCGGCAGCAGTGGAAGAGTGATCCATTCCCTCAAACACGACATCCTGATCATTATCCCCACCACTATCGAGTGCACCCCGTCTACTCCTTATAGATAGTACAACAGACCACTTCTTATCCATAGGATCGGTGACATAGAATACTTGTTTAGCTTGGGATGCCATTATGAAATGATCATCCTTATTATTGCCAACCTTATCCAAATTGACCAACGTAAATCCCATTTTATCCTTTTGAACACAATTGTTGTTGTTATCAACCCAGTTACATCGAAACAGAGGTATTGTGAAATCAATGTAATCTAATACCAATATTTCTTGAATAACACCATAATAAAGGCATTTTCCCCAAATAGGGTTTTTATCTTTTGAAGTAGCAAAGTGCATTGCCTCAAATTCAGAACTCACACCACTATTTTGCATTGTGCTCAACTCATCTTGCTCGCGGGTGTAAAAAGTATAACCATTAATAGCAAAACCGCTGAAAAAAGTGGCCCTGGCATTTGGACCTAACCCAAGACGTAGTAACCTAGGAGAGATGTCATCACCATACAAATTCTTATACTCCAAGACAACATTCCTAAACCACTCTCCAAATGTCTTCTTATGCTCGTTTGCAATCCACATCTCGCTCTTGTTTGGGTGATCGTATTTGAGCTCATCTTTGTGTTGTTGAATATAAGGTTGCACCTCATCTTCGTTGTTTAGCACATACGTATGTGCTAAATGTAACATGTCACGTGCCACAATTTTTTCAACCCGGCCCCTAATACCTTTTCCGGTCATCCAGTCACTATGACGATTCTTTGGAACGCCAATTAACTCCTCAAGGGAGAGATGAGCGTAACAATATGCAAGAGCTTCGTCTAATATAGCACGTTCAACAATACAACCTTCTGGACGATACCGATTAGATGTATAGTCCTTGTAGACTTTCATCAATCTTTCGAAAGGATACTGGTATCTCAAGTACACGGGCCCAAGGTACAAAATCTCCCTAACCAAGTGAGTGGTCAGGTGAATCATGATAGTGAAGAAAGAGGGTGGAAAATACATTTCAAAATGACAAAGAGAGGTGACAACGAGGTCCTGCAATGAATCCGCATCATCGGGATCGATGACTTTATCGCATATGGACTGGAAGAAGAGACAGAATCTGGTAATAGCATATCGTACCTTTTCAGGTAAAATGGAACGAATAGCCACGGATAGTAATTGTTGCATCAAAGTGTGGCAATCATGTGACTTTAACCCGGTGAGTTTTAGATCTTGCATCGACACAAGGCTTTTGATGTTGGACGAATAACCATGTGGCACTTTAATTCCATTCAAGCATGCACAAAACTCTTTTTTCTCATTCCGTGAAAGGGTATAAGCTGCTGGCGGTAAAAATGTACCATTACCTCTCTTCTGTGGTGCCAACTCTAGCCTAATACCCATCATTTGCATATCTTCCCTAGCTGCGGCGTTATCCTTTGTTTTACCGGGAACATTCAGGAGGGTATTGATAATATTATCACAGACATTTTTCTCAATGTGCATGAAATCGAGGCAATGCCTGACCTCCAGGTCAGGCCAATATGGAAGTTTATCAAAAAATATGGATCTTTTCTTATACCCACGAGTAGACAATTTAGAGCCGTTCTTCTTCCCATATTTTATCTCTATATGCTTTACTTTCTGATAAACTTCATGCCCACTCAAAATTCTAGGAGGTTGACGATGTTCTTGACGTCCATTAAATGCTTTCTGCTGCTTGCGATAACAATGGTCAGGATCCAAGCCCCTCCTATTTCCCAAATACACATACTTATGAGAACACTTCAAGTATTCAGACTCGATATCCTCCCCACACAATGGACATGCCTCTTTCCCATGCACCGTATGCCCAGAAAGGTCGCCATAAGCCGGATAGTCGGTTATTGTACACAATAACATCGCTCTCAAATTGAAAGTTTCATTCCTATATGCATCAAATACTTCTATCCCACTATCCCACAAAATTCGCAAATCATCTAAAAGAGGTTCCAAATAGACATCTATATTATTTCCAGGTTGTTTAGGGCCGGAAATTAACAACGACAACATCAAGTACTTTCTTTTCATGCACACATATGGAGGTAAGTTGTATATTGCCAACACTACTGGCCAAGTACTATGTTGGGTACTCATGTTTCCATGTGGGTTCATTCCATCAGTGGACAGCGCTAGACGTAAGTTTCTAGGTTCAATGCCGAAATCGGGATACTTAGCGTCGAACGATTTCCATTGCATACCATCTGCCGGGTGTCTTAGCTTCCCATCATTTATTCTTCCAGTTTCATGCCAAGTTAACATTTTTGAATCATTGCTATTCGCAAACATCCTTATGAATCTTGGTATCACTGGAAAATACCATAACACCTTAGCCGGGATCCCTTCCTTATCCTTATAACGCCACTCAAAACAAACCGGACAATTGGTTAAGTTTTGATATAATTTTCGATACAATACGCAATCATTTGGACATGCATGTATTTTCTCATATTTCATACCCACCCCTCTAATTAGTTTTTTAGCCTCATATGTCTTAACGGGAAGAACATTACCATCTGGAAGCATGTCGTTTATCAAGGCTAATAAACTAGTGAAACACGTGTCACTAACCCCATTTGTCCCCTTGATATTATACAACTTCACCACAGCCGACATCTTTGTGTACTTACAACCAGGGTATAGAGGCGCTTCAGACTCACACAACTTCTTATACATGTTGTCAAGGTCATCCAAATTAATGTTTTCATCTTCAAAAGCATTTGATTCATCATCTTTTTCTTCATTATCTGTAGACCCAACATTCAACTCGTCTGCTTCCAACTCAACATACTCGGCAAACTCGGGATCATCAGTTATCCTTTCGTATACCTCAAGATCATCTTCTTCAAAATTATTATCTTCCTCTAATGATTCCCCATGAAAAATCCAACGGGTATAGGATCGACTAAAACTATACTTTTCTAGGTGAATTTTAACGTCCGGAATAGCCATATACCTAATATTACCACATCTTTCACAAGGGCATGGAATACTAGAAGAACCATTCAAATTGTTCGCAACGACTTCATAAAATTCAGCTAAACCATCCTTATAGTTTGGGTCACTCATATTCGCAGCATTCATCCAAGTTCGAGTCATTTATCTACATTCGTAGTATATATAGTAAGCCAAGTAATTCAGAAAATCCAACTAATTAAAACTAATTCAATAATAAGCCAACTAATTCAGAAAATGCAATGTATAAGGCAACTAATTCACAAATAAACGAAATTCAGGAAATCAATAAAGAAAAATTATTAGAATACCTGATTAATAAGAAATAGCAGACGGAGATGATGACAAAGAGACGATCAGGAAATCAATAAATTATTAGTGTTTGTGGTTTTGTGATGCAGTATAATCGCTTTGTGTTTGTGTTTTTGTGTTGCAGTACAGTATTATTAGTGTTGTGTGTTTTTTTCATCTTTATTAAAAAGTATTGACAACGGTTATTATTCATAGTAACCGTTGTTATTAGTTTACTTATTTACAACGGTTAACAAAGTTATATCCGTTGTTACAACTAACAACAACGTACAACAAAATCATATCCGTTGTTATTAATTTAAGCCAAATATTGCGCCAAATTAATAACACATTATAACAACGGGTTTTCATACCCGTTGTTATTACTTTTCCTTATTTCGCGCTAAATTAATAACAACGGATATAGAATAAACTGTTGTTATTAGTAAATTTATTTACAACGGTTATTTTAGTTCACGCCGTTGTTAAAACTAATAACAACGTTCGAAAAACTAATACCGTTGTTATTAGGTTTAATAAAATTCCACGGAAAAATAATTATCCATTCCACAACGGTTTTTCTTTATTTTCGTGAGTATGCGTTGTTGATGGGGCGTTGTTATTACCTGTAATTGTAGTAGTGTTAAGACTAGTAAAACGATAAAACCCCATGCCAACTGCTAATATCTCATTTAAAAAGTTCGATCGTTGTTATCTCGTTCCATTATTACTCATAAGAATGTAAAATCTACACTTATTTCCCACCAGGAATAAATCTATTAGTGTAAAGTTGAAAAGCTATGGAAAAAGACTAAATAGAATAGGATTATTATTGATAACGTTTACCCAATAATCATAATTTTACTCGTGTTTTAAAATGATCGGCTATAGTTTTCTTCCTATAAGATAAATATAAAGTAGTTAAAATGAAAAGAAAAGATTCCCCAAGGGCCAAACATATCATTATCAACGTATACGTTAACATCACTACTCACTACTCACTAAATGCTTGCTAACAAGTAACAACCGACGTCCCTACACCATTTCTAAAGTTATCATAACACCACGTCACCAACCGGTAACCATAAGCACTTAGATCAGCGGATAATAAATTATTGCTTTTTCAGTATTAAAAATGTAACAGACTAACAGATTAAAGTCCATGAGAAAGAGCTTTATCGTACGTCGTTTACTAAGTTTTGTGTTGGAAGTTGTTAATTTTTCGACCGATTCTGTAATGGTTGTCGGCTGTAGACAAATTCACAATGCTACAAGAAGGATTCAGACTGACGGGAAGCACTGCGAATCTGCGATGGACTTCTTTATTGATTAGAGACGGATTTATTGCAACGTTAGGTTCGCGATAGATTAAAATGTTAATTTTTGCCACGGATTAGGCCGTCCCTACTCGCTAGGCATACTCTTTATAGTAGTGTTCTACACCTTAAATAGATCTGATATAAGAGGCTCATGAACAAGCTCTTGAACACTTCACAAAGTTGAATAATCTTCACATTTTTTTTCCTTTTGAAAGGAACCTTTGCTAGCTTTTAGCTTAAGAAGAATGATAATGACTACACGTAAATATGAACCACATGTTATGCCTAACACAAATGAGCTATATCTCATGAAAAGAATGCTAATATAATCCGTATATATATGTCTAATTAAACTACTAATTGAACCCATTTAGCCACGCTTGGAACACCTTGGTTCACCACGAACATCATATAATAACCCGGTGGCGCAATCATTGAGTTCAATGGCGCCACACAACTAACTTTATAACTACCGACTCCACTTGGCACCGCCGGTGTAATACTCAACTTCACTAGCCTTTGTCCTTGTGAAAATGAATGTGTAGCAAATGGTGCACTTCCCATATTCACCTCATTAGGTCCTACAATTGGCAAAGTCACAACTATTTCCACTTCAAATGCCTCCCCATACCTTACTATTTGAGGCCAAGTCACAATCACGGGCCGAAGGTTTGCCCGATCTAGACTCAAGTACTCGGGTGAGAACGCCTCGAGTCGTAACTCTGTCGGATACTCTGACTTAAACGTATAAAAATAATGCGGGTTACTACCAGCAAGTAAAACCCGTCCATCAGGTAACAAATTAGCTGTAGAATGGTACATTCTAGGGACCGTGCCTGGATTCAATACCATAAACCTTAATCCAAGTGGTTGATCAGGTCGATAAAGAACCGGATTGAGACACGGGTTCGAACCCAACTCGAACCCTTGAGACCCACTTTGGGCCCCATTTATAATCAACACCTCACCTGTAGGTAACATGACCATATCACCCATGATCCTAGTAAATGGCATATCCTCCATTTCCCAAACCGGGTCATCCGAAGTTGCTATAATGCGCCCACAACTACCATGCGCCGGTACACTAGATTCCATTCTAATATACGCCCCAAATTGGGCCCCACCACATATAACAATCACAGCCGTTGAAAACTCACCTTCTAAAGCAAGCATAACCGATGATCCAGCAGATGGGTAATTTCTTGGGCCACCATCCAACGGTGGATAATTTTTTACCACTAAATTTACCTCATAATCATATAAAACAGCTTTATTATTAGCAAAAATAAATAATTTACCATTAGGTAAAAGGTGAACATAAGGGTAAAGATTATCACCTTGCCTATCCTCCACGTCAGCAAGGAAAGGAAAATTTACCTCGCCTTGTTTCCTAGGAGGGTAAAACTCGAGTGAATTAGCAACTTTACCCCCGATAATAATTACCGACCCGTCTGGTAAAATTTGATTGGTTGAATACCATCTACCTTTAGCCAATTCAACGTCGTTTAACTCTTCCCAGTCACAAGCTTGTGACGTCTCACATGGAATGAATTTTCTAATTTTTTTCCAACCGTCCATGTCACCACCTGTTTGTAAGAGGGACCCATCAGGGAGAAATTGGCCAGATGAGCACCACGTGTCAGTTTGAATAGTCAACGGTCGTAGTTTATTTGTTGTAGGGTCAAATAATGCTGAGTGTGCATAACAGTCGTGTTTTAATACGTTGTCGCTTTGGTCGTTCCTACAATGGTGCTTAGGTAGTAGTAACCGTGACGGGCCTATGTCGGTCCGGTCTAGGAGTACCACCGTGCCATAATGTGTCACGGCAGTATGCATGGACGCAATTCCTGCGTCCAGCATGAGTAACTCCCACGTGCCAGGCAAGTCAGCTCTGACACGTGAGAGTATTAAGAGGAGAAGATTTGAGAGAAGATATCGGAAATTAATATTTTTTAGTTTGATCATGGTTAGTAAGGAATAAATTTGATGAAAGAAATGTAAGTTGAAAGTGGGAATTGAGTATAGTATTAGTGGGATTATATAGTCGAAGTGCAATAATTTGATTAGGCAAAGGCATGAGAGTGTAGGGACAAAAGGGAGACTCTATACACGTGGGGTATGTTAGTACACGTACATGAACAACATGGTAGTTAATAGAAGAAGTTAGGATGTAGTAATGTACGTAGTAGTGTAGTATGTACTCTCTATTGAGCTCAAGCAAAACCGGATATCCGATCCGAATCGGATATCCGGTTTTAAAATTCTTGAATTTTATGATTCAGATTCGATCCGAATAAATAGGATATCCGATTTTCCGGCATCCGAATATCTGGATATCCGGTTTTCAAAATCCGAATTTGATCCGGTTTTTTTTTTTTTGAAAAAAAATTATCATTTCAAGTTTTCAATAATAGCTTTTAGTGTTTATACTTTACCATTTTTCTTTCGCAACTAAAAAATAAATGATCCATCATGGATATGATATTATTTCAATTGAAAATCAACTACGGAGTAATATTTTGGGAAAATAATTTAATCAACAAGAGAGAGTGGAGAATAGCGAGATTAGAGAGACGTCTCAAACGAGATGAAATATTATCTCGACTAAAAATACATCAAATAAACAAATTAAATAAATATTACTCCGTATAAAATAAGATAGAAAGAGTATTTTTATTACTTTTGTTCCCCAGTTTTTCCTTTTTTTTAAAGGTTTTCAAAATTCGGATCCAGTTTTTTAAAATTTTCAATCCACATCTGATCCAGTTTAATCGGAAAAAACCGGATCGGATATACAAATTTAAATGGAATCTAGATATTCGGAATTTTTAATTCGAAAAGCGGATCGGATTCGAATAAAAAGTTCGTATCAGATTTTTTTGCTCAGCCCTAATTATACAGGCCAAATGGCCAATGCGTATACAAGTAACACTAGTGATATCCAAACTACTTAAGCTATTATAGGCTCCATATTTTATGGTACATTTGATTTTTGTTGCACTTATTCTCTTGATTCAAAATGTGAATTTATCACACAGGTTATTAGACCGAAGTAGCATGTAATATGAATTAAAATGTGAATTTATCACACACACAGGTAGAGCTGGCAAGTCTGACCTGACCCGAGTGACCCGACCCGAAACCCGAGCAAAACCGACCCTACCCGACCCGAGAATACTGCAACCCGAAACCGACCCGACCCGATGACGACCCGTAACCCGTTGACGACCCGTAACCCGTTGACGACCCGAAAATCAGTGACCCGAACCCGACCCAGACCCGACCCGACATTGACCCGACCCGATATTGACCCGATTAAATTGACGTCCTGACAATTATTAACCTTAATAATGATAAAAATGAAAGTGATTTATTGTTTAAATTGATATGTTTGACTTAATAATGAATTAATTAAACCAAATAATAATTTAAAACTAGATTTAATTGAAAAATATTGAAGTATTGCGATAAAATAACCGGACCCGATTACGACCCGACCCGACCCGATGTATCATTTGACCCGAAAATGACCCGACCCGATAACGACCCGAACCCGACCCGACCCGACCCGACCCGAAAGGGTTGTCTGACCCGATATGACCCGAACCCGATACGACCTGAACCCGATATGACCCGACCCAAACCCGACCTGACTGACCCGATTGCCACCCCTACACACAGGTTATAAAACCCCAAAATATAGCTCAAATAATACACTTTTGAATTTATTTCCGAGAAGAGTACACGTATGTACCCCGAAGAATAAAAATATACATGATTTACAGTGCATATATTTTTCTCTTTTAAAATTTTTTAACCTCGCCAACATTACGATAAGATTTTAAAGCCCCGTGAATTTCACGGGTATAAGAACTAGTTAGAATTATGAAAAGTAAATTAGATTAGTAAATATGGTAATATCTATTATTTCCAAAAGAGAAATAGGTAAGACAAGGACCTATACTTTGGATAATTTTCAAATTAAGGACCCAAGCTTTCAAATTATCCAGATAAGGACCTGATATCATTTCATATTAAACTTCCATTAGCATTTATTTGTGATTGATTGAAAAGCAATAAGAAATGCTTAATACATAGGATTACATTACTCTTATTTGCATTCAGAGAATGAAATCATTGTCCTCCTTGTTTAGGAGTCCATTCGGCTACGCGACCATCATCGTCAACCTGCCATTTCTAAATTCTAATCACAATCTTCATCTTCTTTGTCATTAAATGATATTGTATTTATGCTACAAAAAACTAACTAGATACATTTCCCGGCTTTTGTTTTTTTTTAAAAATGTATTCTCCCTTTTTCCATAATAAAGTTTTCTATGTTTACACTTCTCTTTCTAAATTTTTCTTGACTAATCACAACACTAGCTATGAGTTCATAAAGGGGTGAGTTTCTTTGAGATCTCGTAAAGATGGGTATAAGTCACAAGACTCACAACGGTCGATAGTTGACCTTTTTCATTGGAATAAGAAATTTGGTAGGTTTTCATAAAAGAAAAATAGAATTAAATGTAAGAGATAAGCCTAGTAAAACTAACCCGACCCAAGTCTGAATTACCTGAAATTCAAATTGACCCTACCATTGTCAACCAGACCCTAATGTTATTATAGCATTTTGACCATTATCTCCAAATAAGTTGAAAATAACACATCCAAAAATGAACTGAACCTGAACTAAGTTAAAAGTAGTTATCGTCAGTTTTAATTCTCCAACAAGGATCTTAAATGAAAAATCATCGAGATCTAGTAAAGATGTGCTTGGAAAGTGAATAATAATGTGTTTGATAGGTGTTATCTTATTTAATCAATCGTTCCTCTTACGAGGGCACTTTCTTTACTTTCGAGTCGAGCTGTCGCTAAAACGTTAAGTTTTGTTCATATCTCGATTCGTCAACATGTAAGTCTGAGGGTGTAATAATCCATCTTTTCTATTGTATTTTATTTATTTCATCTAATGTAAGATTCATGTCGGATTTATGCTCAAACCTTTTCAAAATCTTTATCAGTTTTTTATTATTTCTTATAAATCGTCTTTCATCACCTTTTTCATATTTAGATAGTTTGTCTTTCATCACCTTTTTCATATTTAGATAGTTTGTCTTGGTTTTTGTCTTTCGAAAAGGGTGCGAACATGGAAACGTTATTTCATTAATGGATACAAATTTCGCACTTTCAAAGATGGGTCAGATTTGGAAAAATCTACAATTAATAGTGGAGTATGTGTAAGTTCGACTAAGGGAGTTGATTACTATGGAACACTCAATGAAGTTGTTGAATTGTCGTACACAGGCGAAAAAAGCACATATAATGTTATTTTATTCAAATGTGATTGAATAGATAATTCTGAAAAAGGAATGCAAATGCATAAGGATTATAAACCTATGGATGTTAATCGAAGCAGAAAATTTCCGAAATACGATCCATTTGTGTTGGCGTATCAAGGGGAACAAGTTTATTATACTTCATATCCAAATATCAAAAAAGATAAAGATAAGTAGTCAGCAGTATTCAAAACTAAAGCCAGATCGCATGTTGATGCTCCTATTGTCGAATCTGTATTTCAAGAAGATGTTATTAGTAGTGAGACACTACTATCAATAATTGTAGTGCCATATGATAACGAATTTATAGAGGAGGAGGAAGAAGAAATGCAAGTAGAGGACAATAATGAGGAGAAGGTAGAAGAGGAGAAGAAGGAGGAGGAGAAGCGGAAGGAAGACGGAGCAGAAGATAAAGAGGAAGATAAAGAGGAGGAAGAAGATTTTATAAACTCTCTTTTTAAATACAACATTTACGAAAACCAAAATTCAAGTAGTGATGATGAATAAGATTATTTCTAATTCTTATATTAGTTGTAACTACTTTTTGTAAATGTAAGGGCGTTTGCAAAGCACTTTCATTTTAGCTGTTGACAGTTGTTTTTATTATTCATTAATAAAGAATATATAGTTTCTTGTTATTTAATTGTACATGTTTGTTAATTCATGACAACTTTGAATACTTTAGTTTTTCTCTATATGGCGGGCGGACGACGAAAAAGAGGTAGTTGTAGTAATGTAGGAAACAGAGCGCATGAGGATGAGAATGAACAAGTCAATGACGGGAACGTGCAAACGACACATGTGGATACTACTACTCGCAGAGTCCACCTCGATCCGGATGAGGAAACAAGTGTCTGGTAAGACTAGTTCACTTTTACTTTAATTGTTTAATTATAATTATGATTTTAAAATATCATAATATTTATATATAATGTATTTAACTATGATAATTAATTCAGGTTCAGTGACTCAGATGTGGTTAAACTGATATCGGAGACCATAACTTGCGGGTACAAGGAACACGCGCCAAACTGGAAAGAGGCGTCAAATACTTTGTGGTCGTCTTGGTGGAACTGGTTTGAGGTATAATTATTTAAAATATTATAATTATATCTATTTAAATTTGTTTTTCTCAATTTATCTTTGTTATTGATTTTTTATTTTTTTGTTTATTTACTTAATATTTTCCTAACTTTATGTTTTAAATCATGACAGCAAATGGTTTCTTTCGATCCTTGCCATACAGATATGGTAAGGAAAGCTTGAGAATATGCCATGAAGATTCGTTTACGTCATATGATCTACCGAGCCTCGCAGAAAGACGAGGAGGACATGCCGAAGTGGATTCCTTTGGACTTATTTAGAAAGCTTAAGAATAGGCCCGTCGAAGATCCTTCTTTCGTTGCGAGATCTTAATCAGCCTCGACTAATCGTAGGTCGGGATGTGAAGAGAAGGAAAAGGCGTTGCCTACTCACATTATGGGTAGAAAAAACACCTTGACACTCATGGACGAAATGGTAAATATCTTCTTTCATTTTCTATTTATTTATCTAATTATAATTTAATACTTACATATATATATATATATATATATATATATATATATATATGTTATACTAACAAGTATTTAAATTGTAGGTCGGGAAAAATTCATCTGATATCCCAAATGTCGTGCAAGTCTTAGAGAAGACAAAGAAGCACATGATCCGTGGATGGTTATCAAAAAACCAGCTGAACTCTTTGTAAGTTATGCATTATTTCGCTAATTGATTTATTTTTGTCATTTATATTTAATTACATTAACTATTAACTTGCAAATGAACTTGTAATATAAATTATCTCAACAAAGGAAATAAAACTTGGAATTGAAGAACACAATGGAACCAAATAACTTGCAAATGAACTTGTAATATAAATTAAAATACTTAAAGGATTATTTGTAACAACTAATGGTTACTAAACTATTCTAAACCTAATCTAATGACTAATGATATTATGTAAAAGAGTGTTTTTAGAGTGTAGAATGCTGTCCAAGATGCTCCTAAGTGTCGAAGTCCCTCTCCTTTATATGGGGAGACAAAATTGAAACAGATGCAACTTACAGCACCCCAACCCCGATCGGGGAATGGGAACCCCGATCGGGGTTTCACTAATCCGTGCACATTTGCTTAATGACTCAAGTAAATGTTTGAGGAATCATATGATACGCCTTTAAGCTCCTTAATTATCCGGTTAATTTCATAGTTTGGCATCCCATGAGCATCCAAAGAGCATCCCTATGTTGAGTTGTGGACTCCTTAGATTGGGCTCCATTTTGGTTTCGCATTTGTACACCAAACCATTTCACAAATATTCATGCTAGGGCTTGTCATTTCTCATAGTATCCTTCCATGGTCCATCTTATTTCCATTTAGCTTAGTGAACTTTGATGCTTGCTAATGTGCTAGGAAAAAGCCTCTAAATGCTTAGATTCCTACAAAATGTAACAAACACAAGCAATACACCTCGAACACGTAATTAGCTCACAAATATACTAAAAGAAGTGCAATAATCAAATAAACCGAGCTAAAATAAGGAGTTAAGCTATATATAAAATAGACTCTTCAAACTCCCCCAAGCTAAACCCTTACTTGTCCTCAAGCAAGCACACGATATAATGTACGACAAGGACAAGGGTGCGAGCAATAATCATCCCATCCAAATGCAATTTCCGACTAGTAGCTTTAAAGTACGATGAATCATATCCCGAAACAACTTGGGCATAGGGAAAATGCAATACATGGATGAGATTTACATGACGGCGTGGTATTAAGGACTTCACATGGACATTTCGACTCTTGCATGATCTTTAAATGACATTGAACTTCTCACGGGATAACACTCACACTCATGAAATGAACATGACAAATATATGTGAATGTGATACTCTCCTATCTACGACTTAAGAGAATGCGCCCGCAATCTAGTATGTAAACATTCCAAATCAATAAGACAATGCTAGTCATGATAATAATGCATAAGAAAAGAAGCCAATAATACAAAGAACAAGGCTAGAGAAAATGAGTAAGAAGGTGGACAAATGAATTTGGTCATGTAGAGCTAATGTCAAGCTAGTGACAACCAAATGTGTAAGAATGCTTATTCCAAACCTTAACCCTTCCCAAATGACAATGAGCCAAAAGTAGCATATTGGTTCATTTAACATTACAAGACACATGTATAATTCCCAAAATCAAATACTTGAAGCAACTCATTCTTCTTCTCTTCTTTTTTTCATCATTTTTCTCATTTTTTTCTCATGCTTATTTCTTTTTTTTTCTTCATCATTTTGCATTTTTCATTTTTTTCTTTCTTTAAAGCCAACATCCACCAAGATACGGGAATCAGCAATCCCGCAACGACAAGCTTACAATAGTGACAAATTCTAGCAAATCCCAAAAATAAAAGCACCCCAACACAAGTAGCAAGTCACTAGCTCAACAAAGGTAGACAATGTTATATGTAGCTAGGAAATGGGTAATTTTTGGGCAATTTATGTAAGCAAGCAAGTGAATGGCTTCTAATGCAATCATGATAACAAAACTCATATAAAATGGAACAAAGACCATACTTGTGCGTCTAGATGTAACGCACACCAAGAGGAGAAACTACACACACCTAGATGAGACCGGGTATATATGCACCGACCATTGGAGGGTCTACCTTACCATATATGTAGCTTACCAATGTCAAGATCAAGTTTAGTTTGTCCAAAAATCCATCCCTCACCCACTATGTCAAGACCTCCCAATGAATGCAAAATCTCGACAATGAAGCATGATTCATTAGCTTAAAAGAACTACAATATAGGAAATGCAAGGAGGAGTGACATTATGGAAAAGACAAATGAGTGGACACGATATCAAACTTTTACTTTCAATTTTACAATTTTTAGATTAGATTTCCCATAACTAGACTCACTATATCCCTCCCCCAAGCTAGAACACACATTGTCCTCAATGTGTGAGACAAAGATGGACAAAAACAAAACCAACAAGGGGAGATGGGATGACACATGCAAAAATAAAGGAAGGAAAGATAGCATACTAAAGTGGATTTACGAGTTTGTGAACTAAACTGAACTGAACTTGCCGCACTTGCCAAACCATTTGTTTTTCTTACCTGTGATCAACAATGATAAGGGTAAAGTCGCGTCACCTTAATCAAATTAAACCTAAATCACTACTAACTAATAGTCAGCGGTAAGCAAGGTATCGAATCCACAGGGAGGCGGTAGTATTCTAATATGTTAAACTAGGTTTGTCTCTAAAGTAACAATTCGGCGTTTTGAGACTGGTTTCTAAACTAATAGCAAACAATAAATAGCAAACAATAACAATAACTAATAGCAAACGATAACAATAAACGATTGTAAACAATAAGATTAAAAGTTTAGGGTCTCAGGTTCACTAGGATTATTGTTCAGGAGTAAGGATGAAGTCAACTATCATGCAATAAAGTTATCTAAGGTCACAAGATCGGTCGATTCAATTATGCCCTTTAGATCTACAATTTAACATGCGATCGCTATCATTAAACGAGTTCTATTCAATTATCGTAACCTATCTTAGTTTTAACCCGGTCGGTGTCAATCCTAATTCGCGAGACTAGTTAATTAATCCCGGCCAGTAATCAAACAACTAGAATTGAAACGATAATCAAACGATAACCATGCAATTGCAATTCAATTAATTAATCTACCCCTTCTAACAATCCTAGATCCCCTTTCAACCCCAGAAAAGAATTTAGCTACTCATAACGATATAAACGACAACAATAATAATTAAAGTAAACATGATTAACAACAATGAAAGGATGAATAAAGAATAATTCAAGAACTAGAAGGCAATTAAATTGAATAACGAAGAAAGATTGAAGAATACCGATTACAAGTTGAACTAAAGACAATCGTCTTTGATGAATAAAATCCAGAGGCAAGAAAGCTAAATTAGGTTTTCTAATATTAAAGCATAAAAGCATAGCTAATTGTGAAAGACGAGCTTTCCTTTTATAATACAAATCTAATAAATTAGGTTAACTAGTTTAGGAAAATACGAAAAGCCGTAAAAAACATAGGTTGCTCGATCGAGCAAGGGGCTTCTGCTCGATCGAGCAGCCATCAACACGACTCGGTCAAGCAAGGTAGGACTGCTCGATCGAGCATCCCTTCCTTTTGGCTTGTTTCTTCACTTTTCTTCATTTCTTCTCTTCCTTTCTCGATTTCCGTGCCTAACCTTCTACGATCCGACTCCGCCATGCTCCATATCTACTCAAAAAGTTCCAAATGCATCCAATCTGCATTAAAACATAACAGAAGCGACATAATCTATATTCTAGCTAAAATAGCATAGAAACAAGCAAGGAAAGACGGTAAATCAAGTTATATGTGTCCAAGAGAAGCATAAAACATGTATATTAATAATGATCATCAAACTCCCCCAAACCAATCCTTTGCTTGTCCCTAAGCAAAACACTCAACATATACAAGGACAAACATACAAATGGTGAATGAAAAACTCAAAGCTAATGTTAATGCACATACAAATCCCAAGCTATCCATATCTATAACAAAGTAATGACCAAGTTGTACCAATAAAACAAATTCAAAGGTACGGGAAAGTAGAAAACGCATCTCATATTCTAAGATTTTACATGATACCGTAGTATAGACAAAAACCAAATACCTTTCAATCTTGCAAGGCTCAATTTGTCGGATTCTCGCGGATTCACTCAAGCACTCATAAGTTTATGTAAAGGTGAGTTTTGTGAAGATAGAAAGAAATAGAAACACTCACTCAACTTATGAAACATGCATGCATTCTAATGTGATAGTAATTTCCCCAACTAATACGCATTCGCTATAAAGTACATGAATCAGGACAAAAATGGAGGCTAATGGGTAAAGGTATAGAAGTGGATTGTGCCAAGGCACGTATGGGAATGTGGGGCTAAGACCGGTAGTCGCATCGACACTTACCAAAACAAATCTACAAGACTACCACAAACCAACACCGACTAGAGAAATCATCTTAAACTTTGACAACACAAGAGAGATATCGATATTGCTCTCTGAAAAGTGCATTAGACTCTAGTATATTCCCTTTCATTATCCCTTGAACAATTCAATGAAGCAACAATTTTTTTTTCCTTTCTCTTCTTTTTTTCTTTTCTTTTCTTTTCTTTTCTAATCATATCTTTTTTTTTTTTTTTTTCCTTTTTTCAAATCTTTTTTTTCCTTCTTTTGCTTCACAACTTTTCTCAACAAAGGGAATAAATGACACAATTGCCAACATACTTGCTACATGCATTTGATATTCTTTTTGAAATCCCGACCCAACCATAGTAGACAAGTAGATAAGAAAAACATGCAACTGCGAATGTCCCGATAAGGTAGGCTAATTCTAGAAATGTAGCTTTTAGATAGGTTATAAAACAGGCTACAAAAGGCTCAAATTGGCTAAACATAAAGAACTCAATAATAAGGGTATAAAATCAAGTCTTTTTGCCTATGTGAGGCTTATTTGAACAAAAAGAACTGTCTTTCCTCTTGCACTTATCAAACGAACGCGTATAGTATCAAGAAACGAATGTCACACTTATACAATTTGATGTTACACATTCCACAAGGAGTACCACACTCAAGCCTAAAGACAATGAGACCAGTTTATTGATGTTCCTGGCCTAGGAAGCTCTACAGACCTCAGAACTTTAAGTGGTTTACCAACAAAAATTGGCCAAATCTAATTAGCATAAGGTATGTCAAAAACGGTCAAGACTTGTCCTATGAGCTTTGTTTTCAAAAGTAGTAAGTCAAAACAATGTACATGGATAACTTATTTGGGATTCAAATGCAGAAACAATGCAAATTATCATCATTGTTATTCAATTCACCAAGACTCGACCTAATAAAATAAAAAACATGTTTTTGGGTTTTGTAAATTTTACAATTTTTACAATTTTTTTCTCTTTAAAATAAACACACATCGGAAATAAACACACAACATAAATAAAAAATCTCTCCTCCAAACCTAAATGTCACAGTGTCCTCAGTGTGACGCTAACAGCACAACAATCACCCAACAACCAACATCAGCAACCTAAAGGACACAACTAACAAAGGGAAAGGGGAAATAACTAAAAGAAAATACAATAAAAGAAGGTACAAGGATAGATAATACCAGATTTATAAACATAGCTTCCCCCAAACCAGCTGCAAAATGGGGGGCGTAGTGACCAGCTGTTACCACTGCTCATCATCATCATCATCATCATCAGCATCATCATCATCATCACCCCTCTGAGCAGCACCAGAAGAAGAAGCCTGAAATGGCTCACCAAAACCACCAACCGGAGCATCCGGTCGGATAGGAGTATACCATGAACGACCCAGGCAACCATACTCGTGACTAAACTCCTGGGAAAACTGTTGAGGAGTCACCCTATAATTATCAAACACAACAGTCTCGTCACCCGGACCTCGGTAGTAGCTCGGCGGAGTCCAACCAGCAGTGACATTAAGATTAGTCCGCATAAGGTTCTCCCAAAGTCCCCTCATCACCAAGTCATTGGTAATGCCTTGGTAAATCCTAATCTCCCTCTCCAAAGCCGGATCATAAGTATAAGCAGGTGGATAGTAAGGGTACGGAGCTGGGGTGGGTGCAGAGAGTTGAGCCGTGGTGGTGGTAGTCTGAGCAGAAGAGGATGGGGTGATCCGCCGACGAGGTCGACGGTTCTCGGCCAAAGTAAAAACAATCTCAGATGGAACAACATAAGAACGAGGGAAAGGGGTAGGTCCAGTCTCAGGATCATGGGTGGGTAACCGCTCTGTAGAAGGTAGATGGTTATCTTTGTCGGGAAGAGCTATCCACTGACACCCCCGTACTCGCCACTGAAATCTAGCGTTTCCTAACGCATTAATCCAGCAAAGTGTGTGGCGCAAGTACTCCTCGTCTACTCTAGGGGCATGAATCTCGGTTATCGGTGTGTATCTACGGTCTCCCCCAAACCCAGCAAGTCGCCTAGCCAACCTAGTGACTAAAGCACCACAATCTAAAGAATGTTGGGTGGGGGAATTGACTCTCCAGAAAGCATAGCACACCAGACCAGCCAGGTGGAAATAAAAATCATTCTCATGTTGAGGGTTGAGGGAAGATTCAAGTAATAAAACCTCATGAGAATTTAAATTGCTGAGGTCCTTCCTAGCAAACAAGAGGAGGCTAAAGAAACGCAAAAACAACCTTAGACAAGGATGTTGCACATCATTGACCGCCATAACATTAACACGCGTCTCAGGAAGACCAGTAAAAAGAGTAAAATAATCAACGGCTTGAAAGCCGGAAGGGATACCAATAAAATTAAAGCATAATCATTACCAAGAGAAAGACCCAAATGATTAGCTAATTCAGCATACAACAACACAAAATCCCTATTGAGCAATCGAAAAGACACACGTTTATTTGTCTCGTCGCAATCATAGGAACTAAAAAATTCAAGGGTAAGTGGTCGATACGAAAGTTCATTGAGAGAATATAGCCCACCAAACCCAATTCGGTCAAACATATCAAATATAGCATTACCAAAACCGAGGGCACGGAGAACGGTGGGGCAAACACAACGAGTAAGGTCCATAGGACGACCCATAAGCATAGCAAAACGGTCATGTTGCTCATGTGTGCTGAAAACGATCCAAGGGTAAGTGGGGTTACTCGGAATCGCTTCTATTTCGGGTTGTCGAACGAGGCGGGGTTCTCTATGGCGCTTGCTAGTTCCTACTTGTCTAGACATGGCTAATTGAAGTAAAGAAAACACACAAACACAACTATATGCTCAAAAGACGGATTTAGCAAACCCTAATTCGAAAAAAATCAAGTTTTGAGTCTAAAACGCAAGAAAGACGGAGCAATTAGTGATGCAAGAGTGATTAATTACTAAAGAACAAAGTAAGAAAGCAACAAACAATGAATTAGAAGCACATAATTGAAGAAATAAGAAGCAAACCCTAAATCACGTTTTGGGCAAGATAAGAGAGCAAAAAAACCAATTTCTTCACAAATTGCACTTAAAATAGGTAGAATGATGATTGTTGATGTTAGCTTGATGATTAATTGATGATTGGTAGTTGATTGAAGGAGTTAATTTGAGAGAATAAGGGTGAGGGAGAAGAAACAGGGACGAAATAAGAAGAAGAATGAAAGAAAATTGGGGAAAAAGTCACTTAACAGCCGCGGGACCGGTCTGGACCGGGTCAACTCGATCGAGCAAGGGGAGCCTGCTCGATCAAGCACCCCAAAAATTCCAAATTTTTAACTTTGCTTGATTGGCTGATATATGTGATGCACGTCTAACTCGATCGAGCAGGGGATGCTGCTCGATCGAGCATCCCTGTAATATCAAGTTTTCCCTCTGTTTCTTGTTTTTGTTCTTTCTTTCTTTTCGTTCTTAAGGCGACTTCCAATTTTATTACCTGTAAGCACTATATAAAATTGTTAGATCGCTCCCTCACCGCACTCAATAAAGCATAACTATATTAACTATCCAAATTAAATTTAATTAAACTATAACATTAATAACTAAGCTAATCGAAATAAAATTTACAAAGGAAGTACAAGTAAATGCCGGGTTGCCTCTCGGTTAGCGCTGGTTTATATCGGTCCTGCACGACCGTGTTATGATCAAGCCTGTCGCAAGCCCAATACAAAGATAAATAACCCAGACTAGGCTAACAACAAATTAATGTAATTAGGGAAGTAAGGGGTCGATCTCGGGGAGACGGGAGATACTTGTGAATAGTTGTGGTTAGAACTCTACCTTGGACGATTGGCAAATGTTTGTCACTAATTACTAAATAATAACAATGCAATAAAGAAAAGAATCTAGGGAAGTAGGTTCACACATGTAGATTAATATATTGATGAAATTGGATTTAGGATATGCAAATAATTCATTGAGCGTTCGTAAGAATGGTGTGTTCATTACAATCATAGATCAGATGGTCTAGCAGGCTTTTAGTGCGATTTACTAGGTCTTAATCCACCATGTCATGCTTTGTCTATTCAATTCTCGTATATCTACCTTGGAAAAGAATTCCATACTAGTCAAATGATTTTGGCCAAAAATCGATAACTATCGTTACAATCCAAACATGCATAGACACAACGTTTTAAAGGCACAATTTCTTTTATCCAATTATCATCTTTTAATTAATCTAACATGGCTATCCTACACCCTAGAAGGGTGACTACTTATGCATGATTAACAATGAAAAGGAAACTAAGATTATAAAACTAAGAATGATAAACATGATAAAGGAAATACTAAAAGAAAATGAAACTATAATGTAAAGACGAGAATAAAGATTACCGAAAAAGGATGAGCAAAGATTGAAATGGAATAAGAACTTGAATAGGAAATGCAAACCCGGAAACTTGAATTCCAATTACAACTAGAACAACTACAACTGAAGAAAACTTAGAACTAGACTAAACTAAACTAGAGAAAACTAAAACTAAACTAAACTAAACTAAGAAAGAAGAAGAACTAAACTAAAGAGAAATGTAAGAAGAGAAAAGATGTTGTGTGAGGGATGGATGATATGATATGAGGGCTAGAGCATCTATTTATAGTATTAGGGTTTCGTGGAGAAGAGGTCGGGCATTAAAAACATAGGTCAAAAATAGGATGAAGGAGCCGCAATGCTCGAAGCAGCACACATACCCGATCGGGTACACCACTTACCAGATCGGGTAAGTTGTCATCTAGAAGCTTTTGACTAACGCTTCATCTCCCTTTGCTTTGACTTGACTTCTAACATCCCCCTTGACCTCTTGAGTCGGGTTTGTTGATAGGGTTTGATGTAAAGCGATGAATTCTTCCGCCTAAATGATTGATCTTCCGACAACTACGAAACCGTCCTTGCTTCTTCTCTCTTTCGAATTAGTGAACCTTCTTGAAATGCATTTCACTTGGTCAAGCTTTCTTCTTCAAATCGTCGGGTTCTAGGCAAATGCTCGGGAATATAGAAAAAGGGCGTAGAAACGTCACTTTCCCTACAAAACAGGTTAGAACATAGGAATTCGCCTAGAAGACGATATTAGCTCATAAAGTGGCTTAACAAAGCACAAATGACATACAAAACCAAGCTAAATTGGGGGTTAAAACCATACAAATATTCACTTATCATGTTACCTCAAAGTCATGGGGATTTATCAAGAGTGAAAAGGTCGACGGCCTCTATCACTCCTATAAATGCTCCATCATAATAGATCTTCAAGCGTTGACCACTGACTTTGAAAACTTCACCTTTATCGGTTTGTAACGTAACCGACCCAAACTTGTTCACCTCGGTAACTGTGAACGGTCTCGGCCATCTGGACTTGAGTTTACCTGGAAACAAACGCAAACGGGAGTTAAATAATAATACTTTATCACCAATTTTAAATTCCCGCTACAGGATATGCTTGTCATGCCATTTC
Organism: Heliosperma pusillum; assembly: GCA_022085475.1. Classification (NCBI taxonomy): domain Eukaryota; kingdom Viridiplantae; phylum Streptophyta; class Magnoliopsida; order Caryophyllales; family Caryophyllaceae; genus Heliosperma; species Heliosperma pusillum. The sequence goes on from JAIUZE010070098.1 coordinate 38,766, forward strand.
TTGGTCTTCTCCTTATAAACCCGAGCACTATCATAGGCATGCAATCGAAACTCATCAAGCTCGTTCAATTGCATAAGTCGTTTCTCACCCGCCAGTGAGGGATCCATATTAAGCTCTTTTATGGCCCACATAACCCTATGCTCAAGTTCTACAGGTAGATGGCACGCCTTGCCATAGACTAACCGGTATGGAGAAGCATCGATTGAAGTCTTAAAAGCAGTTCGGTAAGCCCATAAAGTGTAATCGAGCTTACGACTCCAATCCTTCCTAGATTTACTCACGACTTTCTCAAGGACAGACTTGATCTCCCTATTAGAAACCTCTACCCGACCACTTGTCTGCGGATGATAACTTAACCCCCGACGATGTGTAACGCCATATTTCTTCAATAAAGAGTTAAGATGGCGCTCATTGAAATGCTTTCCTCCATCGCTAATGAGAGCACGAGGAACCCCAAATCGTGGGAAAATGATCTTCTGAAACAGTTTAACAACTGCTTTGGCATCACAAGTGGGAGTGGCAATGGCTTCCACCCATTTGGAGACATAGTCTACGACTACTAGAATATAATGATTACCATGGGAAGATGGGAATGGCCCTTGGTAGTCAATATTCCAAACATCAAATATCTCAACTTCCAAAATACCCGTTTGAAGCATCTCATGCCTTTGCGAAATATTACCCGTACGTTGACACGCGTCACAAGAACGGACAAATGTAGTAGCATCCTTGAGAATAGTCGGCCAGTAAAAAACCCGACTGCATAACCTTAGCAAACGTCTTTGACGGACCATGATGACTGCCATATGAAGAAGAGTGACAATGAGAAAGGATGGCATGTACCTCACCCTCTGGAATACATCGTCGATAAATGTCGTCGTCAAATTCCCGGAATAGATAAGGATCATCCCAAAAATACCTCTTGACATCGTGTTGAAACCTCTTCTTCTGCTGATAGGATTGATCTGGAGGCATGATTCTCCCAACCAAAAAGTTAGCATAATCGGCAAACCATGGAATCTCCATGGTAATGGCAAGGAGATGATCATCAGCAAACGAAGCATCAATGGGGATGAAATCTCCCCCTTCGAACCTTAAACGAGATAAATGGTCAGCAACCATATTCTCTGCACCTGACTTATCCCGGATCTCCAAATCAAATTCTTGTAACAACAAGATCCAACGAATAAGCCGAGGTTTGGCTTCCTTCTTAGCCACAAGTACTTCAGTGCTGCATGGTCAGTGTAGACTATCACCTTAGAACCCACAAGATAGGCTCTAAACTTATCTAAAGCAAAGACAACCGCAAGTAACTCTTTCTCAGTGGTAGCATAGTTAAATTCCGCATTATCAAAAGTCTTACTGGCATAGTAAATTGCATGTAGCACCTTATCCTTCTTTTGCCCCAAAACAGCCCCAACTGCATAGTCACTGGCACCACACATTATCTCAAACGACAAATTCCAATCAGGAGACTGGATAATTGGAGCTGAGATTAGAGCTTGTTTAATCCTGTGAAAAGACTTAACACACTCATCAGTAAACACAAACGGGGCATCCTTATGGAGAAGCTTAGTCATTGGTTGAGCAATCTTTGAAAAATCCTTAATAAAACGGCGATAGAACCCCGCATGACCAAGGAAACTTCTAACACTTTTAACATTCACCGGGTACGGTAATTGCTCAACCACTTCCACTTTAGCTTTATCCACTTGGATGCCTCGTCCAGACACCAAATGACCAAGTATCATCCCTTCAGTTACCATAAAGTGGCACTTCTCCCAGTTTAACACAAGATTGCTTTTCTCACAACGTTGTAAGACTTTAGTCAGATTAGCTAAAGAACTATCAAAATCGGTCCCATAAACACTGAAGTCATCCATAAAGACCTCCATAATAGACTCGATATAATTAGAAAAAATAGCCATCATACAACGTTGAAAGGTGGCGGGGGCATTACATAACCCAAAATGCATTCTTCGGTAAGCAAAGACACCATAAGGGCATGTGAAGGTAGTCTTTTCCTGATCGTTAGGATGAATGGGGATTTGAAAGAATCCAGAGTAGCCGTCTAGATAACAAAAATATTTATGACACGCTGGACGCTCTAACATTTGGTCAATATAGAGAAGAAGGAAATGGTCTTTCCTAGTAGCTACATTTAGCTTCCTATAATCAATACACATCCTCCACCATGTCACTAGTCTAGTAGATATGAGCTCGTTTTTCTCATTAGTGACGACCGTAGTCCCTCCCTTCTTAGGGACTACCTGAACAGGACTAACCCACTTGGAATTAGAAATAGTATATATGATTCCCGCATCTAACAATTTCTGCACCTCTTTTCTAACTACCTCTTGCATAGTGGGGTTCAAACGACGCTGACCCTGCCTAAAAGTTTTATGGTCTTCTTCTAAGTGGATACGGTGCATACAAAAATCAGGACTAATACCTTGTAAATCGTCAATGCTATAACCTATAGCCTTTTGTATCTTTTTAAAACTACCAATAAATCGGTAAGTTGGCTTTCAGATAGGCTAGCACTGACAATTACAAGATTCATCTCATGGGAATCAAGAAAAACATACTTAAGATGAGAGGGGAGGGGTTTAAGTTCAGGTTTCTTTACCTCGGTAACCTTAGGGGGATTACTTAAGCTATAAACCTTATGTAACTTGCAGTCCTCTCCTTCAGCAGGTTTTCCATTGCAACTACTTCTTCATTCCGTGAGCTTCCAGCTTCAGCAGTGCTAGAAATTAAGGCGATCTCCAGAGGATCCCTATTCAAACATAAAGAAAGACAGACATCAATAGATAAATCCACAATATCGACTCTATGACATGTCTCTTCTAACATGAGGTGTTTCATTGCATTATCCAAGTTGAAAGTGATTGTGTCATCCCCCACCGTTAGTGTAAGTCTCCCATTCTTAACATCTATAACCGCCCCCGCAGTATGGAGGAATGGTCGTCCCAAGATGATAGGAATTTGGGTGTCCTCAGCCATATCTAAGACAACAAAGTCAACTGGTATGAAAAACTTTCCTACTCTAACCGGTACGTCTTCTAAAATCCCTAAATGGTGTTTAATAGAACGGTCGGCCATTTGTAAGGTCATGGTTGTAACAGTAAGTTGACCCATATTAAGCTTTTTGCATATAGAAAATGGCATGACACTAACACTAGCCCCTAGATCACAAAGAGCTTTATCTATAGCTAAACAACCTATATTACAAGGAATAGAAAAACTCCCCTGATCCTTGAGCTTAGGTGGTGATCTGGATTGCAACACAGCACTGCATTCCTCAGTAAATGCAACTGTCTCCATTTCATTAAAGGATCGCTTCCTTGTCAAGATGTCCTTCATAAACTTTGCATAAGCCGGCACTTGAGTGATCAACTCAGTAAAAGGTACACTCACTTGCAAATTCTTGACCACCTCCATAAACCTCCCAAACTGTTTATCAAGCTTGGATTTATGTTGGCGGTGTGGAAAGGGAAGTGCAATGGCAATTGGCTCGGCTTCTTTGGCTTTTGAAGATGATTTAGAAGTCTTATCGGCCTGATCATGGGTTGCTCGATCGAGCATAGGGGTTGCTCGATCGAGTTTTTCGGAACAGGAACTTTCAGGAACTTTTCGAGCAGAATTTTCAGGAATACTCAGGGTTGCTCGATCGAGCAAGCCTCCTTTTCAGCCCCTTTTTCGCTGTTTTTCGAACTTTGACCAGCAACTTCCTTACTTTCATTGGTTTTATCCCTTATCATTTCAGGGCCTTTATAATGTGTCCCACTCCTCAAGGTGATAACATTGGCTTGTTCATGTGGAGGGTGTCCTTGAGGAGGAAGATTACCTGGTTGTTTATGTGGAATTTGAATTGCCAATTGGGCAATTTGAGTATCAACCATCTTGTTATGAGCTAGCAATTGTGAGATCTGAGCATCTTGCTTTTGTTGTATCATAAGACTTTGCTACAACATGGCTTTCAATTCCGCCATATCATTACTTGGAGGTGGTGGAGGTGGAGCTTGTTAAAAGTTTTGGCTTCCTTGATTGGACTGGTTATAATTACCTTGGGAATTGCGATTCTGGGGAATCACATAAGATGAACCTTGTTGCTGATGTGGCGGTGGGGTAGGATTAAGAACATTCTGACTTCGGTAGGAGAAATTGGGATGCTCTTTCGTCATTTCATTGTAAAAATTGGAGTAAGGTGTACCTTGCTTAAAGGATTGAAAGGCAAGTACTTGCTCAACCGTACTCATACACTCAGCTCCATAGTACCACATCTTTCACATGTTGGCTCTTGTTGAACCATGACATGAACCGTTTGCTTATTTTCCAAGGACTTTGAAGTTTGTAACTCGGCAATTTTGGCAGTTAATGCCTCCAACTGAGCTGCAACTGCATTATCCGAACCTCCTCTCCTCGCATTACCCCAAGGATTACCATACTCAGCAGTGTGAGTAGCCATCTCATCAATTAACTTCCAAGCATTAGCATCAGTAGTGTTATTTTGGAATCTTCCATTTGCAGCAGAATCTAGCAATGTTCTTTGATCATCATATAACCCATTATAAAAGTGGTTGCATAAGAACCAAGTATCAAAACCATGATGTGGAACAGACTTGACAAGCTTTTTGAAGCAAACCCAGGCCTCATTAAAGTTCTCAGTGGGACTTTGTTTGAAACTTGTGATTTGGCTTGGAATGACATTGGTTTTCTGTGGCGGAAAATATCTTTTATAGAATGCAAGAGCCAAAGAATTCCAATCGCTGATGCCAAGTGCAGCCATATCTAACTCACTCAACCATTCTTCTGCCCCGTCTCATAGTGAAAAGGGAAACAACACCAACTTGATCTGATCTTGTGTCACCCCACTCGTTAAAGGAATAGAGCAACAATAGTTAGTGAATTTCTCCATATGCTTAGCAGGATCCTCAGTGGGGCTTCCTCCAAACATGCTTCGCTCCACCAAAGAGATATAAGATGGACAAATCTCAAAAGTACTATTACCCTTAGTAGGGAGTTTGAATCCCTTGAGAATAAATGCAACGGTAGGCTCCGAATGGCTGGCTAGAGTAGGCATGGTTGTAGTGGGTGCAGAAATATGTGTATCCTCTTCTAAGGATGGTTTTTCTGCGATGAATTCGGCGTAAACGAAGTCGTCTGCTTCTTGAATTTCCTTCCAAAAGTTTCGTCTAGCTCGGAGAGTCTTCTCTGGTTCGGAATCGTAGGGCACGAGAACGGACCTAGAACACCTGGGCATAAACAAAAACTAAAGATAATGATGAGAACTGTCTCAAGGAACTTAGGTTCCCTTTGACGAAAAAGACAAGCTAAGTAGAAACAAAGAGAAAACTGTTGCCTCCCCGGCAACGGCGCCAAATTTGATAAGGGTAAAGTCGCGTCACCTTAATCAAAGTAAACCTAAATCACTACTAACTAATAGTCAGCGGTAAGCAAGGTATAGAATCCACAGGGAGGCGGTAGTATTCTAATATGTTAAACTAGGTTTGTCTCTAAAGTAACAATTCGGGTTTTTAGATTGGTTTCTAAACTAATATCAAACAATAAATAGCAAACAATAACAATAACTAATAGCAAACGATAACAATAAACGATTGTAAACAATAAGATTAAAAGTCTAGGGTCTCAGGTTCACTAGGATTATTGTTCAGGGGTAAGGATGAAGTCAACTATCATGCAATAAAGTTATCTAAGGTCACAAGATCGGTCGATTCAATTATGCCCTTTAGATCTACAATTTAACATGTGATCGCTATCATTAAACGAGTTCTATTCAATTATCATAGCCTATCTTAGTCTTAACCCGGTCGGTGTCAATCCTAATTCGCGAGACTAGTTAATTAATTCTGGCCAGTAATCAAACAACTAGAATTGAAACGATAATCAAACGATAACCATGCAATTGCAATTCAATTAATTAATCTACCCCTTCTAACAATCCTAGATCCCCTTTCAACCCCAGAAAGAAATTTAGCTACTCATAACGATATAAACAACAACAATAATAATTAAAGTAAACATGATTAACAACAATGAAAGGATGAATAAAGAATAATTCAAGAACTAGAAGGCAATTAAATTGAATAACGAAGAAAGATTGAAGAATACCGACTACAAGTTGAACTAAAGACAATCGTCTTTGATGAATAAAATCCAGAAGCAAGAAAGCTAAATTAGGTTTTCTAATATTAAAGCATAAAAGCATAGCTAATTGTGAAAGACGATCTTTCCTTTTATAATACAAATCTAATAAATCAGGTTAACTAGTTTAGGAAAATACGAAAAGCCGTCAAAAACATAAGTTGCTCGATCGAGCAAGGGGCTTCTGCTCAATCGAGCAGCCATCAACACGACTCGGTCGAGCAAGGTAGGACTGCTCGATCGAGCATCCCTTCCTTTTGGCTCATTTCTTCACTTTTCTTCATTTCTTCTCTTCCTTTCTCGATTTTCGTGCCTAACCTTCTACGATCCGACTCCGCCATGCTCCATTTCTACTCAAAAAGCTCCAAATGCATCCAATCTGCATTAAAACATAACAGAAGCGGCATAATCTATATTCTAGCTAAAATAGTATAGAAACAAGCAAGAAAAGACGGTAAATCGAGTTTTATGTGTCCAAGGGAAGCATAAAACATGTATATAAATAATAATCATCAAACAACTACTATTTCACGAGCATCAAGGGATTTACCAGTTTCCCGGTTTACCTCCCGCACTTGTTCAACGTAGATAACGAGAGTTTCAGATGAACATCAGTAAAGTTTCAACAAATTCAAATTTAACCAAAACAATTCAGGAAATTAATGTAACTATTTATTCAAATCAATGCAACCTCCTATAATAAGATGCAGTTGAATAATAAAATGTGCTAAAACAAAACAGTTTATCTATAAATTATTAGGATTGAGGCAAAAATTAAAACAAGCTCGACGAAATAGTTACTGTAAAGTTCTCTCATTACAATCGTACAAAGTTAGCCTAGATCAATAAAAAGTTTAAAACCGTTACATGAACATGGAGAGAAAAAACACTTAACTTTTCTGAATCCTCTGTATTAAGTCGAAGTCATTGTACTTTAAACAGAGAGGAATTACAACATACAGGTTTATAAATGTGATAAGGAAATCGAAGGAAAAAGAAAGCTTAAGAAATCGAAGGAAAAAAAAAGCTGGTAAAAAATTTCCGAGGAAGCTAATCGATGTGTCCCCTGAACATTTAAGCTAGTTTAACCGAGACACCCACTAAAGAAATCGAAGGAAAACGAAAGCTGGTAAAAAATCTCTTCATGTAGACCATCATGAAATGCGATCGCTTCCGCGAACCCCAGGTCCAAATCAAACTCTCGTCCAATCGAAACACCCCATAACACCTCCCTCTTACCATTCCTGCAGATAACGCTGGTTCCCACACCCTCCCCATCTTTTACTCCCGCATCCACGTTCACTTTGACGTACCATTTTGGTGCTGGCATCCACCCCTATCCCATGCCCTCGTCTGCCCCATTATACATAGCCTCTGTTTGCCTTTGTCAGTACGAACCCCCGCCAAAGACTCTATTTGCACATCCATTATACGTTGAACCACTCTATCCGGCTCCATTCTAGCTCCGCCGAAGGCGACTTTGTTTCGGTGTTCCAAATTGCCCAGCAACCCACCATAAATTTTCCATACTCCGCTGCTTCTATCCCCTTCCATCGATGTTCAATCCATTCACAACCCCTAACCCCGCTCCTTCCTCGTCACTCTCCAGTCCCAGCTTGTCCCTGCCCCACCTTGTCAATTATTGTAATAAGCTGTCTTCCCCCTCCCCTTACTCTAATGGACTAACCCTTCCTTCCTCTCAATTTGAAAAACCTGAGCACAAATCCTCCCCTTCCCTCCCCCTCCCCCTCCCTCTCACCCTAATGCTCCCTTCCTCTCAATCTGAACAAAATGAAACAAAGAGTCTCCCTCCCGCAGTCCCGCCAACCGTTTCCCATAATCGTATGTCAACAATTATCGATTTATGATGGACTTTCCTCTAATATATGATTACGGTATATATAAATCCAAATAGATTGTACTAAAAAAAAGACGCCAACTTACATGGTGGACAAAGGTCAGTGTCTGTGACAAGTCAAGTAATTAGCTAGTAAGATGATTGTCATTCAATTTCCTATAAAGCATGATTGTTAACAACAAGACATATAGTTACAACTAAACATCAAACCATAAGAGTAATATGACTCATTTTCCATATAACCATAGTATAGGATTACGAATCCTCGAAAAACCATAAGGGAAATCTATGGCCTACCAAATTTCATAATATAATAAACAAACCTTATGAAAAGAGCAAGCAATCATTTATGTAAGTTCTATAATTAAATTAACATGTTCGAGTTTCATAATGAACATGTATAAACTGAATGACGAAGCGATAAAAGAGATCGATTACTTACCTCCAGCCATTGCTTATAATTAATTGAGCCGCCTTAATAAATAACCCGCATATATATGAATCCTTTATTTCTGACTTGGTTTTCAATCCCTCAGCCTCACAATTTAGATGGTGTATTTTCTGTATGAGGTAGGCTTGGTGAACCTTTATGTCAAAACAATATGTTCCTTATATAGACTATTGCCATCAAAGAGTCAATTGGAAAACTTCCTAAATTGTGAGTCTTAAATTTATGGGAGATAATAGTGGGAACGGAATCCTGGTTAAATCCCACCACATAATGGACCAAATTAGTTTTCCATAAAATAATTTAATTAAATATTATTATAATACTTATTTATTTATGGAAAATATCTTACATTCTCTCACTTGGTCCATTTAACAAGAGACACAACATATGAATCATAGCGACGAATTCTCTTAGAACGAGAATTAATCTTCCATGTATCACAATATATCAAGTCACTCAACCACACACATTTAACTTAATGAATAAACCCTACGTTTGTGAACTGAACTGAACTTGACTTATTGGAGCTGAACTGAACTGAACTTATTGGAGCTAAACTGAACTGTACTTATAAGAGCTGAAATTAAGTCTAAGAGAATAGGGCCTTACTACTGTACTCTTCAAAAAAACCTGAGACATTTACTTTCTTCCAAAACTCGTGTCCATCTGTCAGTCAAGCATCAGCATAAGCGGGACCAGCAACAGCATAAGTGGGATCAGCAGCAGCGGGACCAGGATCAGCGGCATCCTCAGGACCAGAATCAACTTCCTCCTCAACTCCATCCTCAGCACCAGAATCAGCACCAGTTCCTGTGATCATGGTGTTTTTTTTTTCAGAGTACACCAGGTAACAATCTTCTTTCCGGCATACTACCCCATTAATGTTGGAATGAGCGATCTGAAACAAAAAAATACATTAGTTTGAACAAAACATAAAACAAATGTCAATTTTATAAAGTGATGTTATGATGTACCTGGACATGCCCTTCGAGCCCCTCTAAAGAAGTGAATTTTTTTTATTTCTTCCTACACTCGCTGCAAGTGGAAATTTCAGTATTTTCTTTTTTGTGAATGCTTCTTTCCTCCCATTCTAATATCCTATAAAAAAAAAACACAAACCAAAACATGTTAAATCACTACTACAATTTAGCATTTGGGCCCCGATAAAATTCGTGGCGCAAGTGCTAAATTTCCGTGGCTGAAGCATATTGCCACGGGAATACCTTTCGTGGGCCAAGTGGCCGTGACTAACTGATAGCCACGGTAAAAACAATATCGTGGGGAAAATTAAATCTTGAGCCACGGCTTTTCCCGTGACTAAAAAATTATTCTCGTGGCCAAAAATAATTGCCGTGGCAAACGAGATATATATAAAATAAATTAATACAATGAAAAATATATTTTTTTTTTCACAACCAAATATTTTCATACATTAAATTATGTAGATCCGTATACTTGATTTGCTAGTTAAGCTAATTCATTCAAACGTCATTTCGTTTCACCAATAATACACTTGTACGCATCGTAAAAGTTTCCCAGGAGGTCACCTAACATGACTACTTTCACCTGAGCACGCTTAACTGTGGAGTTTATATGATGACCTTCCAAAAATGAAAGTCAACATTTGTTGGTATAATTAAAACTCTGAATCATTGTAAAATAATTGTTGTCTTTCAAAAACTATATTAACTATCACTTGAAGATAAAAGTGTTACTGGATTTACATTTTTTTTTGCTGAAAAATACATTATTTTGGCCAAAACACTTCAATTTTTGATAACGACTTCCCGATTAATGATTTTGAGTCTTTTTTTTTTGCCGAAATCCACAAAAATATTTTCTCAAGATGTTAATTAAATCATTTTATCCTTTTTTTTCCTTAATCTAGCGTTATTCTAATTTTATTTTCTCTTTTACCAATCTTTTCATTTTTTTCTACGCAAATTATTTTCTATAACTGTCGTACGTACGACGAAAAAGACGTGAGAAATTACTCTTTTTTAAAAATAAAAAATAAAAATTTATTCAAAATTACTATAATCTCTATTTTATTCAAAATTACTGATTTCTTATTATACTTGATCGATTTTCTTTATTCAAAAGTTTTATATTATTTATAAATTTATAAAGCTGATTTTAAATTACTATAATCTCTATTTTATTTTACCCCGTGATCGCTTATTTTCAACAAAAAATTTTTTCTTTTCTTTATTGATTTATTACTTTGTTGAAAATTATCTTTTATTTTCATTTTTCAATGTACATTACCCAAAATTTATTTTTAACAAAGTAAATTTCATCTAAGTTTTTTTTTATAAAAATCTTATAAATAAAGTTATATAACAGTTTTTTAATGAGATAGTTTCATAATATATTACGTTTTAATTTCTAAATTAGAGATAATAAATAACTAACTTATTTAATTTGATATGCTATATTTTTAAACGTGATAAACCCTATTATGAATATTTTTCAAGATTATAAATTTTAAATTAAAATTAATAAAACAAATTAACATAAATTCATAATTTTCATAAGGTTAAATATTTATTTAGATAAATTTTTAAATTATCCTTGTTATGAAATAAAATGATTACAAAAATTTCTGATTTGTAATAAAGTAAAAAACAATACCAAATTTTGTTTATAATTTTACAAAAGTTTCAATATTATTAGATAAAATAAAGAATACCAAATTTTTACTAAACAATCAAGTATTTTCAAAATTTTATATCTAAATATACATTGATATTATCTATATATGTCTAAATTTCATTCAGCATCTGTATTTGTTTTTTAAAAAAACAAGGTTTACGTTTTACTTAACATAAATATATCTTGATTCAAGTCTTGAGAGATTTCGGCACGGTGTTTGTTAATTCGTGGATAAGCAAATGCATTGCCACGGACAAGATGTATGTCGTGCCTAAAAAAAATATTTGTCACGAAACAAGTCATGCTAGATATACTTTCGCCATAGGTCTCGGATAGTTCGTGGCTAAATTAATTATTAGCCATGGCTGTTGCCAAATCTGTGGCGCAAGTGACTTTTTGCCATGGAAAAAGTTTTCCCGTGGCATAAATTTTTTCTAAATTATTGAAAGAAATTTTTTTTCCCGTGGCTAAGCAAAATTAAGCCACGATTTATAAATTTCTGTAGCATATATCGTGGCCCAAGTGTCAGTTGTTGTAGTGAATTGCATCTTGTTCTTGGAACACCACACGATTTTGGAATTACTAAGGAGGTCAGCCGAAGCAAAAATCAAGAATCAAGAAGAAAGGTAGTGGTACAGTCGGACTCGCAATACTCATGTTAGTAGAAGAAGAGTTGGCAATAGAACTCAACGTCTCAAACACCCGACCAAGTAACAAATTACTACAATCCTAACTCGAAACATCGTATATATCAAACTCTATCAAACTACTCGTATATTAACAACAGTATAATAAACAACAACATCATCATCATCCTCCCCTTTTTTCTCTGCTTTCCTAAATTCAATCTACCTTCCTAATTTCAACCCCTAATTACTTTCTTTGTCTTCATCTATCAACCCTAATTCAAATGTCAAATCCATCATAATCATACAACAATTCGTATAATTAATATAACTAATTTAATCCAAATAAGTCGGAATCCAAATTACATCAAGCGAATTACAACTCCTAATTACATGAAATAGGATTAACAAAATATAAAAACAACATAACCAAGAAAATAAATAGTTTTATACAAAGGCATTCATAGGAACAATTTGTAACACACTCAGGGAGTTGATTCCAAAAGATGAGTTACAAAAGGCAAATCAATCAAAGGAACCATAAATTGAAGAAGAGAATTCGATTGAAAGATTAAATTGTATTAGCTTGAGAACAAGATTACAAGGAAAATGTAATGTGTTTTTGCTTAGGAATTACAGAGAGTTTAAGAGAGAAATTGTGTAAAACATAAGCTAAGAATGATGATGACAGCTAACTAATTTTTATTTACAAAATGTTGGCGGGAAAAATTGTTAGAGTATCCTGAACAGCTTGCTCAAGCATGTCACTGCTGGCGTGGGTGTTTGTAACAGAAATTCTATTACAGATCACCTCCCTTAGAACAAAACTTGTCCTTAAGTTTATGGAATTTGAAATTCAGGAAACCTTCTCTCAATATCATCATAGGGCTCCCATGTAACATCTTGTTTGGTGCCATTGGACCATTGGATGAGTAAGGAAACCACAACTTTATTGCCCTGCTTCATCAACTTCCTTTTCGTTTAGCTCGAATTAATCAATTATCATCCAAAACAAAACAGGAAACGTAATTGTAGCTGGAGAGTTCCCATGATGTTTCTTGAGCTGTGAAACATGAAACACATGGTGTATTTTAGAGTGGGTGGGTAATTCCAATTTGTAAGCCACTTCCCCAATCTTCTCAATGATCTCAAAAGGTCCAAAGTATCTTAGTGCAAGCTTGTCACAAGATCTATAAACCACTGATTGTTGTCTATAAGGCTGCAACTTGACATAAACCCAATCACCAATATCAAAGATTTTATCCGTCCTATGTTTGTCACTTTGACTCTTCATCCTGGATTGAGCCCTTGATAAGTGAAATTTTAGCATGATGATGCACTCTTCTCTGGCTATCAAGCTTCTGTCAACAGCAGCAACAAGACTGTCACCAATCACATAGGGTATGTGCAGATGAGATGGTTGTCCATACACCACTTCATAGGGTGTAAAGCCCGTAGCAGAATGATAATTGATGTTGTACCACCATTCAGCTAAGGGTATCCAACTTGCCCACTCTTTAGGCCTTTCACCACTCATGCACCTGAGATAGGTTTCCAAACATTTATTCACTACCTCAGTCTGTCCATGAGTCTGAGGGTGGTATGCAGTGAATGCACTAGACATTCTTAATTCTACATGTTGTAGTTTGAATAACTCCTGCCAAAATTTGCTCAAGAATATCTTGTCTCTATCACTAATGATGGTTTGAGGGTTACCATGAAGCTTAAACACGGGTTCAAAGTAGAGTTTTGCCACAACATATGTATTATAGGGGTGAGACAAGATTAATAAATGAGCATACTTAATATACTTTTCCACCAATACCAGAATTGTGTCCTTTCCTTGTGATTTTGGGAACCCTTCTACTAAATCCATATAAATATTGACCCATATTGCTTCAGGAATTGGTAAAGGTTGCAAAAGGCCTGCTGGAGCTTGCAATAAGGGTTTATTTTGCTGGCAAACCCTACATTTTCTTATAAAATTTCTGATGTCCTTCTCCATGTGTTTCCAGTAAAACATAGAGTTCAATCTCTTGAATGTCCCATGTACACCAGAATGGCCTGCAAAAGATGACGAGTGCATTAATGTTAACAATTCTGGTCTTAATGCAACATTAGGCCCCACAACTAACCTTCCCTTCCTAGTGAATTGATTATCACTCCACCTGTATTTACTGTTGGTAGGTGTATTATCTCTCAAAGTCTGAATTATTAGGTCACATTCAGGGTCTTGCCAACTCATATGCACCCTATGTAACAAATCTGAATTGATTTGAGTCACCATGTTAGCCATTAGCCCATTAACTCAGCTCCTGAAATGCTTGAGAGTGCATATGCGACAATGTTCTCCTTGCCTTGTCTATAAACCACTTCATAATCTAACCCAAGCAGTTTAGGTAACCATTTGCTCTGAAAAGAACTAGTGATTTTCTGTTCCAACAAATATTTGAGGCTAAAGTGATCTGTTTTAATGATGAAATGTCTTCCCACCAAGTATGGTCTCCATTTTTCCACAGCTAACACCACTGCTAACAACTCCTTCTCATAGGTGGATAAAGCTTTGTGTTTGATAGACAATGCCTTACTGAGGTAGGCTATTGGATATCCTTCTTGGGTTAATACAGCTCCAATTCCTAAATCAGATGCATCAGTCTCTACCACAAAATCTCTGGTGAAGTCTGGTAACACAAGTACATGAGCTTGACTCATGGCTTCCTGTAGCTGTTTAAAGGCTATAGTGGCCTCCTCAGACTATATGAATCCATCCTTCCTCAGTAAATTGGTCAGGGGTTTACTTATAATGCCATAACCCTTGACAAATTTTCTGTAATAGCCTGTGAGTCCCAAAAAACCCCTTAATTCCTTAATATTTTTAGGAATTGGCCACTCCATGACTCCTTTGATTTTTGCAGGATCTATTGCTACTCCAGCAGCAGAGATAACATGCCCTAAGTAGTCCACTTTAGGAACACCAAATGAACATTTACTCATTTTAGCAAATAATTGGTGATTCCTTAGCACCTCAAGTGCTGTTCTTAAGTGTGTCACATGGTCCTCTAGTGTTGGACAGTAAATGAGGATATCATCAAAGAAAACCAATATGGATTTCCTAAGGAAGGCCTTGAAAAGAGAATTCATCAAGCTTTGAAATGTTGATGGGGCATTAGTGAGTCAAAAGGGCATAACTAGGAATTCATAATGTCCTTCATGGGTCCTAAAGGCTGTCTTTTGTACATCACCATCAGCCATTCTAATTTGGCAATATCCAGCTCTAAGGTCAATTTTTGAAAAAATGACAGACCCATGTAATTCATCTAATAGTTCATCGGGAATTGGAAATTTATCCTTGACAGTGTTTTTGTTGAGCTCTTTGTGATCTACACATAGTCTCCAAGTGCCATCTTTCTTCTTAACCAACACCACATGAGAAGAATATGGAGATTGGATATGCTGCACAACCCCACTATCAAGCATTTCCTTGGTGATTTGTTCAATTGCATCCTTCTGAATAACATGGTATCTGTAGGGTCTTACATTGATTGGGACATTGCCAGGAGTAAGGTGTATCCTGTGATCATGGGCTCTGTGTGAAGGTAGTGCTTTAGGCTCCTCAAATATGTCCTTGTAGTCTTGTAGCACAAGTTTAATGGTTCTGGGAACCTCATGTTCTGTCTCCTTACCTTCTGGCCTACCGGGGGAATTGACAGTAAGAGCAAATAACTGCCCTTTTCTGCTTCCCTTGAATATCTTCTTACCATTCACCAACTGCAATTCTCCCTTCTAAATACCCCTCAAAACCACTCTCTTATTTTTATACTTGAATTCCATTCTCAACTGATGGAAATCCCAACTCACAGGACCAAGTGAAGCTAGCCATTGTATCCCCAACACCATTTCACATCCCCCTAAGGGTACAATCATCACATCTGCAGTAAACTCATTTCCCAATAGATGCCACCTAAACCCTTTACAGATCTTGGTAGTAATAATGGTGTCCCCATTGGCCACATACACTTGTAAGGGATAGATATTAGGGGTTTTACAGCCCAATCTCTTAGCCACTTCCTCATCCAGGAAGTTATGAGTGCTACCTGAATCAATCAGAATATGAATTGATTGAGTTCTAATTTTTCCTGTGACCCTCATGGTTTGAAAGGAAGTGTTTCCTGCCATTGCATTTAGTGAGATCAAGGGTTGGTCCTCTCTCACACACTATCCTTTCTCCTCTCTAATGGCATTTAAGTCACTCTCTTCCTCCCACTCATTATCCTCAAATGATTCAGATTCACCAACATCCTCAATTGGAATAACCTGAATTTTGTAAAGCTTCCCTTTACACCTATGGCCAGGTGTGTAGGTCTCAGCACAATGGAAACAAAGATTTTTCCTCCTTCTCTCTTCCACATCCACATGCAGAGGGGGCTCATTCTTTGATTTGTATTTGGTCTCAAACTTTGAGGGTTTTCTGATTTTTGATAATTTGGTCTCTGAAAAGGAACATTTCTTGAGTAATTGTTATTGAAAGTGGAATTTTGTGGGTTTTTGTTATAAAATTGAGATGATGCTGAATATCAGAATATGGTTTATTTTTCTAGAATGGGTTTATGCAGATTCCTGGTAGCATTTAATGATTCTTCCTGCAACCTAGCATACTCTACTGCATGTGTTATTGTTACTGGTCTAAAAGCCTTCACAAATGACTTTGTCACAACCTTTAATCCTCCAAAAAAAACTATCCAGAAAGTATTCATCAGGTAAAAGAGGGTTTCTTTGCAGCATTAAGCCCCTCAAATGCTCAAATTTATCTAGATATTCATCAATTGACTCATTTTGGTAAAGTTTGTTAAATTCTTCTACAACAATACTACCAATTTCTTCCCTAAATCTAGCACATACATCAGATTTAAAATCATCCCAATCAACATCTCTTCTTACAGCAAGGTAGTTATGTACCCACAATTCATCTTTACCAGTCATATACAAAGATGCTAAATCGATTCTTTGGTGTTTTGGAATTTTGCACAACTCAAAATTCCTAGCACATTTCTTTAACTACCTCTTGGGATTCATACCATCAAACATAGAAAATTCAACCTTAGGATTAAAACCTAAATTGCGAGCATGATTTATACTTGGGTTTTGCATTCCTCCATTACCACCATTTTGGGGATTTTCTGTTGTCTTGTCTTGAAGCAATTGCAAGATTGTAGCCATTTGATCTTCAATTGTTTTCATCCTTTCCTCCATTGTTGCAGATAGTTGAGCAATAGTGAGACGAGCCAGCTTTGATTGCTTCCCAATCCTTAATACCCAATTTCAACCCAGAAATTAATCACTCCAATTTTCAAGCTTGAAACCCTAATTTTAATGGCGGATTTAGGCGTGTGATATTCAGGACCGAAGTCTTTGATACCAAATGTAACACACTTAGGGAATTGGTTCCGAAAGATGAGTTACGAAAGGCAAATCAATCAAAGGAACCCTTAATTGAAGAAGAGAATTCGATTGAAGATTAAATTGTATTAGCTTGAGAACAAGATTAAAAGGAAAATGTAATGTGTTCTTGCTAAGGAATTACAGAGAGTTTAAGAGAGAAATTGTGTAAAACGTAAGCTAAGAATGATGATGACAGATACCTATTTTTTATATACAAAATGTTGGCGGGAAAAGTTGTTAGAGTATGCTGAACAACTTGCTCCAGCCTGTCACTGCTGACGTGGCTGTTTGTAACAGAAATTCTGTTACACAATTTGCTTATAAAATTGATAATACTCAAGTAATTTATAAAAAGAAAATACGTGAGAATTGCAAGATTGAGCGAGATGATCGACGGTTTAGGGTTTTAGAGCAAATGCCAATACTCGTATTACTCCACTTATACAGTTCTACTTAGTTGTGAGATTTTAGATTGTTTTAAAACAAATGGTTAATTGAGTGTTGTTGTTTTGCATTGGTCCTTATATAATACATGGTACCTCTCTCTTTTTGCATATTATACCCGGTATCCTTTCTTTTCTTAAAAATAACTTTCACCGTTATAATTCATGGTCATTAATTCAGAACGTGACGAATATTTTTTTCAATATGTTCTAGTTTGAAACTAACTAGTTTGAAAGCCCGACAATGCACGAATTAATAAACTTGATTATTTAAAAACATTGTTATGAATATATATTGTTAAATCGGTGTTCCAAAATTCATTTTTTAAAATGAATATGTTTAGTTATGAGTAAAGTCATGACCTCATATAACTTTATATTTTGAATATTTCAAAGAGTTTTTAGATTTGAGTTATTTTGAAGTATATATTATAGATATATATAATGTCAATGTCCAATCTTCATTCTCCTTAACTTGTACTTCGTAATTTCTAGTGTCTCGTTTGGCACATAAATACATTTGAAAATGAAACTATTTCGGTCTTTATAATTTAAAGTTAAATAATAGATATAAATATATAATATTTTATAAATTTTGATATAAATGAGTTACATTTATATTTCACATTTGTCCATACATTTATATTTCACATTTATATTTTTAAACTATAATTTTATTTTATTTTAATAAAAAGGGCATCCAAATTTCCTGGTTAGCCTTACGGACCGCATACATGGGTAATTTCTAGTAGGTAGGAAGACTAACACCAACAGACAATTTTGAGGTTCAATTGATAAAATTTAATTTGGAAATTGTAATTAGATATGATAAACCACCTAATATAAGGCATGTGTTAAAGTGCTACTCCCTCAGTCCCAGTCAATTGTTGTCATTTGTCTTTTACACGTTTGTCAATTTACATTTCATTTCAAAAATATCTTTTACTACATAAGTGTGAAAATTATAAAATTTTGATATTCTTAACGTGGTCAACGAATCAAACAAGATCTCACATAACTATATTTTGTACTCCCTCCCATCCACAACAAAGGTAACATTGAGTTTTTCACACTTGTCGAGGCGCGTTTTGCAACGTGAATATATTTAGTTACACATTATTGAAAATTATAATAATTTGATATTCTTATAACATTCATGATGATGAATCAAACAAGATCTCACATGACTATATTTTCTCTTATATATTAGGAATAATAAAAAAGATTCTTCACACCCATAAATAGTGTCAAAAGCCCAATGTTACCTTTGGTGTGGATGAGAGAATATGCATTGAAAATTATTTTAAGGATTCTCTCCCTTTATGAATAGTGTCCAAAAAAGAAAGGACAACAATTAACTGAAACGGAGTGAGTAAACAATAATCACATAAATCCATATTTATGTGATATAATAACAAATGCAGTCAATACAGGTTTCAATTGCAACATCCCATGTATCTCTATTTCATTCCGACTCAACAGATTGTTTACATCAATTGCAACATCTCATCTATCTCTAGTTTGGTTACCAAAAAAAAGGAAAGGCCAGGGTACGGAGAATAGAAGAGGTGATTTTTCCGCCAAATCTTTTCTTTGGCTTGGAAGAGGGACCCTCCCCTCCGAATCCCCGCACCTCTGTTTTGTTAACCAAATAAATGATTTATCATCCCTCCAAATTCCGCCATCCAAACACACCCTAAACGACGATACTACTAATAATATATAATATAATAATAATACTATTAATAAGGGGAGAAAGGAGAAAAAAGAACAAGGAGACTAACCTGGGATGGTTATTGAAGAAGAAGTTGTATGTTTCAACCTTGTTTATTTGTTGTAATTATTGTTATTCCCGACTGCAATCAGTCAGAAAAGAAAATCTAAGTATACTTGTATGTATATGTATGTACTTGGGTTAATATTGATTAGAATCTATGGCTATTTAGATCATCTCCAATGGTAAGCTAGTTGCGTTTGTCACATCATTTTTTCTAGCTAGAACAATTTTAAGTTACAATTTACTCCAATGATTTACCAATTTACTACTAGCTTGATTTGACATATTTCTATTTTCTTATTGGTTATATTATTCTTGTGGGTCCTTTCAAGCAAGTAGCTCAAAAAATTTCTGGGTCCATTTGAACTAAGTTAATCTACATGGACAACTCCAATGGTTGAGCTATTAGCTTGCAATTTTATAAAATTGCAAACAAGTCCCCAAGCCAAACAATTGGAGATACTATTATTATTACCTAGAAAGTACAATCTACTCAGTTTGTCTTTACAGAGTCAAAGTCAGTTTGGGCTTGCCTAAAAAAAGAACAATTCTTAAACCTGTTAAGAAGTAGAAAATACGAGTATAGAGAAAATATATGGTAATATATCGATATCATAAATATACTATTTATATAATGACATAAAAAGGCATGATGAGCCTCCTTTGAGGCTTGAGTTACATAGTCTCTAATATAGAGTTAGTAGAAGAAGTTTCATCTTCATCTATGAGGAATTTCAGAAAAGTGTTAGATTACAATATGTCAACTTTTGAGTTAGTTTTCTGGACTTACATTTAGAGCTGGATATCGGTGCGGGCTGGCCCGACCTACAATGGCTCGGCCCGCCCTACCGGGCCTTCATCTAACTGGCCCACTAACCTGCTATCCCAAACCGAGCCGGGTCTGGGCTCTCCCCCCCACCCCACACTCCTCAGCCCGCCTCAACCCGCCCAGCCCGCATATATTTAGGTAGGTTTTTGCCCAATCAGGCCGGTTCAGGGCCACAAATTCCCAGCCCGGCCCCATCCTGCACCACTTCAGCCCGCAGTGTGGGCTCGGGCTCCCCCTCCCCTGCCCGGCTCGCTCCCAACCGTACCGGCCCGGCACACAGCAGCCTGACCCATTGTCCTGCTCTACTTACATTGTTACATGAGAGTATATTTTATATGAATAAATTTGATTGATATTGGATCAATAATATTTCAATGTTAAATTTCTGATATGTTAAGTATCTTCCACTTGGATTAAGATAAGTTTAGGAAATTACTAATAACTTGTCTTTTTCTACTCATTTGGGTATTATTTGACATGTCACAAACTTAATTATGACGAATATGCCCGTCACAAATGAGAATTTGTAGTAATATACGTGTCACGTAAAATCGATTTTGATTTGGAGTTTACAAGTTTTATTTCTATTGTACCCTTAATAGTGAAGGTCTCATACTTTTACACGGGTATCAAAAGTAGTTCTACAATAAAGAGTACGAATATAGTAAATTTTTGAATTTGCTTGTATAATAAGCACCAATAAACATTGTAAAGCATATCTGTTCCAAACAAAAGTTCATAAAACAATTGCTTTAAGGTAAATTATTTCATACTGCGTACGGACTATGGAGTATTATTATTTTAGGTTCATTTCCGCCAGGTTAGAGCAAAATCATTAATTCATTGGAAAGGTAGTGAACAAATAAGAGTACGTATAGAAAAAAAAAAGTATTTCATGCTATTAATGAAATTATAACGTTCATAAACTAAATTTAATTACGAATTTTAAACTCGGCTTTTATAGTCGAACGTCCGTTGTAACCCGTCAATTGCTCTGCTTATCTTGTCCGACACCACCCCTAGTCATGTTTTGTAGTTTTGCATACCTTTTGGCATAGTCAATTTTCAACATCAATATCATGGGTGATGATGAAATTAGTTGAGGTTATGTGGTTGATGACGATCCTCGATCACTAGTTTTTGAAAAAAAGAAAACTAAGTTATTAATAGATGTCACCTTTGTAAAGGATATAAACTAAAAACAAATTAAAATAATATAAAATATTTCTATTCCAAACAAAAGATAATGTATCACATAAGGCTAAGTTAATACGGGTATGAAGAAGGGTATGAAGATGGGTATAAGCTTGAGATTTGTCAAATCTTAGCAATATATTGGTATGAGCTTGAGACTTGTCTTAAGTTGGGTCTTGGGTTTCTAAGACTCAACTTAAAACCCATGAACAGTAATTGTGAGTAGAAAATGTGGATCCCACATGTAGATAAGATAGATTTTGGGTCTTAAAGGATAAACTAGAAAAATAACTGAGTATGAGTCGGGTCTTATAAATAAAGTAGTAATGTTTTTACTGTTGTTAAGACTCAAATCTTCCTTCTATTAAAACACAAACATTTAGAGCAATTTGGAGAAGCCAAATCATCATCTACAATGGTCCACTAACTTTTTAATTTCATTTAATTAAAATACACCTTCTAAAATATGAGTAAAATTTACATAATTATTTATGCCTTAAATTTTTTATTCCCTTTTTTACGAATAATTCCAATGAAAATTTAGTACACATTTGTTTTAGGATCATTAATTTTGTACCAAATACAAATTGAAAATTCATTTCATATATTATTTTCCCCACTTTTACACAAATTAGTAAGAAAATACTCATGTAAGTAAAAATACTCTCCTTCTATTGAAGTATGCTATAATCGTAAATTGGTGTTGATTAGTTATGTCAGTTTTATTGGGTTTAATATTTTTTATGAAACATTCTTTGTCCGCCTGTTTTCACTCATTTTTTAAAATATATGATAAAAACAATGTTCGAAAAACAAACCCGAGCAATTTGCACGGAGATAAAACTAGTTGAGTCTATAGATAAACATAGTCTAACAATCAATAAATAATACTCCTTCTAATCCAATCCAAATTACCCACTCACTTTTTAAAATCAAACTTGTTCAATATTCGTCTCAATTATATTAAGTCAAATATTCGAAATTTATATATAAAATTGATATTTTTACGCTTGTTATAAAAAGAGGTTTCGGAAAATATAAATTTCGACCCAAAAAAATACTCCGTAGTATATAATGAAGAAAAATGTGGTCAAAGTGTCATCTCGTAGATCGCAAAACGTCAAATGGGTAGGATACGGCAATTTTACATGAAAATCTTTTCTCAAATAGGGGGAAAACACGATCCACTTAGCAAATTAATCTACGGGTTTTTTGTCAAATAGCACCTAACATTTAGGCCATCTGTAAATATGGTACCTAATGTTTTTGTTTTTGCCCAATAACACCTAACATTTTTATTTATTTGTCTAATAACACCAAAATTGGGATTCCGTCAAAAAAAAATCAAGTTAACGTCCTATTTGACGGAGGGAGCTGATGTGACATTCTATACATATATTACACTCGTCTTCCTTCTCTCTCTCCACTTTGCCCCATTTCACTCAATCTTTCTGCCACTCACCTCTCTTTATCACTCTCACCATTTCCATCAACCAGACCCACCATATTTGTCATCATCTTTAAAATTCATCTTCTTGTTGTGTTGTAGTGGACCACAAAGGCCTTCTTTGTGATTTGATAAATACAAAGGTATTCATATTCTCTTATCTTTTTAATTGTTCATTAAACCCTAATTCTGTTAATTAATGTAATACGTTTTTTTCATTGATTTTGTAAAAGGTGTTAACTTTTTGTTGTCAATTGTCTTTTAGGTAGCATTAACCCTAATTAAATACTTGATTATTGTCTTGATTTTGTAAAACCCAGATTAAATAGGCATTGTTTCTTACTGCCTTTTGTGGTTTGGTTACTTATTTTTGTGTTCTTATTTAGATCATTATTTTATTGAATTTGTGATAGGATGAGTTCATTTGACAACAACACGGCTAATTTGAGAATATATCACAATAGTTATTTTCAAACAAAAAAAATATAAAACAGAATATGTTGATGGGGCTTTGATGTTGAAATATGCTGAGCAAGAGATATGTTACTTTAACTTGATGCATATTGTTAAGCATGAATTGAAACATGAGGATGGTGAACTGTGGTTTAGGAGGCCTGGTTTAAGTCTCTTTGCTGGTAGGAAGAAAATAAATGACGATAAGGACATTGAGACTTTGATGAGTACACAGGATAAAGAAGGTTTTATAAACTTGTATGTGGTCCATAGTCAAAAGGAAGGGAATCTTGGTGGGAATTTAAGGCAAACAGAATCAACTCCCTCTTTGGCAATAAATGAGGCCATTCCAACCCCTCTTTCAACTTCAATAAATAAATCATTTAGGTCAAAAATCCCTTTTTTTAGTCCAAGACAAACCAACACTTCAAGGGAAGAAACCACTGAAACTGAGTCTATCCTTACCAAAAAAAGAAAGGAAAAGCAGTAGCCATAGAAGAGAGAGAACCAAGTGAGGTAGTGGAAGAAGCATATGAAGAGAGGGCTACAAGTAAGGTTGGGGAAGTGCTTGTTCAAGAGGGAGAAGATAGTGAGGATCTGTCAGATGAAGATGTGGTTCTGAATGAGTCATATTTTGATGATGAAGATGATGATGATTTGTTTTTTGAGTATGTTGATGAGGATGTGTCAAGCCAGCTTGACTTGACTGTGAGAAGTGAGGCTAGAACTACAGAGGAAGAGGTAGCATCAGATGTACATGTTAGAGGAAATGAAGAAGATGCTGAGGAAGATATAAACAGAGATAATGTTGATGAGGAAGAAGATGCTTTGTGGTCTGATGAAGATGAGCTTGGGAGTGGCCAAGGATCTGATGTAGAGGTAGTTTCTTATCCTACTTTTAATCCTGAAACTACTTCAGAGCACCAATTAAGTTATGTTTAGGCTTGAAGTTTCCTGACAATAATGTGCTAAGAAAGGCTGTGAGGCATCATGCCGAGCATGGTTATGACTACTTTTTTATGCACAATAATAGAAAGAGAGTGTGCATATATTGTAGGTATAGATGTAATTGTCCATGGTTAACGGGAAAGGCAAGGTTAGGAAAGTGTAAATGTGACAGTTCAGTCAGGAAGTGTGGGTACAAACTGAATGCCACAAAAGTACCTGGAGAAGAGACATTCCAGATAATGGGACTAAGGTTGAAGCATACATGTGGCTGGAATGACTTCAATTCTAAGTTATCATCTGAATATTTGGCAGAGAGGTATCTGGATTACATTAGGATTGATCCTGGATGGAAAGTAGACACTTTTCAGAAGAAGGTATTACAAGATCTAGGTGTTGAGATTGGTTACTATAAAGCTTACTATGCAAAAGAGAAGGCATTGAAGATTATTTTTGGGGTGGCTGGTGCTGAGTATAAAAGGGTTTGGGACTATGCTGCAACTGTTAAGAAGCATATTATAGGAAGTTTAGTTTTTATTAAGCTTGGGAACATTGAGAGACCTCCACCTTTTTTTGAAAGGATGTACATGTGCTTTGATGCATGTAAGAAAGGGTTTATTGATGGATGTAGACCCTTATTAGGTTTAGATGGCTGCCATTTAAAAGGACCTCACCCAGGTATCTTGTTAACTACTGTGGGTAAAGATGGAAATTGTAATATATTTTCTCTTGCATGGGCTGTTGTAGAAGTAGAAAACACTGAGACTTGGGTATGGTTCTTGGAGCTTCTTGTGAAAGACATTGATTCAGTTGTTGGACAACTGACTTTTATGTCAGATATGCAAAAGGTGAGAACTTCTACTTAGTTTTTTTAAAACTTTTCACTGATTTTACCTTTCATTTACATAACATGTCATGTCAACTGTTATTCTAAATTATAGGGTTTATTGGAGGCATTGAATAGGGTGGTTCCTAATTGTGAATCAAGGTTTTGCTGTAGACATATATGGACCAATTTTAAAGCCACTTTTCCTGGTCAAGCATACAAACAATGCTTTTGGAGAGCTGCCAGGGCATACACAAAGGTATGGTTCTCTTTTATTTGTTGTCTAATCAATTTTAAAGTCACTGACACTGGCCCCTAGTATGGTTCTTAGATGTAATGTACACTAACAATGACTAACATCCCATATTGTATTGTAGCATGAGTATGATCAACATATGGAGACTATGAAAGGTTTGTCAGTTGCAGCACATGCATATCTTAATGCAATACCTATTGTTAGTTGGTGTAGGCATGCATTTTTCAGAAACTGTACCTCTGGAATGTTGTTAAATAACTGCACTGAGAGCTTCAACAATGTATTGAGAAAATGTAGAGACAAGCCAATCTTGAGTATGATGGAGTGGATAAGAAGGTACATTATGAAAAGGTTGTTTACAAAAAGAGGAGTGGTAAAATATGAAGGGAATGTAATGCCAACCATAATGAAGCAATTGGCTAATGTAGAGTACCATCATGAGGAAAGGTTTGTGGTGGACTTAGAGGAGAAGACATGTGAGTGTGGTAAGTGGCAGCTAACCGGAGTCCCTTGTGTGCATGTCTTTGCTTGCATAACAAAGAAAAGACATGATCCAGAATCATATGTACATCAAGCATTTTCCAAGGAGATTTACAAGAAGGCATATGCTCACTCCATTCTTCCTTTACCTGGTCCCAAACAATGGGAAAGTACTGATCATCCTGAACCAAATCCACCAGCCTTTCGAAAGATGTCAGGCAGACCAAGCTCTAAGAAAAGGAGAAAGGAAGCAGGAGAGGGTAAAGAAAGACAGATTGTGAAAAAAAGAGAAATACAAGGAAGAAGTGCACTAATTGTGGCCAGTTGGGTCATAACAGCAAGGGTTGTAGGAACCCAACTGTGGTTCGTCCACCAAGAAGGTCACAAGGAAGAAGTGCAACAAGGAATGGACAAGAGGAAGTGGTTGTTTCACAAAATCATCGTAATTCAAGCCAAACTGATCAACTTGATTCTTTTGTGTTTGTCCAAGTATGAATTAGCTAGTGAATTTTTATGTTATGTATTTTGGAACAAGCTGAATTGAACAAGTTTATGTTATGTATTTTGGAACAAGCTTTTCATAATGTAATTGAACAAGTTCAATTAATGACAATGCCTCATCTTGTACTTTAAACAAAAGTTGTCAATGATAAAGTAGTATTCATTTAATAAAGATTGACTAATACAACTTAAGACAACCAACTAACATTACCACTTAAGACAACAAATTTGGCAAAACCAAATTATGACTAACAGCAGAAGCAATTGAAACTAACAACAAGATAATAAACTAACCTAACTTAACATACAACATAAACATAAGTAAAACTACTAAACATAACATGACTTTGTTCCTCTTTCTTTCCTTCTTCATCAACCTCAACTCTTCCTCTAACTCACCAATCTTGCTTTCCATCTTCATTGTATACTCAAACTCTAACTTTTGGTGATAAAGTTCATTCTTCAATGACTTGTTTTCTTTCAACAAATTAATTATCACACTTTTTTGCCAATGAGTCATGTCTTCATCAACCCACTTGAAAAACATACACCCACGCATACCCGTCTCTGCATTATAAAACTTACATGCCATGAATTTCCTACCCGGATTCTGGTCAGTCCATGAGGTCTTCAAGGCAGCTGGTATGCCACAATTGCATCTCATCATTGTTCTTGTCGAGGTTGAATAGGTTGAAGAAGAACTTGAAGTTGGCATGGTGGGTTGAAGCTTCAAATTTGGGTTGTGATTGAGGGAGAATATAATAGGGATTTAAGATTTGAGAGAGGAATTTAGCTGGTCTTAATTTAATAAGGGAAAATGGAGGGAAAATAAGAAGAGGGGTAGAGTCCTAATATGGAGGGAAAATGTGGGGAATAGAGAATTGGAGGGAAATGAGATGGCAATGAGTTGGCAATGAGTAATATATGTATAGAATGCCACATCAGCTCCCTCCGTCAAATAGGACGTTAACTTGATTTTTTTTTTACGGAATCCCAATTTTGGTGTTATTAGACAAACAAATAAAAATGATAGGTGTTATTGGGCAAAAAAAAACATTAGGTACCATATTTACAGATGGCCTAAATGTTAGGTGCTATCTGACAAAAAACCCTTAATCTACTTCTACAAGATAGTTGTTCAAGATTACAACATCAGCGACTAACTAGAAGATCATCAGGAGCAATAAATGGGTATGTAGCATTCGTTCACCAGGCAGCCGATGGCCTGACCGGTGGCCGGCTAGCGTCCTCTTGTTGCAGTCTTCAAAGTTCGACCACCAGCTGGTGGGTAGGAGCCCGGTGGACCGGCTGGTGCTTATGCCAAGTGAGGTGCGCACATAACAAGGAGGAACGAGCACGGACATTGAGTGTGTGGTGGCCACCAGCCGGCCGTCGTGCATGGTGGTCGGCTGAGGACCACTGGCCTGGTGGGATGCTGGGCACGCAAGGAATGGTGGAGTATGGGAGAGGGGGTCGAACGACGGCCGCTTGGGTGGTGCTCCGTCGGCCGGCTGGTCATCTTGTGTTTGTTTCCTTGCCGTCTTCGAATATCCTTGCATCGGTTTCCTTTCTCGACATTAAATTTCGCTCCATTGCCATGGTTTTTAGTAATTTAAGTTTACGGACGTGTCTCGGTTTTCCTTTTTTCCTTTCCGCTTGCAAATTGTCACATGAGTAAAAAAACGTCATTTTTGCGTATATAATGCCTTGCCAAAACCGCTTTATTTCTTTCCTTTTCTACCTGAGGCGGAAAAATAGCAAGTAATAGCGAATAGAAAACTTTCGACCTCTAATATGACGATAATTAGCCTAAATTAATCAATATATATAAGAGACTTTTTTCGAGCAATTCTATTGGTCTACATCATGTTTTTCAGTTTTCGAAAAGTATATTTTAAGATATTGCAAGATTACGAAAATATCTTATGTAATATTTTTAATATCACAACTATTATTTACGTAAGAAAATCACCAAGTAGATGGCATTTGACGAAGGAAAGTCTGCCATCTCTATGGTCCTACCACTTTTTTAATGATTTTTTTGGGCCTGGCTTGCCGATTAGAAGACAACACTTGGCATGTTGTATTTTTCTTCATTTTTAAAAGCAAGTTTAGTAACCACATTGTTGTAGATAAATATTTCATTGTTGTGGACTTGTGGCATATTAATGGGCACAAATTCTTATTTCAGACGGATAATTTCCGTTTGAAAAATAAGACGCGATTATGTTGTCACTTTTTAATAAAATATAACCATAATTGTTGGGATACTCCCCAAAACTCCTTAGAATAAATGGTGAAATAAGTGTTGCTATATGTTTCATAAGCAATTACGTAAATTGTTTACGTTTTTGAAGAATGAGCATACAATGCACAAAGAGTTATGGAATTGTTTTAATTAAATTAATTAATGGTTTACTAGAAGTTTTGAGAACTTTTTAGTATAAATAGATGTGATGCTAATTGTTTTAGTACACACAAAAATATAGACAAACAAATTTATATAAATTGGTGATAATACTTCTTGTTCTAAAGAGAGTGTTCTAACATCCATTGAAGATAATAAGAGTGAGACAAAGTTTGCGAGAAAGTGACAATACTAGTGTGTGTGATTGTACTTTACGAACTTTGTATTATCTTGTTAGTGAATTAATTTGTCGAGAGAGCCGTAGTTTTTCCCTTAATAGAGAAGGGTTTCCACGTGATAAATTATGTTGTCTTGTTATCTGTTTTTACTTACGTTCTTTGTGTGTGTGTACCTTCTTAATATTGTTGTTGGGTGAGACTATTCCCACACCGGGTTTACAGGATGCTTCCCTAACAGTGGTATCAGAGCCGAAGGTTCTGTATACTAGGAGGTGTGGGAGATTCCAATTTAGGGAGGAATTTTTTTTTATATCGTAAGTAAGATGGCAGAAAAATTTCATGTTACATTGTTTGATGGTAATATGACTTTTATGGTATGGAAAAGCACAGTTGAAGACTTGCTAGTTCAGTCGAGTCTTGATCGATGAGGCTTTGAAAATGACTAAGCCGTCAGAGATGAGTGCGACTGATTGGGAGTCAAAGAAAAAGAAAGATGTGAGTATGATAAGGTTGGCGGTAGCACCGCAGATTAAGTACAATCTTTTGGGCGAAAAGGATCAGAGGGCCTTTTTAGAGAAGCTACAAGGCATGTATGCGTCAAAGTCGCTCACCAACCGATTATGTTTGCGGTGGGAGTTGTATCAGCTTAAGATAGAAGAAGGTGATACAAATTTGCAAGACCACATAAATAAATTTAACCAACTAGTGTGTCAACTCTTGAATGCCGATGAGAAGATAACAGATCAAGAGCAAGCTCTCTTGTTATTGGCTTAATTGCCGAAAAGTTTTAGAACCATTGTGATTACGATGCTAGTGGGTAGAGAAAAAATATCTTTGGATGAAGCAATAACGGTGGTGAGAGAAAATGAAAGGATGATGACAAAAATAATAGATGGAGATGCATCATCAAGTGATAGGATACTAGTGGCGGATAGTAATGATAGAGAGAAAAGATCACAAAGATATGGAGATGGCCAAAGAAGTAGATCAAAGTCGCGCGTGAGGGACATGGATAATGTGGAATGCTATTATTGTCATGAGAAGGGCCATATTCAACGAAATTGTCCAAAGATGAAGGAAGACTTGAAGAGTGTGAAGTCCTTAAGAGAAAAGTTGGGCAAGGCTAAGGTTGATGATGTAGGTGATTCTTCTAATGTGATGTGTGGTAATAGTAGTGATAAAGATATATTCTTGACTATTCAAGATAAGGTGGAGTGTTAAGAAAAATAGGTGATGGATTCGGGTGCCTCTGTGCATATGTGTAAAGACCAAGGAGCATTTTATACTTTGCAAACTAGTGGTGATTTTGGGTATGTTAAAGTGGGCAACGACCTAAAGTTAAAAGTTGAGGGTGTAGGGAGTGTGAGGATGAAACTCCGTAAAGGAACCCTAAGAACTTTTAACAATGTAAAATATGTGCCAAAAGCTTGTATTAACATAGTTTCTTTAGGTGTGCTGACATCTCAAGGGAACCGATATGTTGGTAGTGGTAAGTGGTGCAAAGTCTATCGTGTAAGTAGCTTGGTAATGCTAGGGAGGAAGACGAAAAATAATATTTGCTATGTGGAAGGACATAGCGTGGAAAGGAAAGCTCAAGTGAAGAAAAAGGTTGAGCTGAGAAAAGTCAACGTGAAAAAGAAGGTTCATTTTTCCGATGACGTTGAGGTGTTTGGAGTTTTGGGTCGAGGGAGGTAATTGTTGGGATAATCTCCCCAAAACTCCTTAGAACAAATGGTGAAATAAGTGTTGCTATATACGGAGTATTTTATAAGCAATTACGTAAATTGTTTACGTTTTTGAAGAATGAGCATACAATGCACAAAGTGTTATGGAATTGTTTTATTTAAAACAATTAATGGTTTACTAGAAGTTTTGAAAACTCTTTAATATAAATAGGTGTGATGCTAATTGTTTTAGTACACACAAAAATATAGAGAAACAAATTAATATAAATTGGTGAGAATACTTCTTGTTCTAAAGAAAGTGTTCGACATCCATTGGAGGTAATAAGAGTGAGACAAAGTTTGCGAGAAGGTGACAATACTAGTGTGTGTGATTGTACTTTACGAACTTTTTATTATCTTATTACTTAATTAATTTGTCGAGAGAGCCGTGGTTTTTTCCTTAATTGAGAAGGGTTTCCACGTGATAAATTGTGGTATCTTGTTATCTGTTTTTACTTACGTTCGTTGTGTGTGTACCTTCTTAATATTGTTGCTGGGTGAGACTATTCCCACACCGGGTTTACAGGATGTTTCACTAGCATGTTGTATTTTATAGAAGATTATGATTTGATTATGATTGCTTGTGTGTTTCATTATTCATTGGTAATCAATTTATACTACAAAGGGAGATAATTCCAAATCTTCCATTGGGAATGCAACAATGGAAGATACAATGGACATAGGGAAGCTACAATGGACTATAGGAAATGACAATAGACTATGAATGCATTGCATTGGCCTAATATAACACGGCATATATCAACTTTTTTTCAATAGTGGTTATATTTAACTGTAAAGTGGTTACAAAATTCCGTCTTATTGTTTTAGACCAAAATGGTCTGTCTGAAGCAAGACCAACTGATAAATGGGTAATATTTTTGATGATGGTGAAAAACTTAAGGTAGATAGATGATTAGGAAGAAGAAGTAGTGAAAGATAGTAAGATGATGAAAATATTTCTCTCATTTTTGTACATAGACTAATACATCATTGAAAAGTATTACCCCAACCTCCCACCCATCTAAAATGCAATGCAATGCAATTATGATGACAAAACATTATAAACTAACTCCCAAATCAAGAATAAACAGCGCACCAAAATCGACTCATATTGTAAACTATGAACGTGAAAACTGTTGTATAACAAACAATTGTATGAAAACTCAACAAATTTAGGAACATATATATGGCACAAAATTGCATTAAATTTCGCAGAAATCACATTTGCCATAATCACATATTGAGCAAAGGTATAATATTGGCTTGAATGGATATTTTAAACCCAACTTCAATTCGAATGTCGTTATGTAATTCCAAATTTTACGTGAATTATTTGAACAAAAAAATCACATTTGTTGTGCTTCCTTTTATTGAGCCAAATGATGGAGAATCTAAAAAGTGTGATGCTTTCTATTAAATAGTGTTATATGAGTATTTGATGATAAATTAAAGGCTTAATTTTTAAGAAATTATTTTATGTTTAAAGAGTGCATTTTTAATTTATTGAATAATTTATGGCTTATGTTCTTGCTTCTTGGGTATCTCCTAGTTTTCTTAAAAATTTAGGGTATAAATCTGGATTTAAAGGTGGAATTAAGTGTAATTTAAGTAGGAATAGTTTGAATGATGCTTGTATTGTTAAGGGGAATAAAAAAAATGGCGCAATTAGTGGCGAAAAGGCGAATTTAGATAACATAGCTGGAGTAAGTAAGAGGAGTAAGAAATTAGGTCCTATGGAATTGGAAGTGTTTTGGGATGATGGGTATGGGAATGTAAGTATGAAGGATTTTCTTGATAGTTCTATGGAGATGATAAGGCCGGACGGTGGACCTCCTAGATGGTTTTGCCCGGTTGAGTGTGGACGTCCGTTAGACGGTTCACCTTTGCTTATGTATTTGCCGGGTAATTTTTGTTGCTAACATGGTTCCCAAGTTTTTAGATTTTATATACTCTTGCATTCGGGAAAACAACAACATTACTTTATTGCCTCAAGGGCTCTTGTAGATTGCGAGGTATTGCCTATTGGGGATGTACGAAGTCGTACTCTTGCGTTAGCATTTACAACATGACATTATTTCCACATTACTGTAGGTATGGATGGTGTTGGATTGGGTCTTATTATGCATCACAAGGCCTTGGGGAAGTAAGTCTGGTTCGTCTTCAATGATTACTTTGTTAATATTTTATGATTTTGTCTAATTACCGGTTTAAAAGATAATGTTTAGTTGCAGAAAGTAGCTAGACTTTGTATTGAAACCTCATATTGTCTATAAATGAAGTCTGCCTTTTGCTGTTTAAATTGTTATCTATATTACTCTTTCGGTGCAGGGTGTTTGAAGTTCGATGCCTTCACATTCCAGTTCATGATAGGACACCATTCAGAGGTACATTTCATAATTTATGCCTAAGTGAACATGGTAGTCTTCTAAGTTGTGGCTTTGAGTCATAGGTTATCATTAATAATGCAACTCGTCTCATTAAAGACGAGTACTATTCGTCAGAAGCTGAAAACGGATAGCGCCCCTCTCACAATATGCAAGTCCTTGTAGCACTGTATAACGTTTTTGATAATGTAAATCAACGATGCATTATGCCGATGTCCATAAAAACATCAATGACTAAACTTTCTCCTTCTTGTTGTGCAGGACTGGTTGAATTTGTCGAAAAAGCAATAAGAGAGGAGCATGCTTCAAATCCAGATAAACCGATTTATTTGTTGGGTGAATCATTTGGCGGATGTTTAGCACTAGCGGTTGCTTCTCGTTGTCCTACCATCGACTTGGTTCTTATACTCGTTAACCCTGGTAAGTTTCAGACTTGTTGTAGAGCATTTCTTCCTCCACTTTTCATTTTAAAAACAGTCACTGAAAATTTTTCTTTGTATCCGATAGCAACATCAGTGCACAAGAGCCCCCTTAAACCATTCTTCCCTGTATTTGGGGTATTGCCTGATGAACTTCACAGAACACTCCCTTATATCCTCAGCTTTACACTCGGTATGTTCCAGTCTTGTTCTTATCATCGCTGTCAATAGTACGTAAATGCATTTCATCTTTGTGTTCGTAATTTCATATAGCCATTATCGCTAAGTGCTGTCGATCACTCTAGGTGGACAAAGCATCCACCATGATATAAGCGTTAAACTGGTTTTTGTTCTTCCATATTTTGTCGGAAAGTTGCTTTCATTTTCGATTTGAATAAGTTAATGATGTACTCGCAACTCTTTGTTTTTTCATTATTGTTGATTGTCCTTCTAATAGTACATATATCTCTCATAACTCACTAACAAATGGAAAGTGATACTTTCTTATGTTATTTCGACACTTTACTTTGGTGTCATGTTCATTTTTTTCACGACTAGACATTCCATTAGGCCCAGTTATTTTAATTTACTTTCGTAAAATAGCTGCATTTGACACTCTAACACGCACTGCATTGATACTTGCTAGCCAACTCT
Source organism: Heliosperma pusillum (assembly GCA_022085475.1). Classification (NCBI taxonomy): domain Eukaryota; kingdom Viridiplantae; phylum Streptophyta; class Magnoliopsida; order Caryophyllales; family Caryophyllaceae; genus Heliosperma; species Heliosperma pusillum. The sequence continues at coordinate 72,881 of JAIUZE010070098.1, forward strand.
TAATTGTATTGAACGTTTTCCTATTTATACACTCAGGTGATCCGTTGAAGGTGGCCATGGTCAATGTTGACACAAAACTCCCTCCTAGTTCAGTGGTTCGGCATTTCGCTGAAAATCTACTAGCATTGTTACCACGCCTTTCTGTAATAATCTCGAGCTCAAAATTATTCTCTTTTCCGCATATTTCTATTTGTATATTGTTCTTTAGGAATTTCGGTTTGTTTGAAATGCTTTACTCTATGGTAAAAAAATACTCCGTAGTAAATTTGTGTATTCTTCCTTTCTAGATTGTAGCAGACGTCATACCCAAGGACACTCTAGTTTGGAAGTTGAAGCTACTGATATCAGCTGCTGATTACACAAATCCTCGACTACATGCTGTGAAAGCAGAAGTACTTGTGCTTGCCAGGTTCGTTCTGAAGTGCTTATCACAATTGCCCTCCCACTTGCCTCCTTTTGAGATGGGATTCAACCCGTTTACATTGAAGATGAATATGCCCCGACTATATCTGTTGAGTCGGTGGGAATATTGTTTATTGTAGTAACTAATTTGTGTATTGATTTTCAGTGGAAAGGATAACATGGTTCCAAGTGTAGATGAAGCAAAAAGGCTTTCACGATTGCTGGAGAATTGTGAATTTCGGGTGTTTAAAGATAATGGGCATACACTTTTGGTGGTAGGTTCTTTCACAAATTCTCGTTTGTGACGGGCATATCAGTTGCAAGCTTGCAACGGGTCAAGTATTACCCACTTGAGTAGAAAAAGACAAGCTATTTGTAATTCCCTATGCTTTGCCTTATCTACACAAGTGGGATAACTTGACCAATTAGAAGTTTGCGACGGATATACCTGTCGCAAGGGAGACTTACTCGTGTTCTTTACTCCGAAATAGAAAATTAAGATTTCATGGTACAATAAATGACCATTTGGTGCATTATGGATGTATTACAGTAATAACATTCACAATTGTAGAAGCTCCTTTCCAATTCCTATTGCCTACATCATCCATTTAACACCCTAATAAAACCTATGTTGTTAGGACTCGGCTAGAACAATCCGGCACAGTGTGTGTCCAAGTGTCAAATTTGGCTATTTAAAAAAAGAACATATTTTTGGTGTAAAATAAAATGTATATGTGTCCAACACAAGTACGCGAGGTAATATTGAAGAGTCCGAGTAACATAGGCAGAAACTTATCGCTCATCAATGAATACCCCATACAAATATTTTTGAACACAAATTCTCATTTAAGAGGGGTGGAGACTATTAAGACGGGTCAAATAGTTAGGGTAAGACAGAAGAAAAGCTCCTAAATAGTAGAAAAATAATTGTCTTATATAGGTAAGTAGTGTAATATTTGACCCGTTTTATTCTTAAGACAGATATAACCGTCTTAAAGAAAGCATGTTGATTTCTAAAGGGTGCCTATATTATCTCTTTATCATTGAGAAACTAAAGAAGCTATATTTGCATCATAGCATGAAAAACTTACTCATACACAAGGAATGACCGTTAATGGGAGCCTCTTGACAAGGACTTTCTTAGGAGATATCTACGGAGTAAATATTTTAAAAAATTGATATTCATAATACATTCACTAACACAATTTAAATAAGATCTCGCATGATTATCTTTTTGTTATATATACAAAGCTGTATTGAAAATTTTTCTCACATATGAATAATGCCCAAAAAAACAAACATATACGGAGTACAATTCAATGGAATGAATAAAGTAAATATGTACCTATGTCATCACACAAATACTTTTCATACAATTTTATCTCAAGACGTAACATGTTGTCATACTAAATGGTAACTCTTTTAAAACTTTCTTTCTTTTTAGTTTTATAAATTTAGTGAGCCTTATCATACTATAGTTAATGTTATTATAAGGATTTTTTGTTAGATAACACCTAACATTTACCTCTTCTGTATAAATGACACCTAAAGTTTTATTTTTTTGCCCAATAGCACCTAACATTTACTCTTTTTTGTCTAATGACACCAAAATGACTTTTCCGTCAAAAAAAGTCAATTATCCGTCTTGACTAACGGTGAGTTGGCTGACTTTGTTTTCCCTCTTTTGATTCTCTATTTTTCCCTCCAACTCCCACATCCCCATTCTTCCTCATCACTCAACATACAGCTAAACTCCAACTTTCTGCCTGGATTTTGATGTGTTTTCCCATTTTTCCCACCTCGCCTCTTCAATGTAGATTTTGCAAGCCATAAATCTCCTGCCTGGATTTTGGTGTGTCCATGATGTCTTCTCAGCCACTGAAAACCCACAATTGCATCTCATTCGCCTTGTTGAGTTTGAGGATGAGCTTGAAAAAGACATGTTGAGTTGGAATGATGATAAGAGGAGATGGGTATTTAATTTGAGAATGGAGGAAACCAATTGGGTATTTAATTTGAGAATGGAGGAATAAAATTTGGGTGTTAAATAAGGGTTTTAGTTGGAGGGAAATTTTGGTTTAATTGGATGGGAATTGGGTTTAAATGGAGGGAAAATTGAATCAGGAAGAATGGGGATGTGAGAGTTGGAGGGAAAAATAGAGAATCAGAAGAGGGAAAACAAAGTGAGCCAACTCACCGTTAGTCAAGACGGATAATTGATTTTTTTTGACGGAAAAGTCATTTTGGTGCCATTAGACAAAAAAGAGTAAATGTTAGGTGATATTGGGCAAAAAATAAAACTTTAGGTGCCATTTATACAGAAGAGGTAAATGTTAGGTGCCATCTGACAAAAAATCCTTATTATAATTACAAACTTGGTTATCATGATGCACGATATTTTGTTGAATACTCCATTCGTTCCGATCATTTGTTTACCTTTGTTTTCGGCACAATTATTAAAGAAATGATAGGGGGATCATTTGTGGTTGTGCTTGGTGGATGACAAGTGGACAATAGTGTCATTGGGTATCATATTACTCATGCATTATCATCCTAATATAGAAAGGTAAACAAATGAATGAGACACTCTTAAATGAAAATGGTAAACAAATGATCGGGATGAATGGAGTATTATTTTACAATACATTTTTTCAATTTATAAATAAGATATAATCTACACATTGTCATCAAGTTAATTAGCTACTTTGTATTAAAAGAATGGCTTCAAGTTGTTACGTACATTGTTAATGTGGTAGTAAAGTATGAGGGACAATGGTGTGTATTAGTCACAAACTTACAATGGTTTAATGGTGGTTATAATGGAATAGGAAGATGGCATTAAAATACTTACAATCATCAAAGCAACCAACAAATATCGCCGTTCAAGAATGCTTGATTTTGTTACCGACTATATTCCCCTAAGTGTCCAGGAATACAAAGATGAATTTTATCAACTTACCAGGTACATTTCAAACTTTTACTCACTATATGTATATATCTTTGTTATCTGACATACTCCCTCCGTCCCGGTCATTTGTTTACCTTTGCTTTTGGCACAATTATTAAGAAAATGGTAGGGGACCATTTGTGGTGGTCCTTGGTGGATGACAAGTGGACAATAGTCCTATTGGCACATCAAATTACTCATAAAAACATTCTCAATATAGAAAGGTAAACAAATGAATGAGACACCCTAAAATGGAAATGGTAAACAAATGACCGGGACGGAGGGAGTACAATATATTAGCTTGTACATTTAAGACAAAATTGTGTAGCTTTTGTGTTATGAATATATGATTACACTTCGTCTTGCTTGAGACGGGGTGACCCGTCTTATTACAATTTACAAAGAGTAAAAGTGGGGTAAGTTGAGGGATTATCCATCATCTCCCACTTGCCCACTTGCTCTTTTTGTGAGGGAATTTCACCTGCTAAAGCAATAATACGGGTCGTCCTACACCTCCTTTATTTTTTTCTCTCAAGTCCCATGGCATTATTCTTAGAATCTCAAAGAGCATTCCATAAAGATAGTCAGCCAAAAAGGAGATTTTGTTCTTGATCATTGTGGAGATCTCATGTCTTTTTTTTCCGTTTACTTTCGATTTGTATCATATGAATTGCAGCCCGCATCTGAACTGTACCAGTCCTACACTACTTATATTTGTTGGCGAATAATATTTGGTGTTAAATACTCTCCACTTTATAATTGTGTTCAAATATCAACTTATCAACGAAATTTGTATCATATGAACTGCAGCCCGCATCTGAATTGTACCAGTCCGGTTTACTTCTCGACCTTAGAAGATGGGAAAATAGTGCGTGGTCTTGCTGGTGTTCCGAATGAGGGACCCGTCTTGTTAGTAGGTTATCACATGTTAATGGGACTCGAACTTGCTGGCTTACATGAAGTATTTTTACGCGAGAAGAAAATCATGCTTCGAGGTTTAGCTCATCCGCAATTACTTTCTCTAAGATACACAAATGAAGTATCATTTATCGATTACACCAGGGTTTTTGGTGCAACACCTGTGTCTGCACACAACTTTTTCAAATTACTTTCAACGAAGTCTCACATACTTCTTTACCCTGGTGGTGCACGAGAGGCTCTCCATCTCAAGGTCAGTATAAATATGTCAATTGGTTGGTTAGTTCCTTACGCTTCACAATTTGCGTTTGTTAGAAGCATATACTGATCGTACTTTAAAACAAAGTTATATTTGGACATAAGAATGGTAAAAAAAAAAAAAAAAGTGAAGTGTTAAAGTAAATGTAGTTTATAAATGTATTGGCCTAAAACTGAGTGTAAAGTAGTGTTGTATTTTGTTGGCATTCAACATGCAACAAAGTGAAGTGTTAAAGTAACATAGTTTATAATATTTATATGTGCTTTTAAGGTCGTATTTGGAGGTTATATATAGCATCAAGCTGTGTGCTCACTAACTGGCAGGGTGAAGAATACAAGTTATCTTGGTCAGACAGACAAGAATTTGTGCGAATGGCGGCAGCATTTGGAGCCACCATTGTACCATTTGGAGTTGTGGGAGAGGATGATTTAGTAGAGGTAATAATTTTGAGCAAATTCTTATTTCAGACGGACCATTTTCATTTGAAAAATAAGACGGAACTGTGTTGCTATTTTTTGATAAAATGTAACCACAGTTTATATCAACTTGTTATCAATAGTGGTAACATCTAACTGTAAAGTGGTTACAAAATCTCGTCTTATTGCTTCAGACCAAAATGGTCCGTCTGAAACAAGACCAACTGATAATTTTGTATTCATTTACTTATTGATACTCTATTAGATACCTTTTTTTAATACAGAGTTCTTTATTTGCCCTCATTATGCTTATTGAATACACTTCAGTTGTGATCAATGTTTGTATAAGAGGGGTTGATGTGGCATTTTGAGTTAATTTAGTATTAGTATTTCAGTAGACTTATGCAAAGTGGTATGTCCGTGGAGAAGGTACCATGTTTGGAGGTCGAGTAGGTATTGTTTCAGACGATCTTAAGTTAAGACATCTCACAAACCTCTTTTCAATCTAACATTATTTTTAATTGGTTGTGAATACGTTTTAACTCAAGACCATCTGAAACAAGAATTTGTGTTGCAGGTCTCGTAATGTTTTTTTTTTCTTTTGTACATTTTCCCTGTGATTTGTGCTAAAATGTTAAAACAAACCAAAGTTTTGTGCAATAACTAAGTTCAATTATTCAAAGGAACAACAACTTTACCAATTCAGCCAATGTCCTTAAGGGCTCTCGCTAATTGTGGGTAAGAGAAGGTTCTAGGTACGCAACCTGCCCATGTAATATTGATTACCCTTGCATTGTGTTTTTCTACACACTATCTTTCAATATGCACTTTACTTGTTAACATTGATTGTGTATAGATTTTTACGCTTATTGTAGAGGTCAAATAAGGAAGAAGCATATGAGACATAAGATATGTCAAATAAGATGAACTAATTCATGGTTTTGTGATTTGTCAGCTGGTCCTTGACTATGATGATTACATGAAAATTCCTGTGGTGAATTATATTCTAGAACAAATTTCTTGCCAAGTGACAAAAGTGAGGTAAGTTAGTCATATGTAATAAGATTTTTCACCTCCTTTGTGACGGTCACTATCCGTCACAAGCTTGTGACGGACAGATACGTCGCAAGTAAGATTAATTGTAAGTTTTTATTGTAACAAAACGAGATCTTAATATTGTTATCAACTGTTTACCCAATTTTGCAAATCCCCTTGTATTTTCCACCATTAAGTGTAGAAAAAAGCAATTAATCTTGTCTTGAGAGACTGCACATTCGACAATTTTGAGACATACAATTACAAAAGGAAAATTATCAAAAGAGGTACCCAAGGTTTGGATCACTTTAGGTGCCAGAGGTAAACAAAATTTCATTTTGAGTGCCTAAGGTTTGACTTTAGTTTCACGTAAGGTACATTGATTTTGTACTTTCTTCACTTTAGGTACCCCAACTTATTATTTAATTTCATTTTTGGTATAATTAATTACGTTAAGTTTTACTTAAGACAAACATTATCCGCGAAAATTTAATAAAGGTCAAATATTACCGCATGGTGTTAATAAAGACAAAGTTTTTGGTATTTTCTAGGCAACAAATGAGATGATTTGGTAAGTACTCCGTATTTGATTTGTCTAAAATTAAGACGAATAGTACTCGTCTTAAATGAGAATTTGCGAATTAAATATGGGGTACCGGCTTTTTAACTTATACTCCATCTATTTCATATTATATGACGTTTTTGTTTTTCGAGGCGAGCATTATTTTTTACAAAAATATACTCGCTTCATTCAAATCCACACTACACATTTACTTTTTCGCATTTGTCAACGCGTGTTTTGCGTCGTAAATATATTTTGCTACGTATTTGCAAAAATTATACGAGTTAGATACTTTTAATGTATTCCTAAAGACGAATCAAACAAGATCCCACATGAATATATTTCCTCTTATGTATTAGACGGAAATTGAAATATTCTTCTAACTTGTGAATAGTGTCCAAATTAGAAAAGTGTAGTGTGGAGTTGGATGGAGGAAGTATTTGTCTAAAAATTATAAACATTATACTATAAAATTCCTTATTAATAGAGCTTTAAAATGAGTATACATATGTTATGTCTCAAAATCCCTTCCCTTTTTTGAGATATATTAAAGAGAGAAGAGAGTGTCTCAAAAAGTTGAGGGGTACAAGTGAGAAAATCCCTTCCCTTTTTTCTTTGTTTGTTTTTTATTTCTTTATTATTTAATGGGTAATGATAAATACAACCCACTGGGTTGTATTTAAGAGCCTAAAAGAGGAAATAAAAGCTTATATTTAATATTAATGGCACCGATATACGCGTAATTTTGTCAAACATACCTAATTTATTTCCACTTTAAGTAATTCATTTAATGCTTATATACAACCCAGTGGGTTGTATTTATCATTACCCTTATTTAATTCACAAAATCTCATTTAATACGGGTACTATTCGTGTTAAGTTTAACACTTATCACATACATAACAAATTATATCACTTTTTGCCTAGAAAATACCAAAAAAGTTGTCATATTAACACCACACAGTAGTATTTTTTTCGTATTAAAATTACGACGAATAATGTCCGTTTTAAGTAAGACATATGGTATTTAATTATACCAAGAATGAAACTAAATAATAAGTTGGGTTACCTAAAATGAAAAAAATACAAAATTGAGGCACCTTAACTGAAACTAATGTCAAATCTTAGGTACCCAAAATAAAATTTTGTATGCCTCAGGCACCAAAAATGAAATTTTATATACCTCAGGCACCCAAAGTGATCTTTTCTCAAACATTGGGTACCTATTTTGATAATTTTCCATTACAAAATGTTGCAAGTATTTGGAGCCATGTTTCAAAAGATATTGTTTAAGACCTCTTTTGGGAATTACGTGATACGGCGTATAGCTAATAGGCATGAAATATTTTCTCATGTAAATATTGCAAAATATACTTGTGGTCACAGGAATGGCGCCGAAGGTGATGGTGGGAACGAAAACATTTATATTCCGGGAATTATTCCGAAACTTCCCGGTCGGTTTTATTATCTATTCGGGAAGCCGATTAAAACTAAAGAAAAACCAGAGCTGGTGAACGATAAAGAGAGTGCAAAAGAGTTGTATGCACAAATACAACATGAAGTTAAAACAGGAATAACATATTTACGCCAGAAGAGAGAAGAAGATCCTTACAGAAATATTATTGACAGGACAATTTTTCGTTTGATATCGAAGGGCAAACTAGATATTCCGACTTTTTCTCCATAAGGCGAGTCACTTCAAATACAATAGAATTTGTAGTTACACAAATGTACTCAAAATACAGAGTTCATCGTTTATACAAACAGTATAGGGGAATACACAAATGTACAATACTTATTTTATTTGACGGAGTTCATCGTTTATCAGAGTGTGAGCTTCAGTACTCTAGTACACACTAGAGGAACCTTGATTGTTTTACAATCTGCTTATTTATGTGGACTTGTCAAACAGGTTGCAACTCAGGTTAATGTATGTCGCCCATTTTAATTTCGTGGAAGTACCGCTCGCCATGGGTCGGGTCAACTTCCATTTTAAGTTAATTTTACATACTTTTATATACATCGTAAACATATTCGGTAAATATAACCAGGTTGGTTTTTTGCGTTGGCCGGGCTATGACTCTTAAAGTTGTGGGAGTTTTGAGTTTGGGGTCCCAATTGTTTCGGGTTATGGGTCAACATTATGTGGGCTTCATGATCTTAATAAAAAAACGGGTGTTCAAGCGTTTCTATGATTGTTTACGACTAATGAGAATTTGTGAATTAGTTTTACTTTTGCAGTTTTGGCGGGCTACCAAACATTGTGTATTTGCACAACGAAATTTAGTCTAAGGTAGACTCTCTCTTCTAAAATCAAATCACACCTTACCAAAATTTAATTGAAAGAACTGTAACTAGTTTGATAGCTCATTTAATTGTAAAAAGGCACTAAATGATGATCCTAGTCAATTTTTTCTATGATATTTGAGACTTTTAGAATAGAATTTACTCTTTCATGTACATATTTCACACTTTTCACACTATCAACTTTTTTAATCATGAAGTACATGTTTTTCCCTCCTCATTTCCCCCCTCCCTCTTTTCCCCACCGTATAAACACCTCTACCGCAATCTCCCTCATCGGCAAACCCTACTCTTGTACCCCCTCCTCAATATACCTCTTCTTTTCAACTGCCCCCTCCCTCACCGGCAAACCAGCCTCGTTGTCTCGCCCCGACATAAATTGTCCATGCTAACAAGAATATTATATGTATCTCCATGTTATAATCAATGATGTAGAAAAATCATCGACTAAAATGTCAAGTTGGTAATACTAAGCCTAAAAATTTGAATTCTTCGAGTATTTGAATAACAATTTGTCTATTGTAGATAGGTCAAACCTGTAAGTATAAAACTATAAGGCAAATTGGAACGAATAAAACCCATAATTCATATTTTGTGTATGTATGTTTTGAGTTACATACATGGGGCATGAAATACAATTCATATTAACCTTATCACCACCAAACCCACAATGCTCCTCCACTCGCCTACCGGACAATCGACACCTCCATATGTGTCTCCCCTAACCACCACGAACCACCAATCCACACTTAAATAAGACCCAACCCTAAATATATGAAACACAATGCAAAAGATGGAATAAAACACTAGTTTTGGTTACAGATTTCATAACCCCCCATAAACAATGGGATGTGTGTAAATTATCCGATATAGTAAATAACGACACGGTTGATCAAATAATTAATATTTCATTGTCATATAGTGACATTCCAGGTACCCTATTTTGAGGGTTTTATGTACTTGAAATTTTCGTACCAAAACAGCAACATGATTATCACAAGGCCTGTTTGATTAAAGTCTTGATAATTGTGAATTTTACTGGATTTGAAAACTGAATATTACTCCAAAGTTAAATTTTTTCTTTGGAAAACTTGTGTTGACGACCTCTTACGTTATGGTAGCTCGAACTGTAACATGACTTGTAGAAATGCAGGAGTTTAGAGGTCCCGAGTTTGACTACTAGTTGGGGCGATGATCACTTGGCCACTGCAGCCCCCGAAGGGGGTGGCTTACATGGTCTATGTGGTGGTGCGGGAATGCATGGGCCCTGGGAGGATTCAACCCCCTCGTCATAAAAAAAAAAAGAGAAATAGAAATAGATGAAGAAGGAAGCTCGCGGCGCAAAGAAACAAACGCATGCACAAATGAAAGGAGCAACCTATATACTAACTTAGGGTTTTCTATTTATACGGAGGTTTAAATAGGCTATCTATTAGCTCACAAACTGGATAATCCAATTACAAAACGGATTTAGAATAAAACGCTTGGAGAGTTTTTATATAAAAGAATGAGTTAATAAATTAAAATAGTAAAATCGGGCACATACACTTTAACCCATCCAAAATTAGGCAAAATTGAGAATAATTAAATAAAAGGATATAATCAATATATACAAAATAAATTATTAAATCCAAAAATAAATATTTTAATAAGAGAATTTGCGAATAAAATTTATTATGAAACACGGGGTGTTACATGATTTCATTGAGATTATTTTATTTGGTGAAATGCATGGTCTCAATTCAAAAATTAATGCTATTACTAAATAAAATAATAAGATTCTTGATATTGATATGATCATTAGTAAAGATGATAAATTCACTTTGTCCTCCTTACACCTAAAGGATGAGGACAAGAAGGAATATTATAATGCCTTAGGTGTAAGTGTATGGTTCTCCGAGATGACATATGGATTTTTCATCTTTACTAATGTTCATGTCATTATTAACAATATAATCTTCTTTTTTATTTAGTAATAGTATTAAGATTTGAAATGAGACTAATAGACAATAGGATTTCAACAATCTCGTTAGTCACGAGTCACTTAGAAACACTATTAGTATGGATGGAATTTTGTAGGAGAAACCTAAAAATGGTTTTCTAAATCTAAATTTTAATGGATCAAAAATAAATGGGAATAAATCTGTTTTAGGTTATTGTATAAGAGATCATAATAGTAAACTCGTTTTTCGAAGAGCAAATTTTATTGTGGATATAATAACATACTTGTTACAGAAGCTCTCGCATTAGAAGAAGACATTTTAGCAGCTCGATACTTAGGAATTTCAAAGCTGATAATTGAAGGTGATAGTTAGACCTTCTTTTACGTGAGGAAGTGATAATTACTCATTGCTTTCGTGAGGCCAACAAAGTTGCTGACTTTATGACCTCTATTTGACATTCTATTGTCAGACTCTTTCGAGGTGTTCTGAAATTCGATGATTTTAACTTACTTCAGTCATCCGAAAGGATGAGATACGTTGGCTATATACCAGAGTATCAATCTAATTTTCTCTCATAATAAAATATACACTAGTTCTGTGTATATTAATTTATAATTAACGTAGTGAAGACGTGTTTCACATTTGAATTGTAATTCATAATTGAATTAGGGACGTGCTTTTTCACATACGAATTTTACTCTTTCACATACGACTTTTACAATATTACCCTTGTCATTTTTTCATTTCGTTTCCAATTGATTTTTTTCCTCCCTTCGTTCATCTCCCTTCACCACCAAGTCACTCTCACCCGCCCACCGCCTACTCTGTTCACCAACTCCGGCCAATCTAGGCATCGCCGGCACATACTAATTATTGTTTACATAAAAAGAAAAACCACCCAAATATATTTGATTTAAAAAAAGAAGACAACATCCAGCCTCCCCACGTCACCACCACCACCTGACCACCAATACTCGGCCGCCACACCACAAGACCAAATTAAGGCACGACCACCAGACCACCATCACCTAGCTTTCGCTACATTCCTGGCCCCGCCGCCGCAATCCAAGCCGCCATGCATTGAAAAGATCGTCACGCGACACCGCGTAATCGTAATCGTAATCGTAATCGTAATCGTAATCGTAATAATAATAATAATAATAATAATGCAAATGAGGGATTGATTGAGATTTCAACTAAGTATGCATTGGATTAAGATGATTTTGATCAACAATTCTTTTGGAATCTCTGGTTCTTCGCCATCCACTCTCTTCCCCTCAACCACTACCTTGATCACGCAACAGCCACTAACCGTACCACCGCGCACCACCCATATAACCACGGTCCACCACCCAGGAGCACGACCACTGGTCCACCACCCGAACCGTTGATTGATAACAATTGATAAAAAAGTAACCAACTAATTTCATCAGTTAACAATTAGTAAACCCTAATAATCTTAATAAAATATATTAATAATTGCCCAAAACATAGTTTAATTCACTAGTTTGAGAATTTAATCTATTGTTTAATTTTTTAGAACATTTAGATTCGATTTTAGTGAAAAATGTAATCTATAGACTAAAATTTCTCTAGTCTTAGTAAAGGGTATGATGTGGAATACTAATGAAAAAAATGTATGTGAAAGAGTAAAGTCCGTATGTGAAAAAGTAATTCCGTTGAATTAATATGATCGATTTGAGAGATAACTAACATAGTTAAAACTTGACACAATTCAGTTAACTAAGGATATGTACTAAAATTGTGACAACCCTCGCGATAGCGGAAATAAAACATAAAAAGCATGCAATTTATACAGCGTAGAATACTATATTTTTGAAACTTTTTACATGCCAAAAGAAGAGTACGAGGAATGTCAAACAATTACAAGCTAAAGTAAAACATACTACAAAGAGACGTAGTCTCTCAAAACGTTATCGAACATAAAAGTTGTTTAGCAAACTAGCTAATAACGTCTATGGGTGAATCGTCGAGTCCAACGCTCGATAGCTCACACCCGAACCCAAAAACAAGCAAAATCCATCCAAGCAACCTGTACATTCATGAAAACATGAACGCCACAGTCAGTGGGGAGCAACTCCGGGTTCTCCCAGCCATATCACAAATAACATACTTAAACGGTAATAAATAAGTAGAAGCATACATACATATATATATACATGTGAATTACGAGAAGTATAAATAAGCATTTCAATGTAATAAGATATAGGCGCATGAAGTACAAAATTGTAAGCAAACGATTATAGACATACTCGGGGAAGACACCCTTAGGCAACTATATACTCGATAAGGCTTACATCTAACCGTTAGTGGCATATACTTGATAAGATAGAGACTCGACATATAAACCACGCCAAGTCATCCAACGGTCACAAATAATCAACATATAACATTCGTTCAAACATACGAATATAGTAACATAATCTCTCACAGTTAATGACACGTACTAGCACCATGTACATAGCAAGTATGATCAATACACGTCCACGGGATAAACAATTTTCTGAACCATACACGATAAACATTTCGTATATGTAGACTCATTTCCTCCCGGTAGGACGACGATAATAATCCGGTCCTAGTCTAAACCTGGCCATACTCTCGGATAAACATGTTCCGATTCGACATGCGATACACATTTCGCATCCAAGACTCGGTCAAACACAGAAGCCGAGTACCCCAAATTCGGTCAACCTTCACGAAAGAGGCTGAAAGAGCACAAGCATCATAATCAAGCGGTACGCTACATGCAATGACACCACCTTGCAAAGATACGACATTTGACGGCCGGGTCGATCAACGCATAGCGTTCGCCTCCCAACAACGTCGTCATATCTTCACTAAAACATGCATACAAGCATTAAGAATACACCTCCTCGTTCCGACATTCCAGTCTAACGAGCAAGGAGGTATAGTCGGGGAATGAGAGTTCATAACACTGAACGATTAGTGCTCAATTCAAAACATATGTAAACCGGACTCAAAGGGGGACATAGCAAAAATCGCCACGAAACATGCGATATAAGTGAAAGAGATATCATATATTCTAAACATGAATATTTAATGCTATTACGTAAATTTATACGATAAACGAACCATACAAAATATTATAAATGAAAGTATAAGAAAAGAAATGAAGAGAATGTCACAGGGGGTGCCAGCCGGTCGATGGGACCGGCCGCCGGCTACCCGGCTGGCACTTCAGCAACAAACGAAAAACATTAAAAATACAGGGGAGTCCCAGACCGGTCAGGGGGATCGGCCGCCGGCTACCCGGCTAGGAATTACACAACACCGGGAAGTATGATGAATTTCGGGTGAATGTAGTCCCAGCCGGCCGACCGGCTGGGAACGCGGCAGAGACGAAATTCATGTTTTTAATGTTTTTCGTTCCCCCTGACCGGTCTGCCGCGTTCCCAGCCGGTCGGCTGACCGGCGGCCGGCCGGCCGGCTGGGACTACATTCACCCGAAAGTCATCATACTTCACTAACAATCATCAATTATCATAAATAACTAGCATCATCCATCATCAACTATCAACAATCATTAAACAACACTAACTCTAACAATACTCATCTAATTCTAACCATATTCACTAATATCAAAACACATTAAATTAGGGGTGAGCAAAACCGGGTACCCGATACGGTTTTAATAACCGTATCGGGTACCCGGTTTTTGGAAGGCCAAAAATTAGAACCCGGATCCGACCCGGTTTAACCGGGTACCCGGTTTTCGTATACCCGGTTAAACCGGGTACCCGAAAACCGTATACCCGGATCCGGTTTAATTGATAATGCTCAAACCTCGAATTCGAGTCCACAACATTAGTATCGACCAATAAATAAGATACTTATATAATCCACTAGGATCAGTATTACAAAACACAATTACTTGCAAAGTCAGTAGATAATATAGCAAAATACAAATTTGCAAAACTTCACACAGAAATTTGTCACTGATAAAAGTGACTTGTGTATATTACGAGTTTCACATAAAATAATTGTCACTCAAAATTTCACCCATATAGTCAAAATATAAAACAAAATTTTACATACAACTTTTTTTTTGGTTATTTTTAATTAAACCGGGTCAAAACCGTATACCCGGTTTTGATTTTCCCCGACCCGGACCCGGTACGGTTTTTTTAAAAACCGTATCGTATACCCGGAAATTCGTATCGTGTACCCGGAAATCCGTGTAATTAAAACCGTATATCGTATCGTATCCGTATATTAAAACCGTATCGTATATTTTTGCTCAGCCCTACATTAAATGCCTAACAATTGTCACTAGACATTTAGTAAACGTCAATTAAAGCATTAAAACACGTATTGATATCGAGTAACCCTTCACCGTTACTTTTGTGCGTCTTCAATCGATTTCTAGCTAAGTCTTCCTTCACTAGGTAGTAATCCTTATCGGGGTCTCGAAGGTCTCCACCTATACAAAGACGACAAAAGATGAATATAAATCACCTTTGAAAAAGACGGAAAAATTGAAAATGAGAAAGACGGTAATTTTATTACCACAAAAGGTAGAGGACGAAAAGAGAGGAAGATTATGATGAAAATCAAGTGATTTGAGTGAGGAATGAATGAGTAGTGAGGAGCTTGAGTTTGATCAAAAATGGTGGTTAGGGTTTTGGTGGTTTGTATGAGGAAGAAGAGGAGAGTGAAGAGGATGAGTGGAAAAATTAGTATATAAGGTGAGTGGAGAAATATGGGGAAAAAGCCCAAAATGCGGGTGTCTTTTGTAATCAAAAATGACGATATAAGGTGAGTATATAAGGTGATCAAAAAGATTTTGCCACACGGAATTTCGAGTAGAGTCCGAATACGAACGCGGATTTTCTAGATTAGACACGGGAAACTAAGTTCTAATCTAAATCTAATATTACGCTAATTAATATCCGTATAATATTTTTAAGATAAAAATATGGTACATTTGCGGGTGTTACAAAAATGCTTATTGTAAAAATGACATGTCTCACTGAAGACATGCACAATCTGTAACAAGCTGATGACGTTAGCGCTCCTCTCATAGTATGCAAGTAGGAAGGCAAGTACTTACCCTCCACCTATCCGTATTCAGTTTGTGACGGATATTACCCGTCTTCAATGAGATTTTGTAATTGTAAAAATAACTACACTAATTTATCTCGTTTGTCAACATTATTAGGCTACTCTCATTCAATACAGAAACTCTACCATAAAACCGTCTTACACCAAGATCGAAAAAAAAGGGTGCTGCTAAAAATTGTCGAAACATTACTAATTATCGTCGATAATTTACTAATAAACTACCGGCTTTACCCTTGTCATAAAAGATTACCACTTTCTCTCACTAAGTTCAATTTTTGGGAAATTCTACGGTGTACCTCCGAGTTTTTTCGTTTTCTATGTTGCACCCCTACATTTTGGAACATCTATGATGTACTCCTGAACTCTATACAATAGTCTCTACAATGACCTTGTTTATTGTCTGTGTTAAGTTAGTTTCTTAGTTGATGTATAAAACGGTCTTTTTACCGTTGCAATTACTCGACAACCTACTCAATTACTTACCAGTTCGCCTAATTATTCATTAACCCACCAAATAATATACGAATCTAACTAATAGTTCATGAATTATCCATTATAATTCTATGATTCATAACAATGGCTTTTAATAGAAGCTTGTGCTTATTAAAAGTGATTTATGATGTATGTCATATATGATGAGGATAAGACATTAATGAGTCAGAACAAAGGTCGAACCACAGTTGTTTGAGAAGGTCATCACGAAGAAATAAGTAAGAAGTTCAGTGGTACAACGTAGATTATAAAAAAAAGAGGGGTAAAACGTAGAAAACCGAAAAACTCATAGGAACACCGTAGAATATCCCTAAATTTTTTCAAGAAAAGAAGACGATTTCACTAATAAATTATTAAAAAACACAAAGACGGTTTCTTGAGACGGTTACAATGACGGATAACAACGATTACTAAAATAATCAAACTAGTAACGAAAATGAAGAGGTATGTTAACGGATTTAATAACTCGTAATACTTTTTTTTTACAAAAAAAATCAATAATACTGCCAGAAGAGCTGACTACTCGTCCAACTCTAACACCGTAAGATGAGCCGGCTCGTCTGACGCTAGGGCTGGACGAACTGTCTCCTCTTATGGCCCTAGGGCTGGACGAGTTTTCAGTTTTTCTGATTTTTTGTTTTGTTAAATTTACGATATTAATTTACGTTTTCCTAATTCGTGTAGAATTTCGTTGGCGGGAGCGACAACATTGATTAATCGGGACATTTTGCCACTAATCGACGATTTTTTTAAAGTAGAGAAGATTTTATTTGAGCGTTTCAAACCGCCCCTTGGAATCGGTTTTGGTTCGAAAAGAGGAAGCAACAAAAGACGGGGTCCGAACATATCTCTTCGTGTTGATTACTTTTATTGTCGAAGGAGCGGAAGAACACCCGCTAATCGTGATGGGCACACGTTACTGAGGGCTAACACTTCAACCAGGTATTGTAATTGTCCATTTAGGATGAGGGCAAGAGGGAAGGGTAAAAGGAGTAAGTCATTGTAAATTTTCGACAATAATCAGTAAAACATCGACGACGTATATTAGTTGGAAAAAAAAAGGATGAAGAATAAGTAGAAGCCCAATTGTTAAGCCCTTTGATAAGATAAACCCAGTAATTGAACCCGACACAAATAAATCCTACTCAATTATAAAACCCACTTCATCCAACATTCTCAAACTCTAAACCCTCATATAAACAACACAACGCCTTCATTCTCAAAAACCCTAATTCTCCTCCTCCTCCTCCTCCTTTCTGCTACCTCCCTTCTCTAAATACCACCTACCTTACTCCTCCCAAACCCTAATTTTAAAGTTTGCATTATGTTGGTGCTCTTTGAAACACCAGCAGGGTTTGCCCTTTTCAAAGTTTTAGATGAAGGAAAGCTTTCTCAAATTGATGTAAGCATTTTTTTGATTTTTGATTTCTTGATTTCTGGTTTGTTTTTAGTGTGATTTTTGTCTGTTTTTACATCATAAGATTGATTTTTTTGTTTATTTGCAGGATTTATGGAAGGAGTTTTCTTCTACTGATGCAGCTAGAAAGGTGAATTATTTTACTTATTTTTTTTGAATTTTTCTTTTTAAAAATCTGTTTAAGTGTTAATTTATCCATGTAATTTGGTTTAGTGTTAATTTGGAGGATACCCATTGTTTAATTATCTAATTAATGTAGAGTAGATAATAAGTAGATGAGATATGTTTATTTTTTGGGTTTAACTAGTGTTGTGATTAGTTTATATTTGTCTTAGTTTGTAGAGTTATGATATTGGTTTGTATTTCTAGTTAAAAGAGTAGCGAGGCGGGGCCAAGGGCTTGCGGCGATAAGCTGCAAGGCGGCACGCTGTGTGGACATGATATGCATTAGGACGGCTCTGTTTTTCGCGAATAAATTTTAATTTTGAAATAGAAATCGGGGATAATGGGAAAAAGAGAGAATGAATGAAAAAGAAGACACTTAGCCGGTGCACTCTAGCTAGTGTAGCCGGTGCTTGTCTAAAAGGTGCACCAAGACACGTAGCCTCGGACATTCTTTATATTAATGTTGAAGTGAGATTTATATCTGAATTTGGTCTTAAATGGAATGATTTAACCATCCAAAACTCATGACTTTGACCAACTGTTATCCCAAGAAAGTTTTGTTTACTAAAGGTTTGTAGTTCTATAGGTTACATTTTTGTAGGGGCATAGAAATGTTAAAGTGTTAACCATAACATTGAGCTCTTGGATGAAATGTTCCGAACTTTTTTATATGCTTGAGAAGCTTACTGATTCATGATAACCAAAATATTAGTGAAGGAATGACCTTATTCACTGATTAGCCATCTACAAAGTTTCAGTATTGATACAAAAAACAGAAACAAATGTGTCAAAATGTAAAATTTACTCTTGGTCTTAGTCTTTTCTACAACTATTTGTTATTAATTGGTTTCAATATTAAAACTGCTAGAATAGAGCTATTATATCTCATGTGGCGTACCCGTCTAAGAATTTCTTCTCTAATATGACACAATTTTCTACAGGTAGTAAAGTTGAAAGCTTTTGACAAGTTTGAAAATACAGCAGAAGCTCTATCAGCAGCCACTCTATTGATCGACGGCAAACCTAGCAAGGGTCTCAGGAAATTTTTGAAATCACATTGCCCGGGTGAAACCCTAGCAGTTGCTGATTCTAAACTTGGAAATGCTATAAAGGAGAAGCTGGTCAGTTCGTATACCTTTTTATATTATATCCTTGTCCCTGTATTGCATTTGCATTTATCTGATTGATTTTTAATCATTTGTTGCAGCAAATTGATTGTGTCCACAATAATTCCGTCATGGAGCTAATGAGAGGTATAAGGAGTCAGTTGACTGAACTCATTTCTGGTCTAGGATCGCAAGATCTAGCTCCAATGAGCTTGGGTTTATCACATAGCTTGTCCAGATACAAGTTGAAGTTTAGTCCTGAAAAGGTCAGTAAGGATTTGTTCTTCAGAGTTCATTATTTTCTCTCGGAATATGTTGTAAAATTTGAAAGATTTTGACCCCTCTCAATGTATTTGTGCAGGTAGATACCATGATCATTCAAGCCATTGGGTTGTTAGATGATCTTGACAAAGAGCTCAACACTTATGCGATGAGAGTTCGAGAATGGTACGGCTGGCATTTCCCTGAGCTTGCAAAGATTGTTCAAGATAACATCCTCTATTCTAAGGCTGTTAAATTGATGGGAGATCGTGTTAATGCTGCAAAGTTGGACTTCTCCGAGGTATAGATTCCCAACATTTGTATTCTTTTTTGAAGTGCATTATCATCTTGTTTTTTAGAACTTTATATTCTCTATAGCAGAGTTTTCTTAAATAGACAGCATAAAGGGACTTTCAAATTTGATTTTCAGTAATTTGATTTGTTTTCTTTCTTCTCGACTTCCTTTATAGCTCAATGACTGAGATCAAAATGCTTTGATTGATTCCCTTACTAAGTTTCAAACAGAGACTTGTGCTTAAATCCCTTTCTTGATTGCAGGTGTTACCTGAGGAGGTTGAAGCAGAACTTAAAGAGGCTTCAGTGATTTCTATGGGAACTGAAGTTAGCGATCTCGATCTAGTTAACATCAAACAACTCTGTGACCAGGTGTTATCTCTCTCAGAATATAGAGCTCAACTGTATGACTATCTCAAAAGCAGAATGAACACCATTGCACCAAATTTGACTGCTCTTGTGGGTGAGCTTGTCGGTGCACGCCTAATTGCACATGGTGGAAGTTTGATCAATCTCGCAAAGCAGCCCGGAAGTACTGTACAGATTCTTGGAGCAGAGAAGGCTCTTTTCAGAGCCCTGAAAACAAAGCATGCCACACCTAAGTATGGGCTTATCTATCATGCTTCCTTGATTGGGCAAGCTGCCCCAAAACACAAGGGTAAAGTATCTCGCTCTTTAGCAGCGAAGGCTGCACTTGCGATTCGTTATGATGCTCTTGGAGATAACCCCGATAATTCAATGGGTGTTAACAACCGTCTCAAGGTAACAACTTACCTAGTCTATCAATGTTTGAATCTGCTGTATTATACGAAATATTGTTTATTTTTCTGATTTTCCCTGCTTTTGGTTTTATGTACAGCTTGAAGCTCGTTTGAGAAACTTGGAAGGCAGAGATTTGGGTAGGTCTGCCGGATCAGCCAAGGGCAAAGCGAATATAGAAGTGTATGACAAAGATCGGAAAAAGGGGGCAGGAGCACTTATCACCCCTGCTAAGGTATTTATCTTTCATTTTGCTTGCTTATTCCATCGTGGTTTATGAGAGGGGACAGTATTGCTGTGCCAATGAACCCTCTCCACCGTGTTCTATTAGCTCTTGTCATGTTTATTAGTTCCCTCGGTTGTTGGTATTGTTTCTGTTTTTGGTCCTGTGGTTCTTACGGTAGTCACCTTGTCTGACCTGAATTTGTATGTTTCAAAGTTCAAACCTGATTAAAAATTACGACTCGCCCTCAAGTGACCCATAATAAAAGGACCTACTTGAAATTAAACTCCTGATAATGACCATTTCTAATGACCTGAACCAACTTCAAATGACCTTGACCATAACTCAATTCCTTGTTGATCCGGCTCGAATAATCTGGCACACATCTCATCTCATGCATTTTCCGAGCGATCTGCTTATGGCGTAAATGAAATTCTGAAAAAAAATGTAACCCTATCTCATCTCTGCTTCTTCAGACATATAATCCTTCAGCAGATGCTATCATAAGTAAGAAAGATGACAAGGTGGTTCCAATGTTAGAGGACTCTCCTAGTGTAGATGATTCAAAGAAATCAAAGAAAAAGGAAAAGAAGGACAAAAAGAAGGGATCTGTCGCAGACGAAGGTGTTGCAAATGGGGACGATGAAAAGGTCGAGGGTGAGGGTGAAAAGGCTGCCACAAAGGAGGAGAAGAAGAAGAAGAAAAAGAAGCGAGCTGAGGAGGATGAGCCCGAAGTAGAGGAGACGAAAAAAGAGAAAAAGAAGAAAAAGAAAGCAGTAGAGGAAGAGGAAGAAAAGGAAACAAAAAAGAAGCGAAAACACTCAGATGCAAGTGAAGAAGCTGAACCTGCGAGCGAGAAGAAAGACAAAAAGAAGAAAAAGAAAAAGGGTGTTGAAGTATGAGGCCTACTCGTAACTGCATATCGGAATTTTTGGTTAATATCTCAAATTCCCAACAGAGCATGTTACTCATCGATAGTATAATCTGCTCTTTGTTGGGATTTTGTTGTCTTGTCTCTTATGTATGTCGTAGAATTGGTAGAAAACAGACTTGTTTTACTAGTTTTTTGTTTAATGTGATGAACTATGTTCTAGAATTTGTGTTTTTTATTAGTTCCTTTTTATAACATGAATTTCTACATATTATTCCCTGGTGTATTTCAATTTAGTCTATCCTAGATGCTATCGTGCATCGAGCTCGATGATCGTACTAGACATGTTCTGTGTTGTTGGATGTTAGACTTTCTAGCTTGGGAAGACATGTTGAGTTCTTTCATGAGAAAAAAACAAATCCAATTTCTTATTTGATCCTCTAAATGAACACACAAATACTTCGGGGATATGGAGTATATTTTCTCATCAAATTGTTGGATTTTTTTTTTCTCATCTCTAAAAGTTTTTTTGTAGTTTTTTTATTGCCGATTGCGACTTACTTTCATAATTAGCTTATGCATTATCTCATTCACGGTAACCACTTTTACAAGTAAACCATTTTGAATCATTATAACGATTTTATTAGGGAATCATAATACCACTCCGAAATTACTAAAATCACTTATGTTTGTGAGACGGTAAATAGTAATATGCCCCTTAGATTTAACTTATATTGTTGCTGCATTAACATAATGGGTAGTGGTATATTATTATTTCCCTTTCATTAGTGTTGTTACCCATTTTGCTTAAAATTTGAAGTAGTGTTCAATAAGTTCAATGACAGACTGTCTCTCAAGAAACGTTAATCCAAACTCTTAACTTGGCTACCAATATTGTACACACATTATTGTTGCTAAAACTAAAAGATATTCATGTAACGACATGATTATCCTCAAACACTAATTCTCATTGAAGAAGAATATACCCATTTTCAATGAGACTTGCTAATTCTCAAATTATTTGTAGTCCTAAACTTGCTCAGCACATGAATAAGTACGAGCAACGCGAATCAAATTCGATTCGTCCAAAACTGACCCGATGGATCTCAAAATTCTTGTGATTTAGAATCGACTTCGGACTTTAGGTTAAACCAACAACAATCTTGTTTGTCCCAAGTCCCAAGTCCCAACTCCCAACATCGATCATAATAGAAATTGACTTTCTTTCTTTCTTTTATTTAAATCAGTTTACTTTTGTCAAAAAAAAAAAAAAAAATAGAAATCGGCTCGAGATAACCATAACACATAACATACCAAACATAAATCCGTACCGACACAAACCCGTTAGTAACCTGTACAGCCCAAATCCGATACGACCCCGAACCTCTTGAACACGGGTTCATACCGAACTCAATTTACTTGATTGTCAATTTGTTACATTTTCATTTGGACTACTCGTATATCACAAGAACACGACCAAATTAGGTAAAATTCAAGCTTTCATCTTCCATATTTCTATGATTTTTCTGATTTATTGTTGCTCTACTAGTTGAACAAGTAAGTGGTGGAATCATTAATTGTAGTAAATGTCTAAAATTGCAGTGATTATATATATCTGTATAAATTTGGTGATAAAATGTCGATTTTATGAGTTTAATTGCTGAATTTGATTACTCTATTTGTTGTAGAACAGTAATTGTACAATTCTTAAGCTCCAATTTTTACATTAATGGTCAGAAAACCCTAGAATTCCCCCTCTAGAAGGAGAATGGCGTCAGGCGGTGCATTATCGCCATTGCCGAAAATATTACTGGCAAAACCCGGTCTGATTGCAGGTGGTGGGTCGGGTGGTGGAAAGCTCATACGAGGCGGCGATGACGAGACCAATGCAGCTTCAATAAGGTCACGTTTACCTCCAGTGGCCTCCCTTAACCTCCTTTCTGATACTTGGGATTTTCACTTTGATCGCTTTCTTCCTGTATGCTGCTGATTATTCTCGCTCTCTTATTATATCCGTCTCAGTCATTTGTTTACCTTTTATATTCAGTGTGCGGGGTATTTGAATCAAATGTAAAGAAATGATTGGGACGGAAGGAAGTATAATTTACTTTATCCATTGTTTTTCAAGTAGAAAATGAATTTAGTGAAAATGTGCAGTTTTTGACCGACAATACAGACTTCACGGTGGTAGGGGTAATTGGTCCGCCTGGTGTTGGAAAGTCGACCATTTTGAACCTCATTTATGGCTTTGATCCTACGTCTCCCGGTAATATTTTACTAAGATTGTTCATTTCATTTTTATACTCATTGTAGTCATCAAATCCTATTTGTATTGTCCTTAACATTCATCATTATTTTCCAAATGCACAAAGTGATACAGCATACAATATGTTATCGTTGATTCATCGGAATAATTATTTTTCATCACAATTTTTAAAAAGTACTCTCTCTGATTCGTAGGAATTGCCCCATTTGATCAAAATACTCCTCTCAAATCTTTAAGTGTGGGGCAACTCCAAAGATTTGGAGGTAGTAGTTAATACTGTACGATTGAGAAATTATTGCTCAAAATTGACATGTTATACACTTACGCCACCAAATTTGCACGACAATATAAACGAGACCTAGAAAGCTTTTTTTTTTTGCTGCATTGACACACCCTTTTTGTAGTATTGCACTACCAATCACGATTTTTTTTCTAGATTTCATTTCCTAGAAACTCTTAAATGAGAGTGTTGATAGCACCCATCTCTTTTACATTGCCATTAAAGTTTTGCTGTTGGAGGAATGCTTTCCTGAGGGATTGTCTGCGGTACACATGTGCTAGTCAGCTCGTGTTGTTTAGTAAAATGAGAATGAGGATTACTGGTTGCAGGAATGCTACCTCCTTTTGGGATCCAGTCTGAGGAAACTCGAGCAAATGCTAGGCATTGTACTACTGGCATGGAACCCCGCATCTCTTCTGAACGTTTTATCCTTCTTGATACCCAGGTTACTTTTTCTTTATTTTGAACCCTGCAATTTGCGTTGATCGTATTGGTAGCTTCTTCTGTAGGTAGCTGATTATTGTCCATCTGTCTGTTAGTACATGTTGCAAACTACAAGTGCTTTACAACTTCAAGGCTTCATGATTTCATGTCATGAATTTTCACCTCTTAATCGTGTTGACCGTGTTACGTGTTTGTTTTCATCCAGTTGTGTATCTTATGCGTAACTCCCACTTTTGTCTTGTAGCCCTTATTTAGCCCATCAGTTCTGGCTGAAATGACAAGACCTGACGGCTCATCGACTGTTCCTATATTAACTGGAGAAACTGTTTCTTCAGAATTGGCTCATGAAATTCTTGGCATCCAGGTAAGCATTAAGATACTGAAACATTATATATTTTCTGACATTCTTGACAAAAAATGTGAGTTTTATTTCGGGTCTTTTTAGTGGCAACTCATTTTAAACAAAGTTTTAGTGCTTGATTAATTCCCTCTGTTTGCTGCAAGGAAATTTATAGCTTGGTGTCCTCCTAGCATCTGTATGTCACGTTGTATTGGTGGTCTCAGAAGGAGTTCATGATGCTAACATGTGGCGTTTGATGTCAACGGTAACATGGGATGCCTGAATCCTTCATCGGTTTACATATTCCGTTGAAGAATTTTGTTTATATTTTAGTATTTTTCTAATTATTTCACATGTGAACAAATGCATATGCAGGTAGACTTGCTGAAACATGGGATACCTGATCCATCATCTGTGTCATTACAGTCGCATGGTTCAAACTTGGGCTCAGAGAAGGATAGTAAGGATAAACTCCAAGAAGTTGGAGAAGAATACATTACAACTCCTATCTTTGTACACACCAAGTAAGCATTCATATTTAAAAGTGGTATTTTCCAAGTAATTCTGTAATATGAAAGGTGGTGGAACCGCGTCGGGTTTATGAGGATGGGTTGTGGGAAATTCTTACACTGTCTAGCAGAAGCTTGAACATGGGACCTTAATCCCACAACTACCAATAACTTGTCTTCAACTAGATTAAGCCTAGCTTGGTCCATGCCTCCATGGAGTAAGAATGTAGGTGAATGTCCTTGAAAAACATTAAGTATAAGGAGTTGTTTGGAATGTAGGTCAGAAGTCTGAAAACCAAGGAAAGAATGGGGAAGTGGTGATAAACTGGTAATGCAAGGACAATGAAGGTTGCGTGGGAACAATTGCGTATTTGCAATGTGTCACACTATTACTTTATGAGTTCAGTGGTGGGTAACTATTACCCTTCCTCCCTCTCACCACTATCTCGAGAGTCGAGAGTAATGTAGTTGATTAGCTTATGTTAGTTATGTAGTTGGACTTTCTCTGGAATTATACTATGCAGCACAAGGTTAATATAAAGCCATGTATCCATAACGTGTGCGCAGGTTGCGTGAGGAAGATACATCACCACAGATCACTGATAAGATGGAGAAGGTCCTTGCTCAATATTTTCGTTCATCTTCATTTGTGAGAGCAAAAAGCAAGAGTTGTGCCAGCGAGGGTGACTCGAAAAAGTTAGACTTGTTTGTAGTCCCTAGAAGAACAGACCATTCTTTGGAAAGTCTACATGAAAGCTATGATTCAGCGATGTGGAAAATCAGGGATTATGTTTTGTCGATGACACGTCCATCGTTTTCTAGGACGGTATCTGAGAGGGAATGGCTAAAAAACACTGCCAAGATATGGGATTTGGTGAAGCACTCTTCTATTATAGCTGAATACTGTCGAATGCTTCAAAATTCAGGTCAATTTAGGAGATAGCCTTTGTAGTGCAAGAAAGATTGGTGATTGAGTCACATGATAGTACACACTTCAGCCATTATGAGTTTGATACGAGTTTTGGCGGATAAACCCTTTAGTTGGGAAATGGGAAGGGAGGTAATACCATGGTATTAAATCTCGATTTCAGTCGTGATTTCCGAATCTTCATCGGAGGACTCTTTTGTTGCAGTTTGGGTTTCTGAAGCAGTGAGATGCTGCCATTTGGAATCTTTATCGGACGACTCTTTTGTTGCAGTTTGGGTTTCTGAAGCGGTGAGATGCTGCCATTACGAATTGGTGGTGCTGGTGGCTTACTAGTTACTAAGAACTCCATGTAATTCATTGTAGATTGGAGAGTTACATTGTTTAGTTTAAAAACATTCCAATAGATAATGAAATTTGATTTCATACCTAATTAGTAATTATCTACCTTAGTGTTTTTTTAATTAGGAAACAAAAGTATGTCAATCCCCTGTGATATGACCGATCTATTTTATCCTTTCGGATGAGTAAGAACAGTGAAAGTCAATGACTTTTAACCACATTGAAGGACACGAATACCCCAAATTGATTATAAATTCAGTTATTTATCCTTCTCTCCTTACTTTCTTCCTCTTTTGAGTTACTTAAGTGTACATTGCAGTATTACACATCAACAATTTATTCACAATTTTTTTTTTCACAAATTCTCATTGAAGACGGGCATTATCCATCACAAGCTGAAAACGGATAGTGTCCCTCTCACAATATGCAAGTGGGAGGGCAAGTGGAGTGTAAATGGAGCACTCATTTTGCTAGATTATTTGCTTCATTAACCTCTCATTCGACGTTTACAAGGCACATATCTACGAGGATAAGGAAAACTGATTCATTTACAAATAATCTCTTGATCATTTCTATAACCTTATTACATAAACCATGTTTTTCTCACAGCCTCACAGTATATTTATGTACTGTATATAAAGGTCAACTAACTTAACTGGTAATGTCATGAGTCTTGATACTTTCATACTTATGACTTGGAATCAAAGATCAAATCTCATTAGCAACATCTTTGTCCTTGTGACGTTCTTTACAACAAAAAATACTACTCCCTTCTTCTTCAAGTCCAAATACCCCGTTTCGTTTTGCACACATTCCAATACACATATTACAATGATAATAAAAATAATTACATATTATACCTATTTTCTTTTCTATTATTTAAAGAGTTATGAAACTTCATTTCTCTTATAAATAGTGCCAACAGGATTAAAAAAAAAATACTTCATCCAATCCAATCCAAACTACCCACTTGCTTTTGGGTGGTCTTCGAGGCAAGGCTTTGACCGCGTTTTTCTTCCTTTATATATAGAATTATTTTCCAAAAAATATAATTTTATGAAAGATATTTCCGTGACAAAACCAAATATATTACTTCCGTCTTTCAAAGTTCTTTATATTCCGATCTATAAACGGTCAAAGTTTTGAAAGTTTGACCTCTAAAAAGCAAGTGGGTAGTTTGGATTGGATTGGAGGGAGTACTATAGTATTGAGAATCTAGGAGAATGAAGAAATATATAAATCAATTACTGGTCGAGAGCTAGATCTAAGATCGTAAATAAGGCAGCATATTAATATGTACTCCTTCCATATGTTATTGATGTTCCCACTTTATTAAAATACTCCTCCCATATATTGAAGAAGTTGAGTACATCATTGAAAAACGGGGGAGTATAATTATACTCCCTCCTAGTCGGTCATTTATTCCCTCTTTCCTTATTGGGTAAGTTGGGTTTTCTTCCCTCTTTCTCTTTTTGGATGTGGGGTTGTGTGTTTTGTGTGCTCTAAATTCATTTGTATGTGGGGTAGTGTGTTTTGTGTGGTCCAAATTCATTTCCTTAATTTTTGTGTAAATGGGAAAGGGGAAGAAATGAGTGACTAGGAGGGAGTATAATTTTGTTATCTTCTAGTCTATTTTATATGCTACTCCCTCTCATCCAAACCAAATGTTACACTTACCTTATTTGGACCATCCATACCAAACTACCCATTCCTTTTCGGGTAACAAATAAGATCAACTACTCATCATTTACCCTATATATTTACACAATATGTCATTACCCCACACACCCAACTAACATTAAATACTCAAGTGGTCCTACTTGCATTTCAATACTACCCTTCCATTTTCTATATTTTCTTAAAACTTGTGCTCCCTCCCGTGTAACCTTTGGTTTGGAAGAGATGGAGTATAAATTATTGAAATACAGTTTTTTCAATGTATGTCGTCCCGACACAAAAAAAAAGTTAGTTTAGGAAAAAAAAATCAAGTGATTTGAAATATTATATCGTTTTTATATTTTGTTTTACAAGAATACTTGTATTTCTTAATATATTTATTTTCCATCATTAACAAGTACTTTATATCATATACACGATAGATCTCCATATCATCACAAATACTCATTTCAGACGGATATTATCCATTTTAAGCTTAAAACGGACAAAATACATACTAAAACACCCTACTTGTTGTTACCTAAAAAAGCCAAAAAGTTTGCCTTTATTATCAGCACCTTGTGTTATTTAACGGGTCTTAAACTTTAGACGGATAATACTCATCTTAAGCCTTGCTGTCATATCATATACACAAAGCCAATCCAAGGGTGGGTATCCCCCCACTTTCCCAACATAATTGAAGTAATTGGTTAAAAATATACCAATGAATCAAAAGGAAGTTAATTAATTCTTGTTCTATAGTTGAACAACACAGTTGAAGTGGGTGAATCAAGAAATTGAGATCATAAAAACTAAAGTTCAGAAGAATACATTCTACTTCTACAGTTCTACTTCTACTTCTACTGTCTGCTTTCTTTAGTTAGTCTGAAAGTAAACAACACAACACAACACACTTTTCAAAACAAAGACTTCAGTCTACAACTCTTACATGCATAGTTTCCAGAGAACACCATTTTTCCAACCCATCTTATAATTCCCTTTTACTCACTTCTTCTTCTTCTTCTTGTATTTTTCTCTCATTATAATTATTATATTTTGAGAAAAAATAAGGGGAAAAAAGAAACTGTCTTTATTGAACTTAGTTGCTAGCTTTTCAACTGCCCAAGAATCGATCGAAGAATCAATCAATCAATCTTTCAATCCAATCTGTTTTTTCTGCTAAATCTTGCTGATGTAAGTGTTTTACTAAGTACCCAACAAATCTAAGTTCCAAAGTTGCAATCTTTTACTGGTTTAGTGTTAATTGTTTGTGATTTGATGTTTTTGTGTGTGTGTTTCAGTTTGTAAATTGGGGATTTTGTGGGGTTAGGGTTTGTGGGTAGTTATTAGTTCTTGGTTAAATGCTATAGATCGTTGTATGATGTTGAGTTATGAGGGTATTTAGATTGAATAGAAGATGGGTTGTGTGTTTGGGAAAGAAAGGTTAACTTTAGAGGGAAGAGAGAAAAGTGATGGTAGTGGTGAGAAGACAGGGAAGGAGGATTTGGGTGGTGAATCTGGTAGGAAGGGTGTTTTGCCCGAAGTCGGTGTCGTTTCCAGTTTGGGTGTAGGGAAGGAGGGTGAGAATGGTGCTTCTGAGTTGAGTGATGGTGGGAAGGAGGAGGAGGAGGAGGATAGGAAGGGTGGAGAGAATGGGGAGGAAGGTGGTGAGGATGAGGAAGGGAAGGTGGCTAAAATACAAAAGTCAAGAGGGGAAAGAAAGCGGTCAAAGGCGAATCCTAGGTTGAGTAACCCTCCGAAAAATATACATGGTGAACAAGTGGCAGCTGGCTGGCCTTCTTGGCTCTCCGCGGTTGCTGGTGAAGCAATCAATGGTTGGGTTCCTAGACGAGCCGATACTTTTGAGAAGATTGATAAGGTATATGGATTACCCTTTACTTCATTTTTCTCAATTAACACGCGAAACAAACTGAAACAATGATTTAGTGTTCCATTTTATATAGGTTGGTCTTATGCTGAGATTATTATGACTCTGTCTCATATGAGAATTTGAGTTAGTTGTTGACTTTGTATAGTTTAGCGTGGAATCGTGCACTGCTGATGTCATTTCTTTGTCGATGCTAGATTGGGCAAGGAACATATAGTAATGTATATAAAGCCAAAGATTCTTTAAGTGGGAAGATTGTTGCTCTTAAAAAGGTTCGGTTTGACAACTTGGAGCCTGAGAGTGTAAAATTCATGGCACGTGAAATTTTGATCATACGTAGATTGAACCATCCTAACGTGGTAAAGCTTGAAGGTTTGGTAACATCAAGGATGTCTTGTAGTTTGTATTTGGTGTTTGAATACATGGAACATGATCTAGCTGGACTTGCCGCAAGTCCAGATATTAAGTTTACTGAGCCTCAGGTAAGTGGTGTATACTTTTGCTTTGAAATGTTACTTTGGAACTTTTTGAGTTTATTGTGTTACACTCAACCTAGTTCGTAGTAAAAAAAGCCGTTCCATTGCAGGTAAAATGTTATATGCATCAGTTGATTTCTGGGTTAGAGCATTGCCACAACCGTGGCGTGCTTCACCGTGATATAAAAGGATCTAATCTTCTCCTTGACAATGGAGGAATACTGAAGATAGCTGATTTTGGATTGGCGACTTTCTTTGATCCAAATAAAAAGCATCCTATGACGAGCCGTGTTGTTACTTTATGGTATCGAGCTCCTGAGCTGCTTCTTGGTGCCACTGATTATGGTGTTGGCATTGATCTTTGGAGTGCTGGCTGCATCTTGGCCGAGTTGTTGGCCGGGAGACCTATCATGCCTGGCCGAACCGAGGTAAACTGTAATTTCCTATTTTCTTAATATCGAGAATCGGGAACTGTTCAATTGATTTAGTTCAGCTTTTCTAAGGCTGTCTGCTCTTATAATCTTATTAATATAAAGAGAATCAAGAACTAAAAAGCTAGAGCATTTAGTGTATACGTTGAATATAGGGTAGTATATACCCACTAAAAAGCTAGAGCACTTAGTATTGGGTTGTTTTACAGAGGGTTGTTGCACCTTAGCATGCTATGCTTGCAATTATGTTAAGCTCTTTTCCACCATTTATTGGATCTTAGCTTTCGAAATTATTCTGTTCCAGTCCTCACTGTTCTTTTCGTATTTTTTAGAATATTTTAAAGCTTCATATATGCCTCCCACCCCCAAAATAACAGCATTATCCCATTGCCTGAGGGGCTTCCTCAAATGGTGGAACATGGGTTTGGATGTATGCAACCTTACCATTTTGTTAACGCAAAGAGGCTGATGTCGGATTACCCATAATGAAAACTGCATCAATAATTGCAATGAATGGTTGCTGTTCATCGTATAGTGTATCTAATCTAACAATTATGTGATTGACCTAGGTGGAACAACTGCATAAGATATATAAGCTATGTGGTTCGCCTTCCGACGAGTACTGGAAAAAATCGAAGTTGCCAAATGCAACCATATTCAGACCACGAGAGCCATACAAACGTTCCATACGGGAGACCTTTAAAGATTTTCCACCATCAGCAATGTCTTTAATTGATACTCTTCTTGCAATTGATCCAGCTGAACGTTTAACTGCCACAGATGCTTTGAATAGTGATGTGAGATTCTCTCTCTCAGGAGGCACTGCTTTTATTTAACTTGCTTAAAATGTTTTGTGTCATGGTTCATTGGTCGACTAATTTGATCCGATGTCTAATCGTATAGGTACAGGTTGTTTTGATTTTCCGACAATTTAAAGTATTTATGGTGTTGATGATGCTGAAAGGGTAGTATACTTGTATAGTTGTATATGCCATTCATAGCTATTCCATGCTGTGTTTTTTCAGCCCATCTGTGACTCTAAGATGTGATGTGTAGTTAAGGAACAATGGAACCTGAACATATACCTTTGGGATGAGAAACTCTTACGGAAATTGTCATTGTTAAGTTTTACTTTAATAGATCTTGGCTATAGGCTTGTCTTCTAGCTTTTGATATGCGTCTCGTTTAACGATTTATTTTCTAAATATGATCAAATTGTATTTGTGACCTGTAAACCATTGGCAGCACCGTCTTTGAGCTGTCTTTCCAACTTGGTGGACTTCTAGTAATTCATTGCACTTTTTATACCCAGGTTCCATTTTTGGCACCTCTGCTTATCTTTGTTACAAGTTAAGCTTAGCCTTACCGCTATAAACTTTGTTTTGGGGGTGGAGATCATTCAATACATTGAACGTGTCATGTTTTAATTCTAGATATGTACTTATTTCTTAATTTACGCATAAACTGGTTTGTAGTTTTGCCTGCCTTTGCTTGAATTTATCTCTTTTGTTAGATAGGAATGACTTGAAGGGTTGTTATCCAATTTGAGACTCGACAACCTTTACATGGCTTAGCCTCGATGAAGAATGTGTCATAAATACTTGGAAACCTGAAGGAATATTGTCTTCATGAATCACGATGAGCTTAATCTACTAGGTTGCCTTTTGGCAGATATATTGTAATTGGTAATGAAATCTACTTTACCTTGATGCTGAGCAGTTTTTCAATACGGAGCCTCTTGCGTGTGATCCATCAACGCTTCCAACATATCCACCAAGCAAAGAGATGGATGCAAAACGACGTGACGACGAGGCTAGGAGGTCAGTATATTCTGATGATTTTCATCTTCTTTCGAGGGATTATCTTTTCAGTGTCTGAGGTTACCGTGCCAGTTTCATGCTTCTGTGAATTGCGAAAATTTTAGCACTTCATTGGGCAGGATGATGCTTATGTCAAGTCACAGGACATACTCCTGGTCAAAGTTTCTTTATTCTTTGAATAATATAATCAATCTCACTCCGTCTCTCAATGTATTGGGGCCTTGGGGATTGAATCCGCTTAGTTTGTGAAACGTTAAGTATTCTAACAAAAGAACAATGATATAAATGAGGGCTGGTAGAGACCATCTTGGCAGCACTTGAAGTCTCAACCCTATTGTCCACTATTCATTTACTGAGATAGCTACAGGGTCCTAAGCCTCAAACAGTCTCGTCAGCTTTTCAGTTGTCAACTGTACGATAATAGATCTTAGTTCTTACTATCAGTGGATATGATGGATTTAACCAAAGGCTCATTAAACTCTATATGCTTCTTATATTGGGATATGGTCGGGTGTCGATGCGATCAATGATGCAATTGTCATTGTGGGTTTTACGGAGACGCACTCTTTGTGATTTCACAAAGGAAAATACTATGTACATCCAATCCCTCTTACGTGGCCACAAGCAAGGGCTATTGAGGCAGCGGGGTGATGTTGTTATCATAATAAGTGAGCTATTGGACATTGTTGGGTAAATTGACTAAAGAACTATCCAGCTGAAGCTTACCGCTCAACATTTTGATAGTATTTGAAACCACTTAGGTAGCTATTTATTTGACTGTAACCTAGTGAAGCATCTGATGCCTTCATTTGATTGGCCACTTAATGACATGGTTCCTAATATCCCCTTGTGCCTCCATCTTGAGCGTTCGGCCTCATGTTGTTTCAATCAAACTTATGTCGCAATCGAGATATTGCATTCATGGCCATTAGTTTTTAAAATTTTAATATCCTCTTGTTTATTCCATTAATAGACATTGGCTCTAGAATTTCTAATAACCTCTTGTGTACTTAATAGCTTAATCATTAAAACATATATCTACATGACAAGTGGAGAATATGGTGAAGGCGTGAGGTTGATACGAGTAAAACATATCTAAACAATTGAATTATTTCATTGGTATTAATAGCATAGACAACATTCTAGTTCATGCTATGTTGGATTTAAATATGTAATCCTTGATGTAATATTTATTAGATGCTCCTTGAGATACTCACGACATCACACCATCATACGGTTCAAGTTACAAGGAGAAGCGATTCGAACTTTCTACTAAATGTCCACAGTACCTCTGTTATAATCTCTAGACTAGGGACCTCTTTGGTATTTCACGGTTTAAGATGGATTGAAGACGTGCTACTGTGTATTTTGCATTTTATTTAGAAATTATCAATGAACTTCACGTGATGCCTCGCTGACAATTCTAATGGAGATTTACAAAGACAATTCTCCATATTCAAATATTCAGTATGCCTTTTCATAAAGTGCTAAAAGTTATTTTTTCTCTGCAGGCTAAGAGCTGCTAACAAACAACAAAGTGATGGAGCAAAGAAAACTAGGACACGTGACCGACTCAGGGCAAAACCGGCCCCTGAAGCTAATGCAGAGCTTCAAGTTAATCTCGATGTATGTGTCTTGTGTTACATTTTTCCTGTTATCCTCTACTGTCAAATTCAGCCATTGGAATACAGAATTCCATCTTGTACCCCATACCTTCAGAATTTGAAGTATTTAGATGATTTTCTTCATGACAACTTCCTTTCTACGCCAATGCCACACATTTCTTGCAGCTCTTTCGGCTGATCATGTAGAAACCAAATCCCAATATTATTCTCGTCCATCGCTTTTATGGCTTCCACGAGTTTAAGAGTCATGTATACTGTTTGTTAGTGTTACAACTTACAAGTAGACATCTAATATTAATGGTTTTGTCGTATTAAAGATGTATGCTATTGTGTTCATCTTTGTTATAAGGGGTACCCTCATGGGCAATTTGAATGCCAATGGTGTTTAAACCCACGTCATAAATTACTAGATCGATGATTATACTAGATAACATCTGCTTTGAAATCATATTCTTTAATCATGTTTGTTTCACAATTATGTAGCAGCGGCGTCGTATGATTACCCAAGCAAATGCAAAGAGCAAGAGTGAAAAATTCCCTCCACCTCACCAAGACGGAGGCCTTAATTACCCCTTGGGTGTCTCACAGCACATAGATCCTGCAAACATCCCAACTGACATTCCTTACAGTACCACGTCTTTTACATATGCTAAAGGGCCAGGTCAGCATTGGTCCGGACCATTGGTGGACCCCGCTTCTGCTGGTGGGCCCAGGCGGAAGAAGAAGAATGTAGTTGAGGGCAGCGAACCCAAGTCAACAGGCCGAAGAGATACCAGTAGCAGCTCCAAATCTCGGGTAAAATAAATACCGGAAACTGAAGCATAGTTCCGCCCCTGCTGATTGAGTTTGAGGTGTAGCCTGAATAGGCTGAGGAAGTGTATTTAGAGGTATAATTGATTTTTCTCTTTTCATTTTCAACCATTTCGGATTTTTTTCGCTTTCTCTCGGCCGAAAAAAGAAAATTTATATGTTAAACTAGTTATTAGAATGTGGGGAAGTTGGGCCTCATGTTGTATATTATGATCTTCCTGATATTATAGAGATTTTTATTCTTTTGCGGAATTAAACAGTGTTATTGTTAAAAGTTATGAATCTAGTATAAGGATATTTTCAGCCTGTGTTCTGTGTTCTTTCCGTCTCCGGGTGAATTGTTATCTATTTTATTTCACAAAAAGACCAAGTAAAAAAAAAGTGAAATAGATTAATAAAAGTAAAATATGTATACATGCACACATAACACATTAGTCAATTTGTCCAATACTTATTCGATAGAGAGAACAAATGAATAATAAACCTCAAAATGAAAATATTGTCCTGTACTTCAACTAGAGAAGTAGAAATAGAAAGCAAATAATACTAAACTCAAAATGAAAACGCAAATTCTTATTTCAGACGGACCATTTCCGTCTGCAAAATAAGACGGCATTATGTTGCCACTTTTTGATAAAATATAACCACAACTTATATCAACTTGTTTTCAATAATGGCTACATATAACTGTAAAGTGGTTACAAAATCTCGTCCTATTGCTTCAAACCAAAATGCTCCGTCTGAAGCAAGACCAACTGGAATGAAAATAGATAACCGTAGAGATTTTAGTAGTTGCACCTTATTGCCATCTCGGTAGTAAATTTGGCCAACTATAACTTTTCAAGACTAAAAAAAACACAAATTCTTGTTTGTGACGGGCAGTATCCGTCACAAGCTTGCGACGGGTACCACTTCCCCTCACAAATGACCCATTTAAGGGAAAAGGGGAAGCACATGGGGGGTGCCCCACATGTTCCCTCTACCCATTTTGTTAGAGGAAAAACTCGTCGCAAGGTCCGACCCGTCACAAGGGAGACCTACTGAAAAAAAAATGGCCAATATAAAGCACATAGAAGTGGGTTTAATACCTTAGGCAATGATATCAATTGCCACAGTTGGTCTCATTGAAAACAGAGCATATGTATTTTCATTGAAGACGAGTCGGATTCCCTTTCACAAAGAGGTAAGTGGAAGGGAAAGATGAGAATTTGTGCAATGCTATTTAACCACCTACCTATTTTATTTGAAAAAAAAGGGT
Organism: Heliosperma pusillum; assembly: GCA_022085475.1. Lineage (NCBI taxonomy): Eukaryota > Viridiplantae > Streptophyta > Magnoliopsida > Caryophyllales > Caryophyllaceae > Heliosperma > Heliosperma pusillum. Next base: position 109,431 of record JAIUZE010070098.1, read on the forward strand.
TTAAGCTCCTTTTTTTTTAACTAATTTATTCTTTTTTTCACTTATCTAACATCGATTCCACTTTAATCCTCGTTATAAAAATCAAATTAGACTAAATCACTCAAATGAAAAGTTGGCTAATTATCTCATGCTCTACACAAATACTCAAATAAAATTGTTATACATTGTATAAGGTTTTATAATAGCTTATACACCTCATTTATTGTTATCATTAAAGAAAGAAAATGCACAAGCTATTATAGACATGTTGTATGTCGTATACTCATATAATTGTTTTATAAGAGACAAATTGTAAGTATACCTAATGACTTAAAGTGCAATATCCTCCAAGTCGTTAGATATGAGATTTCTCATGTTAACACAAATTCTCAAATAAGATCATTCTACAATATACATCAATTTATAATAACTCATAGACCCTTTATTTATTACTATAATATTATTAAAGAGGGTTGTTATCTACCTTTTTTTTCATCGAGCTTCTCTCTCAAGTCTCACCTTCTCCCTTTCCCCCTTTACAATCACTTGAACTAATATATATCATGTGGGATAGGATGATAAGTGCATGAGGCAAAATATATGATATTTTAGATTTTAACTGGTTATTATGAGAGGAGAAGATAGAAAAGAGAAGACGGGTAGCAATTCTCAGCATTAAATAAAGTGCATAAACTATCATTAAATGAGGTGCATGAGCTATTATAACACTGTTGTAACTCATTTAACAATGATCTATGAGATCAGTTGTACACTAATGCCTTCGGATGCAATCTCCTCTAAAGTCATTAGAAATTAAAGGTTCTTGTACGCAGGGCGGAGCCTCTGTCCCATTTCATGTCTCATCTCGTGTCTCATTACTTCTCTTAATGACACATTGGCACTTTAATATATAATATTACCATTTTTCTTTCAGTAGGTCTTGCTTAAGACGGGTCGGATCTTGCAACGGGTATTTTGTGAGAGGAAATGGGTAGAGGGGACAAGGTAGGCTCCCCCCATGTGCTCTCCACTCACCATTGATGGGTATTTTGTGAGAGAATATGGTATCCGTCTTAAGCTTAAGACGGATACCTCCGTCTTAAATAAGAATTTGTGTTTTTCTTGTACGGTGTATCCAACCAGTCATATGTTGGGATGTTGACATGATTATATGAGAGACTGAACTAAATTGTCAAAACTTTAAACAAAAATAATTGATTTAAGTCATTTATGTTTATTAAACATTTACAAATCGAATTAAACTGCCAATAGTCATTGAAAATTGGGATTATTCTGTTACATCAAATAATGAAATGAATCTGATCATCAATGAAGTATACATACAAATTTTGAAGGTTCTCCAGTCTGGATGAAACACCATCCTGCCTAATTAAAAATACAACATTAACACAGATAAGCTACAAAGCCGTAAACCGTCACTGCCCACTTTCCGATGCAATAGCAACCACGCCCGAACCTGCTTTAGGTCTTGGGAGGAGCTCATACCCATTTGAAGGAAACACATGATGGTTAGGAAAAACTCTCAAGTCTCCATTCTTGGTTTTTATTCATTGTCTACCATTACTTCTGATCCTGCGTTTTCATTCAAAGTCAACACAAAGGCCGGAGAGTCGGCCCTAGGTCCCACAAGTGAGCGATAGATATAAAGTTTATCAATCGGGCAGTCATTGGTTTGAGAATAATCCGAAAGCCCTCTCTCGTCCATAACCTCGACATTCAATCCCGGCATCTTCTTGCCAAGCAGTTTACACTCCTCGTAGCTCACTTGGCACGAAGACATCCAAAGGGATCGCATTGTCTCCAACTTTGCTGCGTTCATCATAAGCGCTTTTCCTCCGAACGGACAATCCCTAATCTCGAGCTTCCGAAGGTTCTTGCACCCCGATAGAAGATAATGAAGACCTAAATCACTCTCTCCAGCGAAGGCAAGAGAGAGCATCTCGAGCTTCTTGGCATGTGTGCCAATGTACTCGAATACACGGTCTGTGAGCAGGCCAGACAAGGAAAGCCGTCTTAAATCCTTGCAGTGCTCGACAATGGCCCCAAAACCGTCGTCCAAGGGTTGATTGGTTAGGTAATCAGGGCACTGGGGCTCGATAATGCACAGCCGGAAGCGGGTTAGGTTGGGCCGATTCTTGGCAATGGTACATAATGCTTCGTTGGAAAATTGGCGACAGAAATATAGAATTGACTGAAGTTTAGGGCAACCCATTGCAACGGAGACTAGGCCTTGTTCCGTCAAGCAAACATTCGGTTCTTGAATATATGGCTCAGATGGGAAGACCCGCAACTCTCGCAAGTCCTTGCAAGTCTGAGCGAGCATTTCGAGACCGCTGTCTTCTATGTAATCAAGTACCTGTAATGATCGTGATAAAGAAATAAAACTAAGACCCAAGTAGCATTTAATTCAGGAGGGTAAGTAGAATCACAATAGGTCATTTGGAAATTGATCCATAGGATTGTAAAGGGATCTCCTTCTTTTGTTTTTCGGTCAGACATAGTTAGAATTAATTGTCGGCCTTTAGGAGCTACAATAGTGATTCTACTTAAACTCACAAACCGTTCTAGTAAGCCTTAAAATAAGTTCGGATTAAGGTGAACATAGGTTAAGAACGGCTGAAGTGTTTTATTCACCGTGATTAGTGAAGACTTTTTCTATGTTAATGCACGGGAAACGTTAAACCTTTACCTTTTGTTGGTTAAATTCACTAAACCTAACCGGAGTAAGGTTCAATCAATGACACAAACCTTAAGGTTCAATGACTCAATCAATGACACAAACCTAACCAGAGTTAGGTTAAATTCATGACACAGGCCTAACCTATTTTCACCTAATTCCAAAAGAGCCATTGTTCCAAAAACACATCATCTTTCTGCAATAATTTTACTAAAAGCTATGAGAAAATTAGATACGTACCCAAAGACGTTGGAGACTCGGACAGTGACCCACTAGTTCGATTAAATCAGGGGAGTGAATGGTGGCATAACTCAGGTTCAACGAGGTAAGCCCCGAGCAAACAGGATACAGAGCTGGAAGATAGTTTGGCACAACATCATATAGGCCTGAAAGGCCCTTGAGGCTCTTGCACCCAGTGAAGGCCTTTGTGAGCTTTGAATAAGCTTCAGTGCTGAGCTCAGTCAAAAACGAGCCTGTGCCAAAGTTAACTAGTTGAGGAGCCTTCTCCAAGAGGATTGCCAACTTCTCTAAAGGAACAGCACGGTTAAGCCTAAGTGATTTTAGATTAGGACACCTGGCAACCAAACGCTCAAGAGAACAGAATCTCAGCTCCGAGGTAAGGCAGGCGATGTTAAGAGACTCTAAGGAAGTGTAAGTGTCCGGGAAATCGCTTATCCAGTTCCCACTCCGATCATCAACTTCACTCTCGCATAAGTCTAGAGTCCTCAAATTCCTGTTTGGACAAGAACCGACAAGGAAAGAATTATTTTAAACATATAAAGTAAAAATCATTTGAAAAACACTATTTCCCCCATTTTAAAGAAAACTCTACTCCCTCTTTCCCAATCATTTGTTCATCTTTGATTAAAATACGCCTCACAAAGAATATAAAAGGTAAGCAAATGATTGGGACGAACGGAGTATTACAATTAGATTTTTGAAGTCTCGACAAAAAAAGTCAAATGGAATTTATATTGTTATACAGTAAAATTGAAGAAGTAGAGGTCATGGAAGAAAATCAACGCGTATCTAGAGTTTCTAGAAAACCAATAACGGCAAATATAAACTTGATTATTTTTTTTTTCTGAGGCAAACTTGAATTTATTTATTTCATCACTTATGGCAAAAGGAGAGATTCAATCTAGGAATCATAATAGAATCAGGAAGATGAATAAGCCTAACAAAGTAAGAAGATAAAAAAGCAGACAATTACTTATTGTTCTTTTGAACAAGAATATAAAGTAAAGGAACTCAAATAATTATTCTTTTTAGAAAGGCAGCATCTCAAAGGGGCCTGCAGTGTCCAAAATACAACCATCCAAAACTGAAAAAAAATACTTATAAATAGTGGTCCTTAGCAAAGAAAAAGAACCCAAAGCAAAGGCAATATCAGATAGTGACTTTCCATGCAGACCCAACTCAAAAACCCGAAAGTTCGAATACAACTTCAAATAATCACATTTTCCACCCACAAATCCACAATGGATTTGCAACCACATTAAAATACAAACCATTACATGTGTGGTTTCCATGAACAATATTATCTACACATAAAGATAGTCTTTTTAATTGAAAGAAAAGGGTGGTAGGATAATGCGGTGACGGGTTCAATTTGGAAAAATGATATGTGAGTATAGAATAGCAAGGAATCCTCATGCCTGCAAATTCTCATTCATAAACATAGCAATCATCTAGGCCAATATAGAAAGCAACTAAACTATCCCTGAGATATACTCAGTGGTCCAGCACAAAAAAAGTCGAAATCTTTCGTCACGCCATTTATTCAAGGATACCACAACAGACAATGATACCAGTGAATGAGCCACCTCAAATATTGCCCCTTCGTAAATCAGAAAAATTATAAGATCAAAGCCCAAAAAGAAATATATTGTAATTTGAAAATGGTAGCTACAAAAAAACGCATCGACATTTGGAAGTTAAAAATATTGTGATTACCCTACTATTAACAAATCAAATATCGAAACACAATTAGGAGTAAAATGATGATTTTGAAGTCGTAGCACTCCCTATTATAGAAGGGGAGCATCAGATACAGACACCAAATAAAGCAATTAGAGTAAAGTAACAATTTCAATTTCTAAGACCGTAGATCATAGTGTTTTACGACCCCAAAATCCATAATGTGCTACGATATCATTAGAAACCTTACAACAATAGACACCATCAAAAATACAAGAAATGATGAAATGTGGTTCCCCCAAAAGCAAAAGAATCAAATGAACCAAAAAGATCATCACATTATTCAGCGGTAGATGGTATCAATCAGTGACCCGAAATTAACTTTTTAACCCTTAAAAGACATTAAACAAGTTACAAATGTAATAGAATAGAGATGCCAAGTTAAGTCAAAGACCAAAATCAAACACTAAACAACACAAAGCTAAAACATGGCTAAAAGAAGAGGAGACGGAAGTAAAATTTAATAAACACTAAAACCAATCAAAGACGAGAAGCAATTGAAACATGTAAGCACTTCCAGATCCTAAAATGAAATGAAAGACGAAAATATCAAACTTTTAATCTTCGGCCATTAAAGGCGACAATAAGCCACACAAAGTAAGATTAGATCTGCTTGATGAAGATCAAACAGACACCAGAAACAATTTTGTAATGCAAATAAACAAAACTTCAGAAATGTCAATGATATCAACAGATTCAACACACAATCTTGAATGAGAAACAGCTAAAATCATACCGAGTATTTTGAAATCCCCGGTTTAAATAAAAATGTATTCAGTAAAAGACCATAACAAAACACACTGAAAAAAGTAAAATTAGACAAGACTCAGAAGCAAAAAATTTGAGCAACTTTATTAGATCCACTATATAATCATCATAACATTCATAAGATTGATAATGCAATCATCAATTAATGCAGCAGTCAAACCTAAAATCAACTAAAAGGAATAATCATTCATCAACGTCTAAAGATCATATTTTTTCATAATCATAATAAGAGTAAATATACCAACACCGCCAAACTCCAATTAACTCAACACTCACAAGTCACATCTTAAAATTAAAATCACCCAACCATTTATAGAAAAATAAAAAGAATTACCTAAATCAAATCTGTAATCAATATACCCGTCTACCTTCAGACGGATAGTGTCCGTCTTAAATAAGAATTTGTGATCAATATATATCAGACGGAAAAAAAAAAACTTTTCATATCTATGAATAACCAAACTCCAAAAATCAAATAAAAAATCATAGCAGCAATAGAAACATTACCCAGATCAAATCTGCAGTCAAAATACCAATTTTCCAATTCAATCAACAAATCAAAATCCAAAAAATCAAATCATAAAAATATTAATTCATCCACCTTATTTAAAAATATTAACCAGAATGATTTTAAAACAACTAAAGGTCAAATATTAAATCAAAATACCACATTAAAATCAACAAATCAACAAATTCCAATTATATCAACAATCAGATTACAAAAAAACTAATTTTAAAAATCTACCCATCTTCAATTAAAAACACCAAATTTCAAATTCAATTAACAATTAAACTTCAAAACTCATTTGCAATTAATAATTAACTAAAAAGATCAAATCTTCAATCAAAAAAACACCAAAATATAAAAATCAATCAACAATCAAACCCTAAAATGAAATTTCAAATCAAACCCACCTGCAATTAGCAGCAATAGAAGCCAAACCATTAGTAGAAAATCCATCACAAGAACACAAAACAAGAACCCTAAAATTCCTCAATTTATTCCCAATTAACTCAAGACCTTCATCAGTAACCACCATTCTCTTAAACCTAAGCTCCTCCAAACCCGGAAATCCGACAGAAAACCCGTAAATCCAGGGAAAAGAGTGGGCCCCCCAACCATCAGGTACTAGGTTAAAGTCAGCAAAATGAGGCTTTCCTTTTATAGTAAGTGATCTAACATCCTTAAACCTACGGATCGCGTAAGTGGGATCCACAGCGTAACAGTTACCGACAAATATTTTACGGCGACACCAACGGTCAACCTCGTACCATGTCTTGCAAACGAGTGAGACTGAGTTCAGGTCCGAGTGTGACTCGATGAAGGATAGCACGTGCTCTAGCACTTCTTCTGGAAATGAGGTGTTGGTGTTGGGTGGATACGGTGTCGTTTTGAGGGATTTTGTTAGTTCCATTTTTTTCGTTTTTTTTTTGGTTTTTTTTTTTAAGGGAGGAGATTGGATCTGGTGGTGGAGGGTGTTTAGGGTGTGGTGGTGTGGTGGTGAAGAGAGAGAGAGGATAAGAAAAATAAGAAAGGAAAGATGATTGGGTGATGGAAGTTGTGTGTGTAATGTGTATGTAGTGAGTGGGTCTATGTTTTTATTTTTGGTTATTTATTTGGAGTTTTATTATTTTTAGAGGTGTAGGGGTCATTTTGTATGATTGTGTAAGTAGACATGTCAAACGGTTCGGGTAAGGGTGAGCCGGATCGTATAGGGTTATTTTTTGTTTATTGAACTGGGGTTTGATTAGGTCAGGTTGGGTCAATTTAGGTTTAGATGAAGTTGTTTAGGGACAACGGTTAGTTTTTAAATATAAACTTTCGAATCGGGTCAACTTCGTGTACTTAGTTTCGGTATTGAGTCGAGTACGAGTCACGTTATTTGTGTCGGGTTAGCAGTCTCAGGTCAAACTCTAATAGTATATGTTATGTTAATCGGAAATTAATACCCCTCTTATTATTTGAAATGTCTGATTAAGGTTCTGAGTAGGGTGGTCGGTTTCACCAATAAAGTATAATGATTTTATTATCAAAATATGCTCAAAATGAAAATGATGTCGTGTGAAAGGATAAATCCAAAATGGAATATATGGAACAATTTCAAAGAATCAGAGGGAGTAACAGTTAGTTAAAGTCGGTGTATCGCGTTGTTGTATAGTTTATTTGATTATAAACAAGATAAAAAGATTGGGTACGTAAACCGAGTCAGGTTAATTTAGGTTTCCAATGAACCAAGTCGGTTCGGTTCGGGAATTTCTAGTTCAAGGCACTTTGGGTGTTTTGTTAACTTGTTATCAAGGCACCACACCAATAAACACCTGGGTGGGGTCAAATTTGGATTTCAAGCCAGCTTTGCTTCTCAGTTTGAGTATCAGGTCAGAATAGAACTAGACAAGAGTTGAATTTACATGGGTATTTTTGTACACGGATAAGTGGGTTAGAGAGTTTGGGATGGTTTAGTGGGTTGGAACTTTGTAAGCTTTTGAAAGTGTGTTGTCTTTATATGCTTCCTTTGGGAACCAAATAGGTCGAGTTTAGTGGACAGCACGATTCATGGACAATTATATGGTAAATTCTCATTTGTGAGGGATACTTTTCGCATAAGCTCGTGAGTCGTGACCTCTGCAATTATATTATAGAGGTACAAGTTTGCATTAACATGAAAATAGAATGTGAGGAATTCATTTTGATGATTAGATCGTATGGTAATATCGAGTGCTAAGTTTACCGTGTACATAATTGAAAATATGTCACAAAAATAGTTTATATTGTTTGGTGGCTTGGTTGTCAATAAGATAAGAACAATATGGAAAGGTTCACGATCAGTGGAAGATTTTAATTATATTCGGAGGGGGGTTAGATCCCGTTGTTTTTTCAAATTTTGGTGTAAAGTTATCGTCTGTCCCGCGGCTTATGATCGAGTATCAATTATTATTACTTTGTAGTTGTTTAAAACTCGGCCTCTCTAATCGGTACGCCAAGACCCGCCATTGATCGACTATATTAAAAGAAAAGTCTCTTATTTTGATGATTAAAGGTTTTTCATTTCATTGTGCTCTTTTACATTCTTCCAAGTATTTTAATAAGAAATTGTCAAGGATAAAGGATCTGGTGAAGTAATCAATTATTTAAGGACTAATAAGTAGAAAATTGAATTAACACAATGTAATAATGAATTAAAAATGTGATGTAGTGATGAAATGTGATGTTAATATGTTATGTTACACTTGTGGAGTGTCTTTATTAATTAGTGATCCTACGAGCACAATAAGGCCGTATGAATTGGTGATCGGATTATACGATCAGTTGTATATAAGCATTGTACAACTTAGGTATAAATATCTGAGCTATTTCAAAATTTATATTTTTAGTGTGTAAATATATGAGTTTAGCTACTTCCTAATAAAGCTCATATTCCTTAAAATAAAACTTAGAAACTTTATTATAAAGGTCAGATTCTACACCGTATCATTGGTATAACTAGCGGTAGAATCGAGTATTCAACTAGTGATAGATTTGCATGGGGCAGTAGGAGCCTAGGAGGAGAGGGGTGGACTGTGGAGTAATGATTAGGGTTATGATGTTCCCATGACTTGCACACTTGCACATCTCACTATCGCAAATCCAATGGGAATGAAGCCCCATTTGTGTTACGAGTTTGAATCCTACTCATTTTCTATAAAAATAAACCGATAAAAGAAAAAGCAATGGATGGAGAAATATGGACTAGTATTATGGGTAAATTCACATTTAAGACGAATGTTATTCGTTTTAAGGTTAAGACGGGTCAAATACTTATTAAATTATCTTATTTATTGCTTAGGAAATATTAAAAGTTTTGTCTTTATTATCACCATGTTATAGTATTTGACCCGTCTTAAGCTTAAAACGGATAGTATCCGTCTTAAACAAGACTTACTAAGTATTCTATTATCTTGTGTGACGAAAATGAACCCTCCGTTTTCCTTGAAGAAATGGACCCGCTTTGATGCGAGGGGATGAGTAAGGATGTTAACTTAGTGGTACGGGCCACAAATCATATAGGATAAGATCAGATATTTGGTCTGGGCTAGACTGGACTATATTTGATTTGATCTGGTCCACCTATTTTTATTACTTTGGTCTTTGGTCCGGTCCTGCACCAAACCGTTTGAACAGACTTATTTAACAAAAAGTCTTTAAACATAACAATATTAACTTTATTTCCTAAATTGTTTTGCCCTATATCATATGATATGTACTAAAAATCTAGTAAGAAGATAATTAATGTATTAAAAACTCATAATTAACTGAATTTATATGTATAGTTTTTGAGTAATAACGTATTTTTTTAGCTTAATGTTTAAATGAACGGGTTTATAAATTCTATAAAACAAAACTCGAAACTTTAATATAAAATTCTAAAATTATACTAACAGTTTATTTATTGTAATTCCTAAATATTGCAAATGCACAATTCTAACGGACTAACGGTAGCATTGTTACAAAATACAAAATCCTCCTATATATAAAAGCTGAGTTTTTTCCAGCCTTCCTATTGGGTGGAAAAAACTAGGGGTGAGCAAAACCGGGTACCCGATACGGTTTTAATAACTGTATCGGGTACCCGGTTTTTGGAAGGCCAAAATTAGAACCCGGATCCGACCCGGTTTAACCGGGTACCCGGTTTTCGTATACCCGGTTAAACCGGGTACCCGAAAACCGTATACTCGGATCCGGTTTAATTGATAATGCTCAAACCTCGAATTCGAGTCCACAACATAAATAACGACCAGTAAATAAGATGCTTATATAATCCATTAGGATCAGTATTACAAAACATAATTACTTGCAAAGTCAGTAGGTAATATAGCAAAATACAAATTTGCAAAACTTCACACAGAAATTTGTCACTGATAAAGTGAGTTGCGTAAATTACAAGTTTCACATAAAATGATTGTTGCTCAAAATTTCACCCATATAGTCAAAATAGAAAACAAAATTTTATATACAACTTTTTTTTTGGTTATTTTTAATTAAACCGGATCAAAACCGTATACCCAGTTTTGATTTTCCCTGACCCGGACCCGGTACGGTTTTTTTAAAAACCGTATCGTATACCCGGAAATTCGTATCGTGTACCCGGAAATCCGTGTAATTAAAACCGTATACCGTATCGTATCCGTATATTACAACCGTATCGTATATTTTTGCTCAGCCTTAGAATAAACTCATCTTTTTTCCCTTTTTTTTTTTTGCAAGTGGGACCCACTTAATTTCCAAAATATTTAATTTCCCTCTCTCCCCTCACAATAACTATTTACAGCCTACTATATAATTATTACTATACTAGTTTTAAACCCGTGTAAAATACACGGATTTGCTTTTAAAAGACGTTCGAATATGTTTGATCAATGGTGTCTATTGACATGAGAAACTCAAATAAGAAATACATATGATAATAATAAGATTGTCATATATAAATCCGTACATATCACACCTTTGTAAATTGCACGATTGGTGTTTTTTATGTGTTATATACTTGCATTGTTAATAGTTTGCAATGTAAAGTGAAGTTTGATATGTAAGTATTAATTGTACTAAATGTAATTGTCTTTTTAATATAGTAGTACTTGAAAATTTTAGTAGTGTCCAAATGCTTTATATTTAAGATCTATATGCCTTTAAAAAAAGTTCTTATTTATTCTGTTACATTCATTTTCATTCGAGTAGTCTAAGTGATGTCTTTTAGTGATATAATTCATGTTTTTTTAGAAAAGATTTAGTTATATATTAAGTGTATATTATATAAAAATATATTAATAACCGATAGCAATCAAACGGCAATTAATTGATTTGGATTTATAAATGTCAAATCAAATATTATTTTGTAATTATTAAGTCATATTTTATTTTTATTTTCCTTATGTTCAAAATTAAATTTAGCATATTTGTTGTATTAATTTTGGTACATTTTCTACGATACATTTTCATGAATATATAAATTGCAGATTATTGTATGTATGTTTTGGCTGTGTATTATTTTACAAAGAAATTAAATTTCATAAAAAAGATGGACCCCGCCATTACTTAGAAAAACCATTTTGTCCCTAACTTAAAGAGCCAATAGAAAGTCCTAAAAAGACTTTGCTTTTATATATAGAAGATCACACTTGCTTCAAATAATCAAATTTTATAATCCAATATATATGAGTCCTTAATTATCCTTCTTCCTAACCTATAAACGCGGTTCAACCATGTTTATATTGTCAATCTCATGTTTCGATTGCTATGAACTTAACTATATCAAGGACAAAATTAATTTAGATCCTTGTATGTGTGTTTAAAATAACTTTCTTTGAATTTTATCTCATTTAAAACATTTTATTTTAAATGTGTTATTTTTTTCGTCTATTTAAACTTATTTTTCCTTGATATAAAAACCAAACATTTTTATAAATGAAATTTCACCATTATTAAAAATAAATAATTGTTAAATCTTAGAGTATTTTTGATAACAAAAATATTCTAATTTACTTAATTTAAATTAATGGATGGTTGTACAAAAAAATTATCTTATAAATTCATTGAGCATTGTCTTTTGACGTGATTTTTGTGTTTTGATGGCCTATTTCCCACTATATTTTGTTAGCTAAAGAGTATATTTTTTTTGGAATAAAATTTACATTTAATACCAATTTACAAATAATTTTTTTAAATCGTTTCGTTATTCAATTTGTTTAAACTTATATGGCTACTTTTTAAACTTACTAATTTATTCATTTTTTTGTCTAATCATTTTGCTATAATATTTTGAAGAAAATTTTAGCATTGCTTTTTTATGTGATTTTTATACTAAACTCAATAATGCCGTTATATGTTAGATATAGTTTAGGAAAAACTGTAGATTTATTATCAAACTAAAAAAAAATTGATTAAATCATTTCCTTTTTCAATTTGTTTCAATTTTGATGGTTACTTTTTTTACTTTACTAATTTATTTATATTATATTTTCTATGTAATTTAGTTATATTTTTTTTTGTAAATTTGAGGCAAGTTATTCTATCTAAACAAATTTGTAAATTATCGGTATGTATTGTAGAGTAGAGGAATAGAAATAAAACTCCACAAATTTAGGAAACCCACGTTTGAAAAGTAAATAGAAGCATTTTCATTTCCTGAATTCAAGGACCAATAGGAAACATTTAAATGTTTCTACTTTTATACTTTCTCCATTCAACTCCACTCTACCAAATTATTTTTTCACGTTTGCCGAGACGTGTTTTGCGCGGTAAATATCGTTAGCTACGTGTTTGCAAAAATTATAAAAGTTGGATATTAATAATGTACTCGTAAAGACGAATCAAACAAGATCACACATGAATATATTTTCACTTATATATTGAGAGAAAATTGCAATTAGATGCCGACTCATGAATAGTGTACAAAAATGAAAGTGGTAGAGTGGAGTTGAATGGAGGAAGTATAAAGTAGATAGTTATGACTATATAATTATGATTATAATATGATGGCCTATCATATAATACTTCGTATGACTTATATACAATGATTTCCTGACTTATACTATGCTAATCAGGAAAAAAAATATAACAATCAACAAAATTTAAATTACCATTCCAAAAATAAAATTAAAAAAATATTTACATTCCAAAAATTATATACAAATTATTACAATTCCCATATACTTCGTATACTATTATACGAGTACATGTTTAGAACAAATTGAAACCGACTAAGGTTATTTAAAAAATAACACATACACCATCTATATAAATCATGGGCTCACAATAATAAATTGCATGTTGATCGAACAAAAAATTGATAGAAATTGAGAGTAATTATATATTTGTTTAATTAGCATATTTCGAATATCATAATTTTAAAAGCAATCCGTGCATTTTAGCACGGGTATAAAACTAGTGGTTATGATTTGTGAGAAAATCATCTAAATCTAAACTAAAGCTTAAGATTATGTTTGAGGCACAATTAACAATACTTTTACCTTAATAAAGATCACAAATGGGAAAGTCAAAATCATTTTGAATATATAGAAGGAAATCTTTACTCAACGCTTTTTAAGTTTCGCATATATACTTGCATGGTAGTCTGTATTAAAATTGAATGAAGTGAACGGAGTAATGATATATGAAAAACTCGAAAATGTTAACGGGACAACCGCCTCTGCTAGCCTTCTTTTGATCACGCATAGTCACCGTGGAACATATCCCATACATACATTTTCTCTAAAACAACGGCCATAACAGTAGGTCTTGCTTAAGACGGGTCGGATCTTACAACGGGTATTTTGTGAGAGGAAATGGGTAGAGGGGACAAGGTGGGCTCCCCCCATGTGCTTTCCACTCACCCTTGATGGGTATTTTGTGAGAGAATATGGTATCCGTCTTAAGCTTAAGACGGATACCTCCGTCTGAAATAAGAATTTGTGATATATGTTATATATCAACTCAACCCATCAATTACAGGGTCAACAAATACAAAAGAAAATATTGAGGGGCGTTTAGTAAACAGTAGATTGAGAATATTTTAGTATATTTACTTTTTAGTATATTTGACTAATTAATATAGAGTATGTTATTTAAGGTGTTCGGTAAAGAGCATATTGAAATAGTAGATTTGAATGTAATATGTTATTTTAGAATATTATGCTCTTAACGTGCATATTCAATTAATAGATTAGAAAATAAGTATATTGACATTTTTATCCTTGAGAAAATAGGTTATCATAGTTACCAATAATTGATTCATATTCATATTAATCATTTTTTTTAAAAGAACAATCGGTTAATCTAAAACTGTTGAATACCAAACACCGTTAAAGAATTCTGCTAATTATATATTTTGGTTAAACTCGCTAATAAAATATGCTAAACATAATACTCCCTCCTATTTTGAGTGTTCTTCCCCTTTCAATATAATACTCCTCACATATATTAGATGAAGGGGAAGAACACTCAAAATCGGAGGGAGTATGCTTTAACAACTTGTTTATGCCAATATGAATCCATTGTTTACCAAACATACATGAATATCTTTCAAGATCTTTCAAGGTTTGTAAATGATATGAATCAGATCGATGATTCTTTAGAATCATTCTGGTTAAAACTCGGCATTACACCTTTATCTTTTGTACACTATACAAGTAAGAAAAATCTTTAAATTTCCGTCTAATACATAAAAAAAAACATATATATTCTTGTGAGATCTTGTTTGACTCGTTTTGAGGAGTACATTAAAAATACAGAGTTTATTTTCGCAGTACACATTTTACTCATTTCAGTACTTTTTTTCTCACAAGTTTCCATTTTGCATACCCTTCACTAAAAAAACACTTAGAAACTTAATTATCCCAATTATTATATCTAACGCCTCTCAAATCAAACTATTTCTCAATTATATAGGATAATTTGAGGTAGAACATGTATTTAAATTCATTCAATTGTATATTTTCAATCTATCAGCGTTTTTCTTTCATTTTTTCCCAGTTTCTTTTACTTAGGGTTTGTGTTAATTGCAATTTCATGTTCATAGGTTTGGTTGTGGTGGGATGGCATCGTTATTTGTGGAGGACGACAGTGGTGATGGTTATGGGGACGGTAAGGTGTCACTGGAGGTACTGGTCAGGGGCAGTAAGGTATCACCGGAGGTACTGGCCAGGGGTGGCGAGTGGCGACTGTGCAGTGGATGTCTTTTCATTAAATGGTCGGTGGTTGTCGTCGACGGAAGGAGAAGGTCAGGGGTCGGCAGTTGTGTGCAGGACGCTAGGCGGATGACAGTGGGGGTGAGGTGGTCAATGGTGGTGGTAGTATGGGGTTTGATTTTGTTTTTTTTTTCTTTTTCGTGTAGTACACAATAATATTGTGTTAAAATGAGAAGGGTAAAATAGGTAAAGTGTACTATAATGAGTAAAATATGTACAACGAAAATCAACACCCTAAAAATATCTAACTCTTATAATTTTTGTAAATACGTAGCAAAAGATATTTACAGCTCAAAACACGTGTTGGCAAACGTGAAAAAATAAAGGTGTAATGTGGAGTTGAATGGAGGTTCTACTATTTTAGAACTGTATAATTATATACTCCGTATTCTTTAAATGTTTTTAGTTTAATTTAAGCTGATGAACATTATCCGTTTAAACTTAAGACGTGTCCAATATATAACTATTTACCCCCACTTATTTTCTGGAGAATATCAAAAAATTATTTTTATTACCACCATATGATAGTATTTAATCCGTATTAAACTTAAAACAGATCGATAATATCCGTTTTAAGCAAGATTAACGATTCAAGAGTGGTTAGTTTGGTAGGGTGATTAGGGCAGTTGTAGACATGACATACGATATAGTTTTGGTTCCTTCAAGGCCACCGATCTAACAGCAGCTCTGTATGGGGAGCTCATGGGTCTTGCCTTCAATGTTTTATTCTAATATTTCTCTGACAATTTCACTGCCATTTCTCTCGTTTCTATACTTTTCACATTTTATTTCTCATTAATTCTTCCTTTTTTTACGCCCCAAATCAAATTAACTATTCTCTAATATAATGGCCGTTTGCTTGTTTTGGTCAAGTTTTTAGAATTAGTGAAATGATGGAGATAGAGATGTGAAGTTAATCTTCGAATCATACATGTTGCTTGTTAAAGAAAAATGAGATAACGACAGTCGTTATAACTTAATCTCGACAACACCCCCTCACATGTATTTGTAAGGAATTACTAAAATGGTGAGCTTTTACTCCTTTAGGTAAGAGACCACTAGAATGATGGACCTACATAAAAGTGTGTGAGATGGTGTCGCCGAGCTTCGGTCACACCGGGTTTTGCCGTATCATGTCCTTTGTTAAATTCGCCATGCGAAATTATTATTACAATATAAGAATATTTAATCAAATAGTAGCACTATTTGTTATTTTGTTTCAGGCATGGTTTCAT
Source organism: Heliosperma pusillum (assembly GCA_022085475.1). Taxonomy (NCBI): domain Eukaryota; kingdom Viridiplantae; phylum Streptophyta; class Magnoliopsida; order Caryophyllales; family Caryophyllaceae; genus Heliosperma; species Heliosperma pusillum. The sequence continues at coordinate 125,811 of JAIUZE010070098.1, forward strand.
GGGCAAGTATTCTCTCCATTTCCCTCAATTTCCTTCAATACAACAATACTCGTATAATATTATTATTTCCTCTCAGCTTTTCAAAACAATGGACCATTCCAAAATAAAATCTGGACACTCGATAAGTACTGAAAGTATTGGAGAGAGCCTACTACTGGAGAGGAACTTCCTCGTGGTTTCATGAGGCTAACAATCGCATGGTTTTATAGCATTAATAGAATGATTGAGGATAACTGGGCTACTAGAGGACATGTCTCGGTCTACAGGGTTGGAGATATTTATGCTATTCACTTTGTCAATCCTCTGGATCTTCATGAATTGCTAAGTAGAATTGTGATTGTTCTGGATGGAGGTTTAATGGTATTCAAGAAATGGGCTTCGGGAATGATTCCAAGAACGGTGAGATTTCCTTCAGCTAAGCTATGGGTTCGTATTTGTGGATTACCTTTTGAATATTTGAACTCCAACATTGCAAATATAGCGGGTCAAATTTTTGGGGGAGGATTTCAGGTGGAAGAATTTGGAATGGTTCCTGAGCATGATTACTTAAGAATAAGAGTTGAAGTTATGCTCAATGAACCTCTCATTCCTGGATTCTATTTATTGTATCAAGGTAACAAACTTCTTTGGATACAATTCAAGTATGAGGAGGTTTTCAAATATTGTGTTCGTTGTGGAAGAATTGGGCACAAGATCTCTTTGTGTACTGAAAGAATGCCTGACGTGATCTCAAGTATTAATGATGTCTTGGAAAGGACTAATGAGAGAAGTTTTGTTATATTTCAAAACCGTTACAATTATACTATGTTCAATTTGGATTTAAGGGCGCTCCCTTCAACTACTAGGTATGCTACTTCTAAGATTAGACTGGGTAGAAATTCTGGTTCATATGTTCCTGCTGATTATTACATGGAAAGAGTTATTGATTTTGACCTGGGTTTGGTAGATGGAGGACGTATTTACCCAGGTATGGAGTTTGCTATCAATGCACTCCCATTTACCAGTCCAGTAATTTATGATTCTGAGAATGATGACCATATTATGAGGGATGCAAATGAAGGATTCACAAATGAAAATGATCAAGCTGGAAATTCTGATGACAGAATGGGTAATGGCTTTCCTGAAGATCTTGGAAATCAATACAGAAATGAGGATGAGGATGTTCTAGGAAATGGGGTGTCTCACCTTCATGGATCTCATCCTATGGAGGAGGAGAATAATAATATAGTTAATGGGAATGGCCATGGTCATTCTGATAATGGAGATATGCATGGAGTGGCCTCTCATGAAAATGAAAATGGGATATTTGAAATTAGGTCGGTTAATGGGATGGAGGGTCTTGCATTTACTGGTGGAGGACATTCTAATGAAGTGCAGGAGCGTGCTTATTCTTCTACTCCAGTTAATGGAAGAAGCAATCAGGTTTTTTATGATAATGATATTGACCAAGTGGTGGATATAGAGGGGGACTCTCAGTCTGATACTTTTGTTTTTCCTGTGTATAATAATGATGATTGGGCCCTGGGGGATCCTCATGTAGGATTTGAGGGACATGGTGAACAAGAGTATGATCTGGATCAGAATGCTTTCATCATGGGGTCTATTTCTGCTAGGGTTGAATCAAGAGAATTTATCATAGAGCTGGATAATGAAGGGAGGGGATATGGGCAACTTGTGGAGGCACCAGTGGACTTGCCTTTTGTCTATCATGAACCTGTAGCAAACCCTGATGATATGAATCACTTTCACCCTCTTTATCCTCTAATTGAAGATGTGACTGATCCTAATTTCCAAGATAATCATGGGTCTGCTGAAGTGAATTCTCCTCTTAACTCCAACTCTGAGGAGATGGATTCTTGTTCAAATCATTCATCTTCTGAAGATTACAGCACCTCAAAAAATTCTTCCTTTAGGGATGATGTTGAAGACCTCAATGCTCTATTATATGAATCTGGAGGGAATGTTGGAGGGTCAGATTCTTTGAGTTTAATATCTGCAGGTGATCCTCCACCAAGGGTTAATGTGGATATTATTGCAGGTAACAGGCTAGCAAAGGAATTGGTCGACTCTTCCTTTTCTGCTATTCAGGATTCTTCATCTCAGCTATGTGTGCAGGGTTCTTCACAAATCAAAGTTGAATCTGCAGTTACAGGGACGGGGAAATCTGTTTATATTGAAAACCATAATGAATCTGGAGGGGGACTGAATGCTTGCAATATTGGGTCATCTGGTGGGTTTGGAAAGGGAAAATCTATCAGGAAATTATATTACTTAAGAGGTATGAAGGATGATGCAGGGTTAGTTTCTTCTGAAGCTCTGCTGAATAGAAATGGAAGCAAAAGAAAGGCGTTCTCGGATCCAGGTCAAGTTGATGCAAATGTAATGTACAACTTTCAGGAAGAATTTGATTGTGCTTCTTCTGGCTCCAAAAGGGCTGCTATCTGTATCCCACCTTATACAAGGGGTTTTCATATTCAAGTGGATGATTCAGATATGGTTATTTGAAGTTCTGAAGATTCTGAGATGGAAGGTGTTGCGGGAATTGACCTTTCTCAATTCCCTCGGAAGAAATGAAGGGTCTTAGCTGGAATTGTAGGGGTCTAAATAATCCGCTCGCCCCTACAATTCCAAAGATAAGAGCGATTTTAGGATCGAGTTATTATGATTTTATTTTTCTAAGTGAAACTAAGTGTCAAAAGAGTTCTGTTGATTCTATTTTTAGAAGTAATTTTTCTTTTAGTTATGGAGTAGATGCGGAGGGGTCTAGAGGAGGTCTATGGTTTGGTTTTAGAAGTAAGGAGTCATTTCGTTTACTAGTTGTATGGTCTAATTTTATTATTGTTGAAGTAATGCAATGTAAGGAAGTATTATGGTATTTGTGTCTTATTTATGGGGAGTCCAAAGTACACAAAAGGGAGATTGTGTGGAACAATTTGAGTATATGGTTGGAGTCATTTTCTAAACCTTTTCTTATATTAGGAGATTTCAATCATGTTGAATATTATGAAGATAAGATTGGAGGTTCTAGAGGTCCTATCCGAGGTCTGGATTTATTTCGAACTTGGAAATCCTCACATAATCTTATGGATATTCAGTTCAAGGGACCAAAGTTTACTTGGTGTAATAAAAGAAACTCTGGGAACTTAATTTTTGAGAGGCTAGATAAAGCTCTTGGCTCGTGGGACTGGAATAATCTGTTCCCGAATGCAGGTATAATTCATCTACCTATTCAGATTTCTGATCATGCCCCTATCATCTTTGACTCGGATCTGGTTGCCCTTAAGAAGGGACGTCCATATAAGTTAGAAGCCTGGAACTTTACGTTTGAGGAATGTTTGATCTCTATCCAATCTGAATGGAAATTGCCGATTTGCGGATCTCCTGCTTATAGATTGGTAAGAAAGTTATCAAGAGCTCGATCTAGTTTCAAAAAGTGGTCCTTATCTAAGAAAAAAGAATGGCATGGTAAATGGACGGATTTTGATCATGATCTGGAAAAAAGTATGGAGTTGGGAATTAAGAATGGGGACATTCATGAATTCTTATTGATTGACTCAAAGACTACGGAGTTTGCGAAATCTATGGCTACATATTGGAAACAAAGAGCGAAAGTTAAGTGGATATCTGAAGGAGATACTTGTTCAAAATACTTCTTTAATTGTGTCAAAGGGAGAGCTGGAAATAACTTTATTAAAGGAATTACTGTAGATAATGGACAATGGACATTCAACGAGGAATTAATAAGAGAGTCCTTTTATTCTCATTATGCGAACCTTTTTCAGGCTAATTCCACAAACGTATCATTTGAATCTTATTTGAATATGGATTATCCTATCTTTAAAAGGATAACTCCACGATTGAATCAGGAGGATGTGGACCACCTTAGCAAACCTTTCTCGGCTAAAGAGGTTCGGAAGGCTGTTTTCCAACTTAGTCCAATGAAATCTTCTGGACCTGATGGTATTCCGGGTATTTTTTATCAACGATGCTGGCATTTCATTAAATCGGATGTTATATCTGCAGTGCTTGGGGTGTTAAACAGAGATTATATCTTAAAGGAGATTAATAAGACTTTTATTACTTTGATTCCTAAAATTTCTGCTCCGGAGTCGGTGGATCATTTCAGACCAATCAGCTTCTGCAATAATATTATGAAGATTATCACCAAGTGTATTACTAATAGATTAAGCAAACTCATGGGAAAATTAGTAGGAGAATTTCAAAATGCTTTCGTTCCTGGAAGAAATATCTCGGATAATATATTGATTGCTAATGAGTTATTCAACACAATTTCATGCTCCAAGAAAAGAAGATCCCAAAGGATGGCTTTCAAGGCAGATATGAGTAAGGCTTATGACAGAATGAACTGGAATTTTATTCGAGGATCCCTCCTCAAGCTCGGATTTCCAATGAAGTTTATAAATCTTGTTATGAAGTGCATCACTTCTGTTTCTTATGAACTTCTGATTAATGGTATCCCTTCTAAGAGGATTTGCCCAAAAGGTGGGTTAAGACAAGGAGATCCTTTATCACCGTATATTTTTGTCCTCTGTACGGAGATGTTATCTCAGAATATCATTTTAAATGAGGAAAATGGTCTATATAAAGGTATCAAAATTTCAAGACATGCGCAGTCTATTTCCCATCTCTTATTTGCGGATGATTCTATATTTTTTATTGAGGGTGATTCGAAATCATGTAGATCTTTGAAAGAAACTATTGATCATTACTGTAAAGCATCTGGGCAAAGAATTAACAAGGAAAAATCTGCAATCCTGGTTAGTCCTAATGCTAGGATATCTTTTGCAAGAGATTGTTATAAAAAAATTCAGGTTGGTGGTTCTTCGACGATGGGTTAGTATTTGGGTGCTCCTACTGAAATTGGCATTGACCGGAACAAACCTAAGAAGGAAATTTTTAGATATGTTCTGGATAATATTTCTAAAAGAATTTCCTCTTGGAATGGAATTCTATTATCACAAGCTGGTAGACTTACTTTGATTTCCTCTATTCTTTCCTCTCTTTCTACGTTCATTCTATCGGTGTTTAAATTACCGGTAAGTGTGACAAATAGGATTGATTCTTTATTGTCACAGTTTTGGTGGAAAGGAATGAAGAAATCACAAGGTATCAGCTGGTGTAGTAAGTTATTCCTGAATCAACCAAAAGGTTTGGGTGGTATTGGTATTCGAAATTCTGCAGGTTTTAACAAGGCTTTACTTGCGAAGACGGGATGGAATATTCTAATGTTTCCTTCCTCTTTAATCGGAAGAACTATTGGTAAAAAATATTTTTTCGACATTGAAATGATAGGACAATCAAAATCTGTGAGAAACCTAGTTGGTAAGAAACCGGAAAATATCAACTGGATTGGTAAAGGACTCTTGTGGGGGCTAGAGACGTTTGAGGACAATATTATTTGGCAGATTGGTTCTTATTCGGATCGTAATGTCTGGAAGTATAGATGGGTAAATGGTGTTGTGCCTATTCCGGCACATCCAAGTTTACTTGAAGGTTTCCCCTCCATTGTGGAATTACGGATTAAAGATCTGATCTCCACCTCCTTTAAATGGTTTTTTAGTCCGGAATCTGCTATGAATATCTTAGCCATTCCAATTAATAGGTCAAAATCTAGTGATTCGGCTTATTGGAAACTCTGCAAAAATGGAATTTACACGGTTAAGAGTGGTTATTTTCAGATATGGATGGATATTTGGATTAAATCTGCCACAAACAAGGATATATCGAGGATTTCTTCTACAATTCAAAATTTTTATAAGGAAAATTTTATGGAGATTGTCGGGACCTAAATCTTGGATTATTCTACTATGGAGAATTCTTACTGAATCCCTCTCTGTGGGAAATGAATTTGAGAAACGTGGGATGGATATACACAACAATTGTTGTTTTTGTGAAACTCCTATAACTGAGACAAGTAATCATCTCTTTAGGGATTGTCAATTTGCTAGATGCATGTGGGCGGGTAGTAAACTTGGGATTCGTACTGAGATGGATTATTTTCTGGATATAAGAATTTGGATTATAAACTGGATTTCTTATCTATCTAAGTCTAATGAGCCGTCATATAAGTTATTATCCTTTATGTCAACCATCTGGACTATTTGGCTTTCCCGTAATCACTACCTTTTTAAGGGACATGATGTTTCTGGTGGTGCAATTTATCTTTATGAAGGTCTATTGTCTAATAGTCTCCAAAGTTTATTTATGAAGAAATCGATTAAGGTTAGAGATTGTAGCTTATCATATGATTTGGATGTGAACCTTAAAAAGATCAAGGGAAGGACGATTTTCAACCTTATTGGTGACCCATCATCTTGTTGTCAAGATAGATTATACGTTGATGCTTCTTGGAAGGATAATTTATCTACTGGATTTGGCTTTTTCTTTCAATGCTCGAATGGGTATGATATCTCGGTTATGAAAGGAGGTCCTTTCTCTCAGTCTTCGAAACAAGCTGAGGTCCTAGCCATTCTGGAAGGTTTAAGATGGGCTTCTACTATGGGTCATCTGCACTTGATCATTCTCTCCGACTGCCTCTCGGTCATCTCTCAAATTCTTAGACTTGCTGAATCAGAAATCAGGAATAAGGGTATTATTGAAGAAATTGAAATTATTAGTCCTTCTTTTCATTGTCTTTCTATTAGTTTCATCCGAAGAACCCTGAATAGAATAGCTGATGCTTTAGCAGCAAAAGCTATTCGTTTGTAGGTTCATCTTTTTACATCTGTCAAAAAAAAAAAAAAAAAAAACAATCGCATGGTTTATATTTTCTCTTTGATATTCTTGTCCAAATCTTCAAAGACAAGTCAGCCAACGACGTATCTAGTATCCATTATCTAATATCCTCTCTCATCTACAAGGATATAAGTTGGTCTTATCTGAAGAAAATAAATCTAACTATAATTGTCAGTTAACAATAAAAAGATGAGATGTTGAAACTCGATGTAACAACAATTTAGCTAACACAGACTATGCAGTGTCTTTTTTCGAAATATGAAACTTGATCTTTGAACGTGTGAAATTATATCATCGGCTTTGATATCATGTTAACTGGTGCAAACAGGTTTCAGCTATACTCAAATAGTGGAGAGATGCCGCTTCACAAGTTTAAGACCGCAAACTAAAATTAATTGACAATAAATGAAGTAACCTTTTAACTTATAAAGTGGTAAATACTTTTCTCTTTTATCAACATGTTAGTATTAAATGGATTTTTTTCCATGGAATTTTACAGGTATTTCTTATTAACCTAGAAATACAACTATTTCAATTTGAAAATTTTAATTTGGCCACGAATGTAAAGAATTTTAATTTTGCAGTTAATGTGCGGGCCTCAGTAACTTGTTCCCATGGCCCGTTTGGACCTCTTTGAGACTTTTTAAGATTTGATCACCTTAGCTAATTGGGCTCTATCCCTTAAGTTTGCAATGTATGTCTTACACAGAGTATTAAACAAATAGACCCGAATCAAAGCATGTTCGGATTACCAATCTAAAATAAAAAATCGATGACGAAAATCGAACATCATTTATACCAATCTAAAATAAAAAAACGATGACGAAAATTGAACATCATTTATTTATTTTTGAGCAACAAAATTAAAAAATTAAATTATTATTATAATTATTAAAAGCAACATTTAAATTATCACAACGAATAAAGGTACTATAACAATAATTTTATGTCCCAATACATTCTCGCTTTTAAAACATCACCCTTTTCGATTTGGCTAATTGTATTAATCTTTCTTTACGGGAGGATGCGTCAAAGGGAGAATGATGTAGGACACGCTCTTAGAAACATCAATTTTTCTTATATACTTTTGTATCCTTAATATCGACAAAACCTTAACAACTCTCACGCGAAGGAGGGCATCTAAAGTTAACTACTCCCTCCGTCCCGGTCATTTGTTTACCTTTACTTTTGGCACAATTATTAAGAAAATGGTAAGAGACCATTTGTGGTGGTCCTTGGTGGATGACAAGTGGACAATAGTCCCATTGACACATGAAATTACTCATAGAAAACATTCTCAATATAGAAAGGTAAACAAATGAATGAGACATCATAAAATGAAAATGGTAAACAAATGACCGGGACGGAGGGAGTATTTTTTATGGCGCGGAAGGAGGGATAAGAATTCTTCAATATACTTTAATATATACTTTAATGTATTGATGTGTTAAAATGTGTATGAAGTGGGGCACATAATAAAACACCAAAGAGGTAAACAAGTCTTTACTCTTTTCATTCTGTATAAATTGGGTTGTTCACGGTAGCCACTAATGAGCCGTCCAACGCCTGAGAAGCTATCACAAAGAGGTAGAAGACTAGCTAAGAACTATACTTCACTCTTACAAGCAGGGAATGGACAAGCGACCACAATTACAAACAAGCCCTTCGTAACCTTCCTGAGAAGCTATCATACGCAATATTTGAGCCGAAGATGACAGACTAAGCATGAGCGGAAATCATGACAAAACAATGCACCAAGGGTCGTAATTTAAGTACCCTACAACAGCACTTGTAAACTACAAATAGCAAAAGAACAGAGTTCACCAATGCTAAATCTTTCGGCTTTCAAGTGCCGCAAATCCAAAATTTTCAGAACCGCTAATTATCTTAATGACAGTAATTCATAGTTCCTGTAACTAAAGCAGAAATAAACCTTCCTGGTTACATTATCACTTCTTTTTCTCGGCACCTCCAGCAGACCTCATCTTCCTTAGAACATTCGACATCTCCTCTCTCTTTCGCTTTGCCCTCTTGTGGGTTCCTAGCTTCCTCTTAGCCACTTTCAATGCACGCTTGTCTTTGCCAACCTTCAGAAGCTCAGTAATCCTCTTCTCATAAGGAGCAAAACCAGCAACCTCTCTTATGACATTCCTCACAAATTCGACCCTCTTGCTGGTTTTCTGAAATAGGGCGGACAAGTTATTAATTAGACTCATGAAAGCAACAGAAAGACGAGGGATTGTATATTGCAGTATACAACAATGGAGGCTGCCAAATCAGTGGCCCAGCCAGACATAGCGGAAAGTGAGATCGTGAGACTACAGTTTTTCAGAAAATAGACAATTTTTGTTGTTAATTTTGTCTGATTTGAAAGTTTTAAACGGAGTACTATCTTTCAAACTACATTAAAATTGACCCCCACACTCATGTCGATTAAAGATACACCACTATCGCCAGTGCTTAACAAATTCCTAGAATTCTATTAGTCCACTCCTATGAAATTACTACAATTCCTTATCGCACGAGCTATAAGAAATAGGAAGTAAAAGGACATATATCGGCAATAGAGTGCAAGTGTTGGTGAATAGACAAACCCACTGAGTTCAAAGACGTTTTTTTATTTGTTTCCACAAACATACACTAACCAAAAGGATGAACAATAGAAAATTAGGCTTAAATGGTCTAGACAGCTATAGTGTGACCTTAAGCGCGTGGACATTTTATGATACTGTACATGAAGGCGAGTTAGAAGCAATTGAGAATAAAATTCAGTCAGGGTCTCAGGGATATAATTAAAAGCAATATGCAAGAGTTTTATATTTACATAAACTTACCCCTTTCCTATCAGATGGTCTTGGAGCAAGTTCCTTCTTGGTGACAATATGACCCTTGTTCAGGCCAACAAAGAGACCAGTGTTTGGTTGTTTTGGAGCCATTACCTAAACAAACGGCACCGCATACGTACACAAGTCAGACTCTACTTTCATTTCATAAGATAAACAAGGCTATTAACATCAACAGAACCAACTGTTGCAAGAAAATTAATACGTCACCAAATAAAAAGTCGGGACATATTCCAGACATAAAGACGTATGCAAACATAACCAATACTAGGTATATATTGTATTGGAACAAGTTAAAGCATCATACAATCGACATTCTATTCCAAAGAAAAATCCCCACACAAAAAGAACATTCTACGACACATTTAAACAATTACGACATTAGGAAAACACACATAACACAGCAACCAATAACGGATCAACACTCTCACCTATCGGTAATCGACACCACTTCATTTTATTAGAGAAAATAACTATTACACGACTAGTTCTGAGTCATTGTCGTTCAGCTGGTAGTGTTTTCACATCCCAAAGTGATCCATGGTTCTAATTCACGATCCGCCACCTAGGTATACCCAACACAGACACGTGACACGGCATACTATGATAAATTTAAATAATTGAAGGTAAAATTTGACTTTGACTATAACTCATTTTCATTTCTTACCCAAACTATCTTCTAACCAGTCTTTTTCAGTCTTTCGACCTTCCATAACTTATTTATAGGTATTGATACATTTAGGCGAGTGTCCGGACACTGGATGACTGGTTAGGATAAGTGTCCGTGCTAACTAGTCAGCCACTAGTAGCAACATCTAATTCTATACAACTCGAACCCACTTTTTATAAGCAAAATCAATCAAAACGACATAGATTCGAGTCAGTTACTCTCATATAAGGCGGTTTTACACAAACATCGTCTAAAATAAATTCATTAATACTAACATTATCATCATAACCCATTTAAGTTAAGCAACAAGTCGCATTGAAGACGCGCATATCCGCCTTCGATTCATTCAAACGGGTCGGGTTGCCTCTACGAATATGCCCGTATTCAATGAGAATTAGTGTTAAGCAAAAATGTAGGTTAACAAAAAAAAACCATTTTAAAACAAACTACGATAAATCAAAACAAACATAAAAAAACATTTATTAAGTAATGGGACAACCTTATTTTTAACAAAATAATTCTTAATAACTATTAAAACAAATATATATAAATCTATGAATTAGTTAATTAAGAGAAAATAAACTACGATAAATAAAAAACAGAGAGAGAGACCTGATGATGATGGAGGAAAGAAAGAATGGAAATGAAGAAGAAGTAAAAGGAGGCAAGAGTTAATGGTTTTGATGAGTTATTAGGGTTTTTTAAAGCCGTTGATTTTTTGTTTCATCTGACGGTTGATATTAATTTGGGTTGTTGTATATTTTATGTTTGGGCTTTTAGTTACTATTACTAATTACTATATGTATTTTGGGCTTTGGGATTGGGTTAAAGTTCAATCAAAACATTTCATAGATTCATTCTTACTTGTGACAAGAAAAAATGTATTTATGCAAATATCAGTTAATATACGGAATAAAAGGTAATTTGAGTCGTGGTATTTATGATCTGAGTTTAATTTCTGTTAGTATTAAAATCGTTCTTGTTTGAAAAATGTAATACTTTTGTATTTGTTAAGTATTTTAACTTTTATTTTGATAACCGTCTATTTTAAAAATACAATCTATATAATACTCTAATACTCACTCATATTCTCTAACATCTTCCACATTTCTGAAAACGACAAATTTACTAAGAGCAAGTGCAATGAAAGAACTTTTTCCAAAGTTCTTATTAACAAACCCAATACAAAAACCTCTCATTGCAATTGCTTTAAGATCCTCCACTTTCATTATTTGTCTATCATTTGTGGTTATAATAATTTATAACCCCACATTCTTTCTCCTACTTTCATTTACATACACATATCATCATACCACTAAATATTTGTCCAAAACAAATGTGGAAAAACACATAGAATATGAGGGAGTACTATTGTAAATTGTCCCAAAACAGCATTTGTCTAGAATGATCATTTCAATAAAAAAATGACTAGATATAAACTCTTGTTTTTAATTAAAAATTAAATAAAAAATGAGTAGATGTATTCCAATATGAAGAAAAAACCTTAATTTACACGGCGGTATATCATTTCCGACTTTCTTCAACCAATTAACATCTAAGAATGTAGAAGGCTTTTCTAGAACCAAAAAAGGACTACTAACGGCAGATAACCTTTATCATAGTCTTTGAAGATGGATGACACAATGAGTAGTCAAGTAGGTGAATAGGGTGGAACACAAAAAGACTACAAAATCATTTGAGTGTAAACTAATTATTTACTTAGGTAATATAGAATGTATTAAATTAGTAAGTACTTACTAGAACTATAAAAAGTAGGACACATCATTCATTCATTCATAGGATATACATTTACAAATAGTAAACGACAAGATTTTAAGGTAATTTATTTACCTTTAATCATTTTGGTAGGATAAGGAGAGCATATTCACTACAATTTCTTTTTTTGTGTTTTTTTATAAAGTAAGGAAATTAGATTAATCGAAATAAATTTATAGCATCCTTGCGGACGAGAAAGGTGAAAGAAAATCAATGAATTTCAAACAACCAGAAATCAACATATCCACTACAATTGTGTACACTCATTAAGTCATAGTCATGTTGCGGTGGATATTATTGAATACAGATGGAGCTTCCAAGGGTAATCCAGGTTTAGCAGGTTGCGGTGGAATTTTCAGGGATAAAATAGGTAATTACATTTCGGCGTTCTTTTTTCTGGCGGAATATGCACATCGATGAAAGCGGAATTAATAGCCGTGCTTGCTGGTCTCGAACGAGCGAAGACTATGGGAATAAAGAAGCTTCTGGTTCATATGGATAATAAAACGTGTGTCAATTGCATCAATGAAGATCAACTCCTGAGCAATAATCTAAAATTCCTCGTTCTCCGCTGTAAAAAATTGATACAGAAAGACGATTGGATCGTTAAGGTGGAACACTGCTATCGGGAAGCAAATCGTGCTAGTGACTGGCTAGCCAATCAAGGAACTTCGTCTAGTAGTTCTATAGCAATATTTGACTCCCCCCTATTGCATTACGTCATATTCTTAGAGAAGACATTTTTGGGGTCGCTATTCCCCGTGTAATAGCTTCTAGTTAATTTATTTTTTTGGGGCTTAGCCCCTCATTCGCACCAAAAAAAATTAAGTCATAGTCATGTGCAAATGGGAAGGTAAGTGGAGGGTAAATGGATCTTCTCAATTGTCCTGTCACTTGCATATTGTAAGAGGGGTACTATCCGTTTTCAGCTTATGACGGATAGTGCCCGTCTTAAGTAAGACGAGCTGATTAACTTGAGCTGACCAAGTGACCATGCCGTCGGCTATGCTCCAATGTGTTTGTCGAATATATAGACTTAGGGTTCGCTTAGAATAGAGATAATAATTACGGGAGTAATAGAGATAAAATGAACTAGAAAATGGACACCCAACAAAAAATCAAGATAAATTCTCATTTGTTTCCGACCATTTTCATCATAAACGTGTTACCTCTCACAAGGTGCAAGTAAGAGAACTAATTTGTTAGTATGGTCGTATAAGCTTGTGAGTTGTGTCGTTCACAAGAAAGACCTTATGGAAAATAAAATAGAAAGAATTAACAAATAATTCACGTGATACCTTCTACCTTTGACACTTTGCACGAAATACCCAATTTTTCACCTCGAAAACTTAAATTAATCAAAACTGTAGTTAAGAGTTCCGAATAACACGATTCTTTGTTTTCAAACTCTTATTTTCAAGAGCTACGTTCTGAAAAAAAACATTTATTATCTTCAAAATTCGTAACTCAGAGTTATCGTATGTCAAAATATTTTTGATTAATTAAACTTTAAGCGACTATATCTCTTACTCACGAGTTTCAAATTGGCAATTTTTTTTTTCCAAAACGTAGTACTAGGAAAGACAGACAGTTTATAAAAAAAAGTCAAATCCAAAACTCGTAAATACGAGTTATGGTCACTTGAAGTTCGGGGGTAGCACGTAAATTTTCCGAACAAATAATAAAGCAAGCAATGATATAGGGAGGAATCACGAGAGTAGACATGTATGGCTATGTGTAGTCCCTTCCTTTACGTCCGTGATCATCCGCACACTTCGCAACTCTTTCCTCCATTTTTACCATCAATTTTACAAGCAAGTCTCTCGTTAATTCTAACACTTTCTTCCTTCTAATCATCTTCTTCCGCGTGTTATTATTCTCATTATTGTAATTAATCATCATTTGTCTTTTCACATTATATTGTTTTTTTTTTTCTAATCCATGCAATATATTTTCCTCATAATTTATCCGTTTCTTTCTATTTCGTACCTGAATTATTGTTAAAGTATCGTTTTTTAAGATTTTGGAATATCTGGGTGTTTGTTATTCGTGAAAATTTGTTCAAAGGAGGAAACTTTCTGTTGATAATCATTTTTATTTTATCTGGGTAATTGTTGAGTTTTGTGTTTTTGGAGGGAAATTATCTGGAGGGTTTGAGAAATTTAATTGAAGTTGTCTTCTCCTACATTTATTACATTTGAAAACTCTTTGGTATGTTTTAATTATGTTAATTATAAACATGGTTGCGTTTTTTTATTCATGTTGTTTTGACGATTCATCTTTTTGCTTGCTTTTCATGCAATGAAATATTTGGTAAGGTGAGTTCAATTTGAATGGTTTCAAATGATGATTCAGGTTAGCCGACCTCACGGTTTTTGGACTAAGGCTTTGTATAGTGATGTAGGGGTGATAGGGCCAAAATTTCAACGAACGGAGGGAGTAGTTATACTTGATCGATGATCCAAGATTCCAAGGGATCATTTTTCACAAAGATATATATGGGCTTCAATTATAGCTGGTCTTGATGACTAATAATGTTACCGTATCTGTTTTGTGTTGAGATTTGATGATTATGTTTATTTATTTATTTGGTTCAAATGAGCTCACTATGTCGTGGGTGAGAATCGATCCCCAACTTCATGGTTGGGATAAGAGGGCTCTTACCACTTGAGCTACCTCTTGTTTATCGGATGGTGGTCTTGCTATTGGGTTTAAGTTAATGAGCTTGTAAATGGTCTATAAATGGTATTGCATGTTATTTAATTGTAATCATGGTGTTACAAGAAGTTTAGCTTCTGAGGTTTATTGATGTCGATATTACTTTATTAAAGTAATGTGAATTAGTGATGGTATTTGCTGATTAAGAATGTCGTGAATTAGTGATGGTCTTTACTGATAACAATGTCATTGTAGTTATTTTGTTGACATTTATGTTCTTTGGCATTTGACAATTTCAGATGTGGGTTAGTATGGCATAGGAGCTTGCGAGGGCCGTGAGATGGACAGCAGGGGACAAAGATTTAGCTAAAATTGTCCAACTTGAATGAATATCAAATTTTGGAACTTTACTTAGGATCTCGAATTACTTGGTTATATACGTACTTTATCCTGGTTATTGAGTGTAGTTGTTAGCTATGGCATTTCAATTAAGTTCTCTGCTGTCAAGCAAGGCGGGCATGTTGTCCACCTCCGATCACACTTCTGTGGTCTCAATGAATTTGTTCGTGGCACTATTATGTGGCTGCATTGTGATCGGCCATCTGCTTGAAGAGAATCGATGGATGAACGAGTCCATCACCGCACTACTTATAGTGAGTCGTTCATTCTTTGTATTGATTATCTTCGTCAATCTTGAAGATTTTATCATGGCTGTGGTTAACTTGTGTCTTCTGGTTTTAATTTGTGCCGTCGTAGGGTTTGGGCACAGGGGTTTTGATTCTGCTTATCAGTGGAGGAAAGAGTTCTCATTTATTGGTGTTCAGTGAAGATCTTTTCTTTATCTATCTTCTTCCGCCAATCATATTTAATGCCGGGTAAGTTGGTTTCACTGTGAAAGTTAACTGAAGTACTATTGAAATGTGATTCTTGGTCTTAAAACTGTGTTAGTAGGAATTTATCTGTAGAATAAGACCATTACCCTTAAAGCATTCTTGTAAGTTTTGATGGAAAATGCATTATGGGATGTGAAGTTAAAGTAGAGACTTGAATTTTTGTGCTGGTAGATCTGTCTTTTTAAAGTTACACTCAGATAAGGCAATTTCACGCTGCACGACATTATGCCGGGTTAACGACAGATGTGGAAAATATTGGTTGTTTGAAATCTCGATTAATTAATAGACAATATTTGGCTCTATTTCATGACTTGTTTGTTTCAGCTTACTCAGTTCTATGTATATAAGCTTTTCGTTTTTCTCAGTTAATTGTTTCATTGAAACACATTTAGTTATTGATTTCATCTAATTGCAAAAGACCTTATTATCGTTTTGTTAAAGCGTAAATTGACCTGTTCCCACTTATGATGCATTCATTTTTGTCATAAATATTGTTCTGTTGTTTAAGTTGGTAATATTTTTAAATCGGACATGAGTTTATCTACTAGAATATAAGATTTTCAAGGATGCTCTGGTTTTGAAGGTTAATCTTTTTACTGACATGACTTACTTCCTTTGCTCTCCAGGTTTCAAGTAAAAAAGAAGCAATTTTTCCGTAATTTCATTACTATTGTAATGTTTGGAGCTCTTGGGACATTAGTGTCTTTTTTCATCATATCTCTAGGTAAGTCTGACCACCTCATTTCTGCTTTATTTTAGTCTCGTAGTTGCCTCTTGAACGTTTGCATCGAATGGCTTTCACTAATTGAAGCTGTAGAAACTAGAATATCTTGTTTTTCTTTTTAAAAAGCCTCATTTACAACTCCTTAATGTAAATCGTAAGACTCTGTCTGAACAGTGACAATTAGAAGTACTAGATGTGTGTTTAAGATGCTTACCTTTGCTTTGAGCATTCATTTGCGGTCCATGATGCAGGAGCTAAGGAGCTGTTTACGACGTTCGATATTGGCTCTCTGGATTTGGGGGACTATCTTGGTACCTCACTGTCTGATATTCCCAAACCTTGTGCATTCATTAGTTAGGATTATATTGATTTTTGTACTATCTTTTCAGCAATTGGAGCTATATTTGCTGCGACCGATTCTGTTTGCACATTGCAGGTGAGTACATATCATACCGTTGGAAGAATTTGAAAGCACTCTCTAATTGCATAGGAGTTAATATTTGCCTTTGATGGAATAGGTGCTTAATCAAGACGAGACCCCTTTGCTCTATAGTCTTGTGTTTGGCGAAGGTGTTGTAAATGATGCCACATCGGTGGTACTCTTTAATGCGATCCAGAACTTTGACCTCACACATATTGATCACAGAATAGCATTACAGTTTTGTGGCAATTTCCTATATCTATTCTTTGCAAGCACACTGCTTGGAGCGATAGTAAGTCTCTACCACCTTTCATAGCTTTGGTACTCATGATTGTCACGAAATTTTCTAGTTCGTACCGCTCAGCATTTGGCTTAGCTGATCGGTACTTTAACTAGAGGTCTCAGGTTGGGGAATGAAGTGGTGTTAACTGTTAAGACTAGGGAGGCGAGGGAGAGTTCACCTGGCTTGAATCTGGTTTAAACCGGATGGTTTACTCCCCAAAAAAAGTCTTTAGTATGGAACGGTTTCTCTCTGGTATGGCGATGATAGCTTTTTCATTTTGCAGACTGGTTTGCTTAGTGCGTATGTCATCAAAAAGCTTTATTTTGGAAGGTACGTCTTTCTTGTTATTGGATCACTTACTTTCTCCTTATCTCATATACTTTCAGTGGTCTTGTTGTATGATATTGAAGTTTGTTATCACCTTGTAATCAATTTCAATTGAAGAAACGTGCTACATGTAGCTCGTGATAATCGACCAGTTTCTTGGTTTCTCTGTGCATTTCTGACTGAATCAAGAATCTCAAACTTCAAGAACATAAACTTAATTCTAACATTTTTCTTGCATGCGTGTATTACCAAAGGCTGTATTATACTGAATTAAATTACTGTCCTTTATTATTTAATACCGTTAGGATACAAATTGTGTATCCGCCATCTAGTAGCATGTTCGTTTATTTCACTAATGAAAGATGTATGTCAACCTATGTTTTATAAATCACCAGAAACTTTTTAAAACAATTAGATAGTTGTATGTTTGTAGTAGACTTGATTTCTACGTTGAAGAGATGAATTATAACGATAAGCGGTAAAGTTGACTGTTTATAAATGTCCTTTTTTGTATAAGGGCGAGATTTGACAAAGTAAGTTATCTGCTGTTAGTTTGATACTTTCCTACTACCTTCTGGCTGTGCCGTCTACTCAGCTCCAACCAAATTGATATAGCTCTGCTGGCCGGTTTATGGTGACTGAAATGTCGTAATTGCCACGATTGATTTGTAACTTTTTAATTCATAACACTCATAGACAAGAAGGTGGTAAGTACACTGCTAGATATCGGGTGAAATTTTGGAATTTACTCGAGTGATATTTCATTTATCTGGTGATAATGTGGTAAATTTTCACTTTGTTGCACGGTAGTAAATCTTGGTTTAGGACTGGATCCAGGAATCGGTCGTCGCATCATAACGCGGTCGATGCCGCTTCAAAGGCCTTATGTGTGGTGTGAATTTTTTTTTTTTTTTTTAACTTGGTTGCAATGGAATATCATGGCATAAATATTTAATATAATGCCTTGGATATTTTCGTTGTGTTGCTTTCTCTTTTGGCACTTAGCACTCCTCTAAATCCGTATAGTAAAGATCGATCTTCAATGTTAGTAGTGATCAAATAATTCTTTGCTTAAATATATGCTATCTTTAACTCTGAATAAATGAATGGCTGCTCTTCTCGCGCTCTCTGATCTACTGTCTATTCTTCTTCTTTCTATGGTGAAATAATATCTTCTTGAATGCCTTTCTCATATGCGTAAATTAATAAGTAGAGCTCAAGCGCAAAAACTTTTCTTATGTTTACAGCATTTAACCAAAAAAATATGCTTCTCAATTACATGCTTATGTGTTCTGCAGGAAATGATTAAGATCATATGAGCAATTGCTAGACCTTTCATCCCTCTCCTCTTTTAGGTGTCAATGAATAGAACTTTGTAAGTAAGTCCGATGTGTCTCTAACTGATACCTAAATTGTAGGCACTCCACCGACCGTGAGGTTGCTCTCATGATTCTTATGGCTTATCTATCTTACATTCTTGCTGAGGTGACCTTCTTTTTATTAGGACAAAAATAGCGGTTTTTGATTTGTCAATTGTCATTATGTCAGTCACTGATTATGCCCGTTTCCTGTAGTTATTCTATTTGAGTGGAATTCTTACCGTATTTTTCTGCGGGATTGTCATGTCCCATTACACATGGCACAATGTGACTGAGAGCTCAAGAGTGACGACCAAGTACCTTTCCTTCTCTTTCTCTCTTTCATTTTTAAAGATAACAAATACTTCCTCCGTCCCGGTCATTTGTTTACCTTCGCTTTTGGCACAAAGATTAAGAAAAGTGTAGGGGACCATTTGTGGTTGTACTTAATGGATGACAAGTGGACAATAGTCCCATTGGGAGATCAAATTACTCATAGAAAACTCTTCTAATTTAGAAAGGTAAACAAATGAATGAGACACCCTAAAATGAGATGCTAACCAGATGCATGGATCCCTTGTTTTTCTAATTTCACAGACATGCTTTTGCCACTCTGTCGTTTGTTGCTGAGACTTTCATCTTTCTGTATGTCGGTATGGATGCTCTAGACATCGAGAAGTGGAGATTTGTTAGTAATAGGTATGCGTATGTCTTAAGGGTGATTGAAATCATCTCTGAACTATCAGATCAGCTAACTGTTACTTTCCTGATCTCGCTGCAGTCCTGGTACATCCGTGGCTGTGAGTTCCGTCTTGCTGGGTCTACTCATGCTTGGACGAGCCGCTTTTGTGTTCCCATTATCCCTCTTAGTGAATTTATCCAAGAAAAACCCTAGCGAAAAAATCTCTTTCAGGCAACAGGTAAACCTTTTTCATTCTATGTTGAAGATATGTTGGTTCTTATCATTTGGTGTGGAAGTATTTACATTCCTCTAATTCTTCAAGGTGATCATATGGTGGGCTGGTCTCATGAGGGGTGCTGTTTCTATGGCGCTTGCTTATAATCAGGTACGTACGGTTGATTTTTCAGCCTTCGTACTTGCTATTCTGTTCTTATATTGGATTCGTTTCACTTCCATCCGGCACAAGTTTATAGAAAAGGGCAAGTGGGAACGAAAGACTTTGAGAGGGCATCTTTATCTTCTTACTGTCGGAATTTTTCCAAAAGTTGAAACTTCCGGATTTAGATTGAATGACTCAAAAATGAAATGCGGTGAACCTTATTGAATGAAGTATTATGTTTTGTTTTTCGAAAGATTACAAACGCGCAGTAAGGCTCAAATCATGAGGCCACTGCTGAGTTTAGTTATGGCGTGTTTGTTCCGTGTTTTAGGTTTTGAAAACCCGAGCCTACGTGGACACCATTTTGATAAATTATTTTTAAAAAATTGTCCGTCCTTGTGCAGTTTACAAGGGGAGGGCACACACAGCTAAGGGGCAATGCAATCATGATAACAAGTACAATAACGGTAGTCCTCGTCAGCACAGTGGTAAGTTTTCATCTTAATGTCGTTACTTTCTGATTTTCTTAAGTGATATTCTAAATTCCATTGGTGATTGGTTAATTGCTTTGTTGCATATACGTGTTTGTCTTTTCTTTTACGTCCTTGTTTTAGTACAAAAATCTTATCTGTCTCGTAATTCGATACCAAATATTCACATCTATTAAACGAAAGCAATTGACGCAAATTGTTACAAAATCAAGATTGATCAAATATAGGACAACATTTTTACGATATATATATAGATATATTTGGTAAAAAATCAAAATGATATCAACTCCACCGCACATATTACCTAAACACTTGAATGGTTGTGTTTTCATATAGTCCATAGCCTTTATATATAACTGTTCTTATTGTGAATAAAACATTATCACATTCACAACAACTCCTTAAACTTTTCATCAGTACTTCATCATGGCACTAAAAACTCATCCAGAACATAACAATGATAGTAACAATGATAGTGCTGCTACTATCATGGCCAATTTTAATCGCTTAAGCAAAGCGATAATAAGAGACGCTAAAAAGCTGAAATTATATAATGGGATAGATTCTTTCATTGTATTTCAACACCCATTGACTCGCAAGTGTCGTGCGTGGCCAAGCCTTCCAGAAGCTCGACGCTTGGCCACTCTACACCGAAATGAGAAATGTTTGAAAATCAAGAATGGCAAGGCATGCGTCATTGATGGCGCAAATGTTGAGATTTAAGGAGAAAAATCTCTTTGTGAACAAGGATTAAGGCAAGCACAAAACTGGGGATAAACATGTTATTTTTTTATATAAAAAAGTAATTTTAAGGAATTATGAAACTTGTGCTCATTATCCGAATTTCACAATAAAGAGTATACATTTGATATTTGATATATTATTTGTGTTTTTTTTTTCTACTTTGAATTTTAGTTGGTATATTTTAATTTTTATAATTCAAGTGCTCAAATAACTGCATGTAAATAAAATCAGGTAAAAATTCACGCCATTCACCACATAGGATTGCTTTTCACAACTTTGAATTGGATCCGTTAATCTTAATAATATATCTAGATCGTGATCTAACATACTCCATTCCACCACTGGCCGTTCTATTCCTTTTGATTGAAAGATCTAACTCAAATACTCAATGTAGGACCTAAAAGAGTTTGAACCTTAGATCTTTGAGAAATACTAGTGTAAAATTTCTTGAAAAGTTTTGAAGGTAAAATCTCTTAAACGTTTAGTTAATTAATTGACTTAATACAAAATTTCATAATGGAAATAAGTTAATTAATAAATTGTTGGCCCCATCTAAGAACTTGAAAGCTTCTACACAGAAGATTAGGACAAAGAAGTTAGCGATCTTACCAAATTTAAAATAGACTTTCAAGTATCCCTTTCTTTTATTTGATATTTTCACTCTAAAAAACTACATTGCTTGTAAAAACGTGAAAGTGGTGATTTACCCCCTTAACTTTAGCCAATTGTGAAATCAAGCCCCATAAGTTACAAATGTAGTGATTAAGCCCCAAAACTTTGATAAAAAGTGAGATTCAACCCAATTTTTTAATTTTCAACCAAAATTGCACCAAAAAGTTCAATTTCATTCATTTATATAATTTATAAGCATATAAAAAAACTCATTATATATTTAGAAATGGCGTATCCAATTTCTTACACATTTTGGGATAAAAATATATGAATGAATTACCCAAATTGAGAAAATTAATAAACATAATCTCTTATGTATGTGGATTATATTAAAATTAGTAAAAAAATATTAAATTTATTCTAAAATTGTTAATAAATTAAATAAATACTTTTAAATATTTTAGTGTATAATGGGCTTATATATTAAATTATTTAGCGATATAATTTAAGTTGAAAAGAGAAATTGAGTCGGATTTTACTTTTTGTCAAAGTTATGAGGCATAATTACTGATAGATGAACCATCTCAACCAAAACCTTAAGGTGATGGTTGAGGCCCATATATTATAGTTATATTTTATTATGCCCCCTCACTCGAATGCCCATATATTATAGTTATATTCACTCGAAAAACCAGGTATATAAAAGTATAGAGGAAACAAATAAGGTGGACCACTTGCATGAGAGAAAAGTATAAGATTTGAATTTTTTTTTTAAAAAATGGACCAAAAAAGACAAGTGAAAGAAATCAAAGAAACATACCCAAAAACTTAAAAAAACATTGGTTTAATGTTTGATCCCCATCCTCTCTTTTGTTGGCCTATGCGCGTCATCATTACAATTATTATGGAAAATACTAAGCAAATATTGTTACTTAATTTCCAAGTTTGTAATCTTGTTATCATCTTGCAATTATATTCAATCTCATAGTCTCTCTTATAACAACTACAATAACATTATTCCAATCCCTCGAAGGCTCCCACGTATAATAGGGCAAAGGGAGACTGGTGTAACGAGCTATTTTTTTTCATATCATATTCTAAAGCTAAATGTATCGGAAACACGAAACCTGTGTGCCTCACTGTGGTCCAAAAAAGTAAAATTTTGTATCTGTTTTTGATGAGGATGATCATGATTCTTGCAGGTATTTGGTTTGTTGACAAAGCCTCTAATAAGGTTTCTGCTCCCTCATGCAAAGCACTTCAGTAGTGCAAGCACTATATCAACACCTGATCTGGGAAGTCCTAAATTACTTACTTTGCCGCTTCTTGAGAGCCGAGGAGATCCAGAAACTGACGGGTTCAACCAAGATGGGAACGCTGATCATGGCCTCGGTCGGCCTGGCAGTCTTCGCATGCTTCTAAATGCTCCAACTCACACTGTCCACTATTATTGGCGCAAGTTTGATGATTCCTTCATGCGCCCCGTCTTTGGTGGGCGTGGCTTTGTACCCTTTGTCCCTGGCTCACCAACCGAACAAAGCACCAACGATTTGACGCCAACAAGTTAGAGGTCAAGAAAAACCACTCGCTTCAACTTTGCAAGAGATACAGACCGGTGGTTTGATTGAGAATGCAGGACCCCATGACCAGACCAGAAGAAGCGAGAATCCGTCTTGAGGGAATTCCTGCTGTGAGGATTTTGTACCATACTTAAACTGTAAATAGATGGATTTGGCTTACGGTGACGATTATTTTAGGACTCCATAGAGGATGGTGGTCCAATGTATTCTTTGATGTAGCTATATCAGCTGACTGTAGCTTGTTCTGTCGAGTATTTGGTTGATAAGCGTGTGTACGTACGCCATATCTATCACTTATAGCCTTCTTGTTTATGTAGGATTGTTTCCTTCACCAAATTCGCCATGTGGTGTATATAATGTATAAAGCGTTTTTAAAAGCCTTAGTTTCAAAGTGATTTTCAGTCGGATCATCGTAATCGTTTGCACTTGTCAGACAAAAAAATGCTGTCCCTGAGGGTAAAGACAACAAGCACCAGTGGTCTAGTGGTAGAATAGTACCCTGCCACGGTACAGACCCGGGTTCGATTCCCAGCTGGTGCATTTGGAAGCAGTGATGATTTCATGCGCTTTCAGTGCCACTTTGGGTTCGGCACTTCATTCATCTCCTGATCGATGAATAATTGCGCATCTGAGCTTCAATTTTTTAGTCTATGTTGTATACACTTTCCTATGTTACGGTTAACTTATTTTTCAATATGGTGTTCACCTAATGTTGAATACATTTTTTTTTTTAGTTTTTTTAAAAATCAATGTATCTCTTCTATTTATCTGTTCGTTTTCTTTGATAAGGTAAAGAAACTAAGTTCATCATAAATCAATCTGTACCATCCTTGTGGATGAGAAGGAAAACGAAATTCAAAGAATTTCAATTTACCATGAAGAAATCATAAAATAAAAGGGTACAAAGAAAGCTACTTTCCACCTCTTCCGAAGAAGCCGAAGGCGATGAGGGAAGAGCCCTAACTCGTCAGCGAATGACGCGAGCGTGGACACTTTAAAACCCCGAAAAAGAAAAACAAATTATTATAATCAAATATGTCAAATGCAAACCCCAAATGAAGTCAATCACAGGAAAACACGCAAAATAATATTATGAACCGAAACTAAATAACGAGGGCAACAACGAGACCTCAAAAATTTCAGATTTGTAAATAAATCTAAACGGGTTAAAAAACTTCAATGGAGATTCATCATAAATGCCCATTGTTAAATTGAAGAAATTAACAATGATTTGGTCAATATATGAAGTTAAATAAAAAAATATTGCTATAAAATTCTTGATTTAAACCTTTTTTAACTAAGATGTATGATTGAAAAATGCTCTTTTATGCTAAAATGGATAGCAAATTAAAGTTTTGTCGTTAAGGAGGAGAAAATCAATAAAGGAGGCTTAATATTTTTTCAATATGAGACTTAATAAGGCCATGTTCTTTCCGGCTTAATTTTAGCTCATTTTATTTCAGCTCGGCTCTAGTCAATACAGTTTAGTTTTGCTTTAACAAATTCTATTCAACTCATCTCTCAACAAAACTAAGTCTTACTTCAACTCCATTCACTTCAACTCGGATCCATTCAATTTAGTTCAATTAAGCTCACCTCCATTTAACTCAGTTCAGCTCATTTCAGCCGAAAAGATGATGACTATCTAAAATGGTGATTAAAGAAAATTCTACCTCATCTATCTATATATCTATTAGAGACATTTTATTGAACTACTCCATACATATAATTTTACACTACAGTAATATGTATACCTTTCAAAATATACATGATTGAAAGCTTGCTTATAGGCCCGTTCCTGTGAAGAAACACAATTGTCCCACATGTGAGTGTAATACCACATTGAAAAAAAGGGTAGAGTTTACCACTTTATAAGGCAATGAGCTACTCCATCTATTGCGAATTGGTTTTAGAGTGGAACCTCCTTGTACTTATGAAGCAGTCTCTCTCTCCTCAATTCGGGTAGGACCCAGGCTCAATTATAAAATTTAACATGGTACAGAGCCCATGGGGCATAAAAGAAAAAGAAAAAAACTGGTCCAAGA
This sequence comes from Heliosperma pusillum, assembly GCA_022085475.1. Lineage (NCBI taxonomy): Eukaryota > Viridiplantae > Streptophyta > Magnoliopsida > Caryophyllales > Caryophyllaceae > Heliosperma > Heliosperma pusillum. The sequence goes on from JAIUZE010070098.1 coordinate 151,053, forward strand.
AAACGCAGCCGTCCGTTGAAGAATAACACGGTTTGCTTGACAGCTGAAATTGTCCCACATGTGAGTGTAATCCCACATTGAGAAAAGATGAGAGAGTTTACCACTTTATAAGGCAATTGACTACTCCCTTTATTGCCAATTGGTTTTAGAGTGAAACCTTCTCTTTTCATGTCTTTCAAAAGTTCCTTCCCGATTGACAAAATTGTAAGAACATTCAAGAGTTCTTGTGATGGATGACCTCGAGAATGTTTTGAACGACTTTAACTTTAAAAATGTTCTTTTCACTAAAGTTATTGTCACTAAACTATATGTTAAGAAAATATTCTAGAAACAATTGAAGAATTTGGATAATAATTTGCGGTCATAAGAAACTCAATAATTTCAGTCTTTGACATTAGTTTATTTAGCAAGGTAGAATGTAACACTTTTAATTTAAAGTAAATATCATTTAAATCAACGTCGGATATGTAAACAGAGTTTCACCCAATGACTTTAACTTGCATGAATCAAACAAAACTCTGAAAATACTTTCAAAAGTCTTTAGCTGCTCAAATATGCTTTTTAAAGAAGTAATTGTCATATCAACAAAAAAGTTTTGAAATTTAATCAAGAAAGCGTAGGATTAATGTTTTCCCAAAAGGAAAAAAGAGGATGAAATCCCAATTTTCAGCTTCCTTGGGTCGGGTTTTGTGGTCAAATGTTTTTTGGTCCGGTTTATGGGTTATTTAATGAAGATAGTTTCTCTCGGGTGGGATGGTAGAATTGACAAGGATTTGGCTGGTGTGTGGCCTTTTGGGCTGTGTGAGGGCTTTTGTGGGGTGAGTTGAATAAGATATTTTAGTGATGATGAATGGTTTGTTGTGCTATTATATATACGTGATGTTTACATTGCACAAAACAAACTCTCTAGTGGATATTCTACAGAAGTGTATCAACAGGGTTGTGTTGGAAGCACGTATCAATCATCCAAGATTCAACTAATAGTTGAAGGAACCAGGTATGTATGAATGTAAAGAGTATTGCGATAACTACTCCTCAGTAAACCTGCCTGTTATTTTTCCACTATTGCCCTGAAAAAAGTGGAATTAGGATATCATGTCACAATGAACATTATAACAAATAATACTTCTCGGTAGCTGGTTTACTTGATGTGCAGACCAAAGGGTTTTGGTCAAAGATAGTGAATAAGATGACATTTATGTAAGTTTTTTATCGTTGACGATTAACTTAGGTACAAATGTTTACATATTAATTTATGTCTACTTCGTTTTACCTTTTTTTATTGTCTAAATTGTATATACTCATATATAATTCTCCGACAAAACAAGAAAGAAAATAACACATAAAAAAAACTACGGAGTAAAAAACTAGATGTATGTACATATCAAGGATAAGCACCATTAGGAAAGACCATATTCTTTTGTATTCGCCGAAGAAGGGGTTGAAGGCTACTCTTCCATTAGAGGCAGTTGTTCCAATTGTTGCGCATCTAAGTAAACTAACCCATTTGTATACAAACTTCCTTCTCTCTATATACTCCTCTAAGACTTGGAGGAGGAGGCTTTCCCCGAGCTGACCAAAACCCGATAGGCCGATACCCAGCTCGGGCGAGCCAGGCCAACGCGGACGAGTTGGTGCCTGTTGGCTTGCCCTTTGCTTCCTCCCCTCTTTTGTCTTCAATTTAGGTTTCTTGGTGTTTGTCTCGAGTCACTTCTTCTTGGATTAGATGACTAGCCACCGAGAGTGTCCAAAAGCCTTCAATTGTGTGCAACGCCATGCCAAAATCGCCTAATTTCCTTCATTTTCTACTAAGAAGGCAAAATAGCAAGTAATAGTGAATAGAAAGCTTTTGACACTGTAGATGATGGTAATTAGCCTAATTGTGGTGCAAAACGGGACTGATTTGGGGGTAAAAATTAGGTATATTTCAACCGCATCATCAACAACAAATTAGGTGAACCGCTTACACGAGAGAAAAGTGCAAGATTCAAAAGATAGTAAAAAAATCAAAGAAATGGACCAAAAAAAGTGAATAAAGTCATAGAAAATGACGTATTTTCTAAAACAGTGAGGAAATAAAACAAGCAAACGTCAAGCATATTATACGCATATGATTATTTTCTGAACAATGTTGAAAAAAATATTAATAAAATGATGTAGGAAAAAAAATTATCATAAGGGTTTTGCTAACATTTGACTACTGGGCACACATAAATCATTCAAGAACGGATAAAATGAAAAGTATTTCGTACTTCTTAATTCTTATAGGAAATTACCACCATGGTGCATGAGATGTCTCGGACGACAGTCACACATTTGGAGTCACACGTTTGGAGATAACAAATTAAAAATATCTGAATTGATAATCGGTCGAACTTCCGATATGGCTATACGAGTTATTTGAATAGTACCTAAAATCTGATTCAATATGAATTTAACCAAACTTAATATACCGAAAGATATCTAAACTTGAATTCAACCTAAAGTGCAACCAAATAAGAAATAAGTATTATCTCATAAAAACACTCACAACAAGGTGTTTTTCCTGAATTATTTATTTATTAAACTAGTTTAGAACCCGTGCATTAATGCACGGTATATATAATTTTTTATTTTTTTATAATATATTTAAATAATAGTGGTATCTCATTAATTGTTCATTTTTTCTAGTTATTTTATTTTGTTTCGAGAAAAAAATATTAAAACTGAAAATTAATCCAAGAAAATTGAGTAATATGCTAAAATGTATGTTTTTTTTTCAAAAAGTGTTTTTTATAACATGATGATCATGATTTCAATTTATAAATTCTCTCAATTTTTTTTCGTCATGAAAGGAAAAAAAAACGATTTATAGTTTTGGTTATACGTAATATGAGTCAAGTCATTATAATTAAATAAAAGCATCACTAAAGGATTAAGCAGTTATAGTTTTGTTTATATTGTTTATATGTAAATAAAAGAACATAGTTTAAAGTTTAGTGAAAATTATATAATTTGATGAAAAGATTAATTTTAATGAAAAGATAATAATATAATGAAATCCATTATAATTATTAATTTCCTTGTTTACTTAATACAATTAAATTATCAATAGTTTCCTCATTTATAAAGATGCTTTTTGGAGGGAAAATTTGTGAGCTCACTTATTATTTTAGTAGATATGAGATGTAATTTAAATACTCCCTCCTATTCGGGATAACTTTCCTCATTCAAGAATGAACCAAAAATTAAGGGTGAGTAATTAAATAAGCTAAAGTATTGTGGTGAGCTGAGGTGATCGGAGAGAGGGAATGTATTGTGGGGTATTATTGTGGGGTGAAGTAATTAAAATAATTATTGTTGTGGAGTAAGGTGATTAAAATAAGATAAAATATGGGTATTATGGGGTATTGTTGTGGGGTAATTTGATTAGAATAAATATAAAAGTTTACCAAAAAAGGAAAGGGGAAGGTATTGTTAATAGATAAAAATGGAAAGAGAGAATGTTATTGTGAATAGGAGGGAGTATTACGTAATACATATTTACATTCATATTGAAAAAAATAAGGAATTTTAAGCCAGTTTTTGTACCTTAAACCTAATACAATTATGGCCTGAAACTCACCAAAACTGATAATAAGTTGAACCGATCCGTACCCTATTCGAAATAGCACAAACCGACTAAGACAAATAACCACCCCGATCGAAACTAAGGTCAAATAAATAAAATTAAACTCAATCCAAAACTGAATAGAATGATTCATTTACAAGGTTAATTTGACTCATTTACTAATTCACTAATTCACTAATTCACTAATTCACAACTAATTTACCGTATAAATATATTTGATTTGTCTTAAACTTAACGGATACGGATCTTAAATGAGGAATTGAGGACTAACAAAGAGTTTAGTAGCACGTGAATATTGGGAAAGAAGAAGAAATTAGACAAACGTACTCTAAACACAAACTATAGGAAGTCACACTCTTCGTATTCTCCGTCTTCATCTCCTATTTTAACCTCTTTTCTCCCTCTTTTTCTCCTTCGTACCACTCTTTCTATCTCTTTCTCTCTCTAAAACCCTCACTCTTTCTCTCTCCTCTTCTTCCTTCATTAATGGCTTCCATCGTTGGTTCCTCCGTCTCCTTCAAGCCTTCTCCTCCCGCTCTTCTCACCTCCTCCGTACATTTCCTCCCTCTCTCCTCTCGATCTGTCCTTGTTTTTGATTCGATCTGTTGATTTTGATTGTAATTTTAGGGTTTCGTTTTGATCTATTTGTTTTTCTGCTGATTTTGATTGAATTGTTCAGTTATATAAACAATGCATGATTTAAGCTAGGTTTTTATTAGGTATGAGCTGCTGATTTGTTAGATCATTCTTACTGTGTTCCGTTTTATCGGATTTTGAAAAACGTATACAATCGAATGGAACGGAAGCGAACTGAGGAAGTATTATCGCCTCACATATTTTGAAAAGTCGTAAGAACAATGCTATCGCAAATTCAAATAGTTGTTTACATTTGATTAAAATAGTCCTCGCAAAATATTAGAATCGTAAATAACTAGTTGAATTGTTGGGAGGAAATCTTAGCTAGTGATTAGTGTTATTCATGGTTGAAGAAATTAATGATAAACCTTTGGAATGTAGAAGTTTACGCCTTTTATCCGGTGAGATCTGGCAATTTAGTGTTAGTGATTCTAATTTAATTTTAGGAGACCGAATTTGGAGTTCTTTAGTTGCTTTTAATTTTGGTAATGTGGAGCTAAATTAGCGAAGTTTGTGACGTGGGATGGTTTTGTTTTTATATTTGTCCGAAGAATCCCCCGTCCTATTTATATTGTCCTACTTACCTTTTCCGAGACTGTGTAAAGAAAAGGTGATAATTTGGCAACTATACCCGTTACTTCAAAGAATTTGGGAATAATTTAGTTGTAACATAGGGAGGAGTAATTGCACAATTTTGGTCACTACTTACACTTTTTGCGTTGCTAAATTAAGAAATGGGAGAATTAATTTAGGATACACCAAGAGGAGAAAGAGGACGTTATAAGTGGGATTAAGGGAGTTTGATGGTATTGTTTGATGACTTTCTATTAGAAATGAGATAATTAATTTATGATACATCGCTTTCTAAATTTAGAAATGAGATCATTAATTTAGGATACATCGTTTTCTAAATTTAGAAATGAGATCATTAATTTAGCATACATCGCTTTCTATTAGTTTAAATTCTACAACTATTGATGTTTGATGGTGTTGTTTGCTGATGACAAGATGTGACTCCTATGTTTTGTTTTTTACAATATTATATGGTGAGTTTTTTTTTATCGTGCAGCTTTCGTTCTCGATTCCGTAACTCTTTTATTGAGAATGTCTATCAGACTTTTGTGCTGCAATAGTGTTATGATAAGTGATCACGTGCTTTGAAATTATCTTGTACATTATTATCTCCGAGTAGGATTTAATTTCATGTATTATGATGGAATAAGCATGAGCCAAAGCATTAATGAACTCATAACTTATCATATACTTCTTGTTGCAGTTTGCTAGCAAAAATTATGGACCAAAACCATCAGTTTCTTTCTGGAGGTCAGACGTTCCAAAGATGCCATCATTGAGTGTGACTCGTGCTGTATGTTTTCCATTCTTTTTTCTTTTTGACTTCATCGTCCTCGGATTATCACGTTAATGCATTGGCCCAGGAACATTCTCTGCTCAAGTTTGTCATTTTCTTTCGTCTTTGCTCTTTGTCCTTGAAACAGGCCAAACAAGAGACTATTGACAAGGTTATCGAGATAGTTAGGTCGCAGCTGGCACTTGACAAGGGCGCTAAAGTTTCCGGAGATACAAAATTTACTGAGCTTGGTGCTGATTCTCTAGACACAGTATGTTTAACGTGCTTTCATTGGAGTTCTTATTATTTATGATTTCAGGGATTCAGCTGTACTACTTAATTCTTTATATCTTTTGGTTAGTGCATTTTAGTTTGATTACTATAAAAAAAATTCATCCCTACGCAATGTAACGAAGCAACCTTTGGTTGATCAGCAAATGCTGGAACTTTTTTTTTTTTTTTTCAAATACATTAAATGAAACTTATAAGTTGGGGTTGGGTTGAAACACTTTAGAAATGGGTCTTATAGGATTATTTTTTTAGATTCAAGTTTTAAGCATTTGTGCAGGCAATAAGTCTTGCTTGTGACGGACGAGCTTGCGACGGGTCAAATCTCCCTCACAATGAGCAAGTGACAAGGAAAGTGGGGGGCTCCATTTGCACCCCACTTGCCTATCCACTTGCTCTTTGTAAGGGGGATTTTGCTTTCGACGGGTCGTTCTATCATAAATGAGAATTTGTGCTGTGCAGGATAGCTTAGCTAACATTATGGATGTCCATCTGGTTATTTTCAAATAGGATGATTTTTTTGTTTGTTAAATTTAACAATTTTTGTCTTCCATGTTTGATTCCAATTTAGCCAAGTTGGCCCCCATTATGACAATTTTACGTGAACCTATTTTTGATAAATATAAATTCACCCTTCGCCTATTTTATAGGAACTTTGATTTTAACGTTTAAAAATTGCCAAATGTTGGGTGCGTTATCCTTAGTGATTCCGATATTCTTTTATCTCTTACGAAATGGAATTAAAGTTAATTATCATTTGGATTGAATAGGGAAACATAATGCATGCACATTGCACACGCTTATTCATCACAACTTCTTACAAAAAGATAAAGTTTGCCGTTTCTACTGAAAATCAAGAATAGAGAGATTGTCTTATGAGGTTTCGTTCTGCAGTGTGTGTGGTTGTTTATCTTCTCGTACTTATATTTTACAGGTCGAGATTGTGATGGAGCTCGAGTCAAATTTCGATATCAGTGTCAACGAGGACAGTGCTGCAGATATAGCGACTATTAATGATGCAGCTGAGATGATTGAAGAGCTTACCAAGCTGAAGACTGCTTAGGAGCTCAAAAACACAAGATTTCCGACCCATTGTACCATGGGAGGAAATATGCCATTTGTAGGGCTGAGCACTATATATTTTTTTTCCTTTCGCTGTTTAGTTTGAGTTTATTCTTCTAACTTTTTGGTTAATTTACGAGAATTTGGCCTGTTGGCTTGAGCTTGAACTCCTTCAATCCTCGATACAGGCCCATGTTATTTATGAACTCTAGTTTTTCTTTATTTGAATGATCTCCCTCTATATTTAGTTGAACCAGCATTTGATTATTCCCTAAAGCCTGTTTTTAAGCTTTCATTAGTTCAGGAATGAAGCAACACCGACATCAAATCTTTTTTATCACTCGTCCTCACAAATGGAAGGCATACTAACTAGTTCCTTGTGCACTTTTACCTGTCCTAACAACATCCGGATATGTGAACTGTTAAGGGTGAAGTTATTACGGCCTTACGGGTATCGTGGTTATTTGTAGAGGTTCCTCGATATTGCAAGATCAACACTGTCGTGTTAGTAGTGTCTGAAATCTATTGCTAGGTAAGCCACCATTAGACCATCCCAAGTAAGGGTCAAGTTAATTGAGTCACAATCCATTTTTACTCTTAATCACAAAAAATTGCTCCAAAAGGAAGAAGGGTAGAAAGGAAGAAAAAATTTCTTGAGACATCCAATGTAAAAAGATACTGATGCCAGCAATGTGCTTTTTTTTATACACGAAGTAAATATTACTCGTGTCACATTTAACGTCATGGAATGGGTCAATTTCCTCCATCAAAGGTCACCAATTAACCTCTTGTACTCATTAATAGGTGATTAGGGTGTTCCAATAAGGTCATGACCTTGCATGGGGATGGTTTTAATAAACTAATAATTAACACGTATCATTGTCGCTGTAATGTGCAAGTATCGCGATATATGTTATGGGGCTTGAACGCCGGAGTCTAGAATGTTTGGTGGGGAGAAAGAGTGTAGATTTACTATCACAAGTTGTAAGAGCACAAATTTATACTCCAGATAACTTATAAGTTATAAGTAGGTTACCTCAGAGACGTTCTTTATGTTATACTCCAGACAATCACCGTGATACTTGTAAATTTTTACGTGTTACATTTTCACTAACTTATTACATGAATCACACTCGATAAACATTATCCCTCATAATTTGAGAGGGGAAAGAAAAATAACGAGGAGATGAGAGAATTTTATTATTCTATATCTTTTAATACCAATGGGGTAATCTTAGATTCTTAGTTACTTCTTTCTTCTCTCGTCTCAAGGATATATAAATAAAAATAAAATTATAAATTCATATATTTCGTAATTTTAGTTGTTATCCATCTACAAAGTTTATATTATGTATATGTGCATTGGAGTATTAGGTCTCCGAGAAATACGAAAAAGACCAATAATAATAATGATCACATTCATTAATATAAAATCAAATAATGCTCTTAAATAAATACTTCCTCCCTTCAACTCCACTCTACCACTTTACTTTTTCACGTTTGTCAACGCGTGTTTTACGCGGTAAATATCGTTAGCTACGTATTTGCTAAAAATATAAAAGTTAGATATTTTTAATGTACTCGTAAAGACGAATCAAACAAGATCACACATGAATATATTTTCACTTATTAATCGAGAGAAAATTGCAATTAGAAGCTTACACATGAATAGTGTACAAAATTGAATATGGTAGAGTGGAATTGAAGGGACGTAGTATCATTTTGAGTCTGAACAATTTTTTTTTCCTGAAAAACGTACTTATTTCTCATCATTGAAAGTTTTGATGACATGTTTATCACATTAGAGCATCCCCAATGACTTGACTTGAGGACTTGCTTTCAATTTTATAAAATTGCAAACTAGTAACTCAATTACTGGAGATTTTGGAGTTGTCCTTTTAACTAGCTTTGTTTAAATGGACCCGCAAAAAGTTTGAGCTAGTAGCTCCATGGGTGCAGAAGAGAGATGTAACCAATAAGGGGCTGTTTGGTAAGAGGGTTTCAGGAAAAGGAAAGGGTTTAAAAGATTCTAATTCCTTTTTTTGGTGTTTGTTTTGCCAAATCAATCATTCCCTTTTACCCCTTCATTACCCCAAATCTCTCTCCACCCATACCCCCACCCCCTAGGGTATCTCCATTCCCTTTCCTTCTTCACCTTACCACCCTAACATAAACACTAATAACCACCACCCCAACCCCCTCATCACCACCTCAACCTATAATGCCGCTACAATGACCGCCTCATTCTACCACCGCCGCCATTGCCGGTAGCCGCACCTCCGACGACCCTAATAAACACCCTCCCCACTACCAAAAACACCTAGATTTTGTGTTTTTGGGGGGTGGGAGAGGGTATTCGGGAATAAGGGGTGGTGGACGTAGGGTTGTTTAAGGTGGCAGGGGATTGCATTTTATGCGGTGGCGGTGGCACGTGATGAGTTGCTGACGGTGGAGGAGGGGTTGACGGCGATGATGGCGGTAATGAGGTGGTGGTAACATGTGTGGTGGCAGCATGTGTGGTGGGGGAGGTGTTATGGAGGTGGTTCAAGGGTGATTTTAATTTGTGGGTTGATTTTCTCATTCCCTGTTATGCAATACCAAACAAGTGATTAAATCTAAGGGTTTCCATTTCTTTTTCCCTCCTTTCCCTTTTCTCTTTCAATTCCCTTACCCTTTGTTCAACCAAACGCCCCCTAAAAAAATAAAGGAGTGTACTTAGTGGTCCAATCAAACTAGTAAATACATGCTCCATTCAACTCCACTCTACCAATTTATTTTTTCACGTTTGTCAACGCGTGTTTTACACGGTAAATATCGTTAGCTACGCATTTGCAAAAATTATTAAAGTTGGATATTATTAATGTACTCGTAAAGACGAATCAAACAAGATCACACATGAATATATTTTCACTTATATATTGAGAGAAAATTGCAATTAGATGCCGACTCATGAATAGTGTGCAAAAATGAAAGTGGTAGAGTGGAGTTGAAGGGAGGAAGTATTGACTAAACCATTGTAGTAAATTGTACCCGCGGTGACAAAGGTTAGTTAACAGCAACTAACTTATCCTTCGAGATGTTCTTAATACTTTAATCGATTATGAAATTATAACAAGGCGCCACCAAGGCCACCTTCTAACATGCTTTAGATAAAGTCCATCAATTTCATGAACTCGCGTGGTAGTAAAACTCGACGTTAATAAGCAATTTCAGCTCTATAGATATTTATTTGTAACGTGTCATAACCGGTTAAAATAATGTTAAAAAAATAGGTACACATAAGATAAATGTCTAAATGATAGTCCCTCCATTGAACTCAAACACAACATTCGTTTTTTTTAGAATTTTTACTATTCCTTGCAATATGTAAGACAAAATATGGTCATCTGTGATTTTGCTAGAATCGCCTTTAAAAGTACAATAAGAATATCAATTTTTTATTATTTTTTATAAAATGTAAAACTCGAAATATTTACGTTACAATTCGTACACTAACAAACTTGTGTAAGAAAAATGTTGTGTTTGATGTTAGAATAAAGGTAGTATTAGCAATTTTTCATAAAAAAACGGTTGAGTGCTCGAAAACGAACTTAAACCGCCCAAGAAAAACCCGCGAAACCGCAAGCAAGCAAGTATACTTATTATACACATGGACGACAATGGTGGAGGATCACAATACAAAAGCCACGCATACAAACAAACACTCTCATTTCCCGCGAGTTTCTCGCTAAATTCATACACACAAGATCCCACGTTGAATCAACTCTTATGTCGTTGAATTTCATTTTGTTTTAGGTAATGCACACCACCTGTTTGTTGAAATGCCTGAATGAAACCGCATGCATTAAAATGCGTGCATGTAATGCTGAACGAACGAGTTTTCTTGTTATATTTGTTGGGCATTGATGAATTTACGTGTTTTTCGCAGGTATGGATCGGTTAAGGCCAAGGGTTGATAGACAGAGGAGCATGGAGAGGGACAGGGATAGCCCAATTGGGTCCCCTGTCTCAATGTCGCCGTTGCACCGACACGCTCGGTCGTCTTCCGGTGTGGGGGCGTTTAAGAAGCAGCACAATGTCGCGGCTAAGGCCGCTGTTCAGAGGCTGGCACAAGTTATGGCTCAAGGAGGGGATAGTGATGATGAAGATGAGGATGACCTTTTAGTTGATTATAATCCTACGGGTTCTCTTGGTTTGGCTGCTGGAAGGTCTGCTAGGCCGAGATCGAGATCTCCTAGTAAGGTGAAACTTCTTGATCATGACTATTTGATTTTATTGTTTATTTGTCTAAGGAAATGTATTGTGTAACTTGATGTTTGCGTTTGCTGAATCGTGAATTTATGATAGCCCAGCATGATTTTGTGCATGCTTCAGTCATAAAGATTGCAGCTGATATAGTAGAATGAATTTGGGTTTATTGTTTAATTTCAAGTCTTTTGTGTGACGGTCTCATAGGTAGAGTTTGTGAGAGATATAGTGAATAAGGTTTTAATTAAATATATTATTCGGTAGTTAGTGGATAACAAAGTGATCATTTGAAAATATGTGTGAGACCGTTTGATTTGAGAATTTGTTGTTCGGGAGATATGGGTTTTGTAACTGTCAAAGCTTGTTTGATAGGGAAATTAGGCTGTTGTATTTGACTTGAATGCTGTAAATGACAAACAAATGAACTTCCTTGAATTCTCGTGGTGCTCCGTTAGGTAATTCGTCCAGCCGCCGGCGACCAACCTGTATCATTGCGCACTCCAATGAGTTCTCGGCCATCTTTCTCTGGCATGACCAATAAACAACAGTCATCTAGACCTACTTCATCAACCCGATTATCTCCATCACCTATCAGGACCAACGAGCAGACAGAATCTGCTGATTCCTCGGAAGTGTCCGAGATTGTGGAGACTCGTAGTACATTGACTACTCGTCCATCTTTGTCAGTTAGAACCGAAGGACCAACTTCAGCTCGATCTAATGCAGCATTGCGGTTGAATGTGTCCATGGCCCCTAATGAGCAGCCACCATCAGCTCGTTCTGCATCAGCTGGAAGATCTCCGATGTCCGTGAATTCTTCCGAGGTGAATCTAAGTGGTCGATCTGCAATGCCCTCCAGTTCTGCTGAACAGCCTCCATCAGCTCGTTCCACAGCAGTTGGCCGTCCTTCAGGGATGAAGACACTTCCTATTGTCCCCCCTGCAGTTACCATATCTCTAAAGCAACAAATCCCCTCAAGTCCAGCAGCAGGTGCACGAAGCTGTAAGAGGTATAACTGATCTATCTTGCTTCAACAGCAACAACAATAATAGTACCCGGTGCCTTCAAAGGCTCCCTGTCCATGCGGAGGCTGGGGTTCAGATGCACACTCTTACCCCTGTGTCAACACACTGAGAGACTGTGTTGTCATGAGCCACACTGAAAATTGCCTCGCAAATTGAATTGACTGACTAATGGCTACTTCACAATTTAGAGACCCATTTTGCTTTATTTCATTATTTTATGAAGCCAAAGAATAGCGGAAATGGATCCATTTGAAATGGAAATAGTGCAGACCTTGCTTTTGAGATGTATATTTTTTTCCTCTGGAATTTAGTCGACCATCTTTCGAAAATAATAATGCTGATCTTTTTGTCACATTTGTACCTTAAGTGCTGTATAAGTGTATAACCCTTTTGTGTAACAGGATGTCACTGGATATGGGGAGTATGAGAATAAGAGAGTCTAAAGAACCTAGCAGTCAAGTTTCTTCTACTGCCTTACAAGATGAGGTATAAGTTTTATCTGTTTTAGGTGGCAATGATCTGAAGTATAACCCTTTCGCATGACATTTATATCAAACTAGTAGAAACAATCGATAATTGATAATGTTCTGCCTCCATTTTCGTTGTATTTCAGAAAATTCACCTGTTAGCTCACAAAGTGACAAAACTGAATAATTTATCTGCGGGGAGATGTTTTACAGTTTGATTTCCCCAGTCGAATTCTGTGTATTCCAGAGTACTGCTACTATATTAACCGCTTTTGAAAACCCTTTTGCAGCTTGACATGCTACAAGAGGAAAATGATGATCTTCTTGATAAGGTGCGAGAAAATAATGGATATTTTTCCTTTGTTTTTTTATTTTTTTTTTTATGATTTTGAAATTTGACTCTCGATATCAAGATATGATGTTCATTTCACGTTTTTGGCTTTCATCCCCAAAAGATAGTTTGTAGGGATTGATGTTTTAGTTTCCGGCTTTATTATTCTTATTTTGAGTCAGCATTCATCGTGCTAGAAACGGGAATACAAGACCTGTGAAGGAGAACACCTCGATATCTTTTTCTTTGGCGATCAAGCTTGAAGCACACATTTACATTAGATTGAAGAATTTATTTAACACCTTAAGACTAGCATGTTAGGTGGTACTTTACAATTTTATTTATTTTGTAAAGCAAGCACAGTATATATGCTTATAAGCATCTTCATGGGGGTTTTCTTAAGCAACTTCAGATGGTTTATCAGAAAAAAGGAGTGGTTAATTCTGCTTTGTTTTTATGCTAAGTTGATCTTCAGACATACTCTTTTTTTTTCCCCAATATTTGATACATGTCCCTTCAGCTTCGGCTTGCAGAGGAACGTCTTCAAGAGACTGAAGCAAGAGCTAAGCAACTTGAAAGACAGGTAAGATGTTCATTGATGATTATATTGACTTTGGGTGTGTATGAATTATGTAGATAACTCTTAATTATGAACATTAAACGCTTAAGCATATATGTCGTAAACTACATTTGGAGCATATTGTGATAATTGATTAGATATAATTATTTTCATCCACATAAAATAGTTCCCCATTTAATTATAAATATAATGAAGCCAAATGACTCATTATCTTCGGTTTATGATGGAATAAAGCAACATTGCTCAATAAATAGGTTACGTTCCGCTATTGCGAAATCATCGTCATTCGATGCAATTCATTACACAGTTTTCATTTTGGGTCATATATGTTGCGAACACAAGGGTTGTGCAAGTAGTTTTTATTGTTAGTATGATTTGTTTATCCGTGTCCTATTTCCATCAATCCAAAGCCTTATTATTTTTTTGTTTAGGAACATAAAGAGAAAAAAGCACGATAATTCATAAAATTGTTTGTGGTGGCCATATTGTAAAGACGCAATCGGCTGATGTAATTCTATACAGAACTTTTATTTTGGGTCATTTTTTGACATCAACGTGTTTTCAACTCAGTTTAAGGTTGTGTGACTTGTGACGTTTAACTCTTTGTTACCCCGCCAGGCCGCCATAGGTGAGTTTGCATGGCTTATTCTTCAGAGGGTGCTTTAGGGAAAATGATTTCCTTGTTTCTATGTCTCAGCGATTTTTTGTTTGATTATCTGCTATCTATGTTAGACAAAGATGATTGAGCGTATAGCGTGCAATGCATGCTCTTTGATAAGCGTGTGCTCAACATGATTCTTATCAGAGAGTGCTAAGTTGGAGTTCTCATTTTACCGTTTTGTACTTACTCTTTTTGTTATATCAGGACATCAGGCCATTTAGTTGACCTTTTGAACATGTCAATTAGAAACAGCGCATCCAAATTCACTTAGTTGGCTTTGGATACTTAACTTTCAGGTTGCTAATCTTGGAGAAGGTGTGTCAATGGAAGCTCGACTTTTAAACAGGTAAGCACTATTTCGAGCTATTCCTTCTACTTAGTTGCTTTATTTTGCTCAATTAAGTGATATGTGTATGTTCTCTTATCAGAAAAGAGGCAGTGTTGCAGCAAAGAGAGGTATGTTATTACTTCAAGAGTTCAAGCACTGCAATACTTTCATTCAACATCAAAATTTCCCTGCCAATTTATGTGCACAATGCACATTTGTTGAGCTTGATTATTTCGTTTACTACTTTGTGTATGTTTTTATAGGACTATAGGAGTAAGAATGTGTGAATGAAACCCTAACTTGACTGTAATATTACTATGCTGGAATGCTGGACTATTCATTTTAACAACTTTACATAGTTTAGCGGCAAATACTTTCGTGGGCGATTTAACAGCGGGATATGATACTTCGACTCTTCATCTTCAGGGTCGTAGTTGTGTTAATACACAACACCCAAGCACATGGGTATGGACTCATGGAGTAGTTACCAATATGCCACTTCTCCTCAATAGATAAAAGGGAGGTTCAACCAGCTGAACTAAAAAATCTTGTTTGCATCTCCTCTTAAATTTTTGAGGATGGTCATTATGCACTACTTTTTGAGGCAGTTCACGCCCATTCAATTAATACATTTTTTCTGGTTAGACAGTTTTTATTTTCTCTGTTTCCGTGATAAATGTGCTATGAACTACTTTTATAGGATATATGCTATCTGTTGATGCATAGGACTAATAAGCACAACTATGAAATAAGGGGAAGTGCTTTGTAATGCTAGTGAATCTGTGGTTTAAGGGTGGGGTAACTAGTGAGCAAGGTTGCGGATCTATCATTCTAGGTAAAGGAAGGATGAAGCTTGCATTTCAGAGACCAAATGACATAGGCAGGCTTGATTATGACCGAAGAATATTCCTGCTTTCTTTGATTCCTACAAAACCAACTTTTGGAGCGTTGTGTAGTATTTAATTTCAGTCTGAAACTTGATCCGAAATCGATCGTCCCGGCTTGATTCTGTCACTGCGCTATAAATCTGGCTAATACAGCCTCAAAATGTGGTTGAGGTGAACTTCAAAACCCCTTGATACTTCGACAGGGTACAGCGTCGTGCCATTATTTATACCATACCAAGATTTATCCTAGTTTACCACTACCTTACCTGATATTTTTCATCATCCACCGCTTTTATTTCTGCAGGCTGCATTAAGGGTTGCTTCACAAACACATGGCGGTTCAATGGGTGAGATTGCAACACTCAGAATGGAAGCTGAGGTATTACAGTTTCATCTTTTTTATACATGTTTTTATTTTCTAATTCATCATGAATACACATTTACTTGGGAATAGGCTGCTAGGGATGAGGCAACTTCTGCATTGGACCAACTTCAGGAGACTGAGTCTGAATTAAGATCCCTCCGGTCAATGGTTCAGAGATTAATCCTGACTCAAGAAGAAATGGTTCGATTTCAGCTTAACCCTCTTTCCATTTGCTTTATATGTTTCAATTATCTTTAAACATGGTTTGCAGTGTTTAACAGGAGGAGGTGGTACTTAAGAGGTGCTGGCTAGCTCGATACTGGGGGTTATGTGTTCGATATGGTAATTCTATTGTTTTGAGTGTACCATGTAATAGATTTTGTTGACATCAGGCTTACCTTCCTTGTTTTCTAGGAGACAGTAGGCGATGTTTTGTATTAAGGGCTTCATTTAACTTTAAATCCTACTTACAGTTGTATTCATAGTTCTTAGTAGACCATGTTAAATTTTTCTCATAATATGAACTTTGTATGATCCATGTGACATAATGAAATATACTCTCGAACTACCGTAAACTGATTGTCTACTGTAGTAAGCTACAGAGATTCTTTCTCATGGATGCTCCTAATTTTTAAGTTTGAAAATGAATTTAGGTTATATTTCTGACTAGTTTGTGTCTTATTGTATAGGTATATATGCGGATATTGCTGGAACTAAGCATGAATACTGGTCATCTTTTGCCCCACTTCCTGTTGAAATTGTTATCGAGGCGGGGCAGAAAGCAAAGGAAGACAAACATTCAGGTGTTTACTGAAAATGTGATCACTAATTATTTGTTTTTCTCATTGGAGGCTTCAACCCTCATTTTCTGTTGTCCTTTCGATTGTGATCCTTTGGCCTTGCATTGGACTATTGAAGTAAAATTGATGCGTGTATGGGCATAATTTGTACGGAACAACCCCTTTGTATGTTGGCTTTCCTTTTTTTTTGTGGAACCTCTTGATTATATTCCTGGAGCTGACTATAGATTTAAGTGGAAGCCTTTTTATAAGCGCACAAATCAGGTTTAGTTAACATCTTAATGACATTGTGTGTTATATGAAGTATGAGTTGAGAGAAACAGTATTACTTTTTGTCCAATTGAAGAAAACTGAATTTCTGAAATAAATTTATGAGAAATATTAAGATGATGACAATGAAACAATCCCAGACAACACCAACGTTTCCTCCCCCTAGACTTCGTTTTCCGTGATGAAGTAGTAAACACCCATGAATGCAGATTGTTGGGTCAGGTGGTCAAAAGACCCATGGATGGAGTTGCTGGGGTTCTCTTGCTCTTGTTGGAAGATTGGCAATGAGTGTGTAATGGACTAAAAAAACACAAACATGGATCTTTAATGACACTTGGAATGGTGGAATTAACAATATTGAGGGGGATCGAGTTAGGAGTTGTTCCTATTCTCTTGGCGAGAGCTTGTTACCTAATTAGCTCCATAACAACAGCTCGTAACTCTATACCAATTTTGTACATGTATGAAGTGCATAAATTTTTATGTCATGTTCAAAATTTCTCATCAATATCTTTTATATATTTTTTTGTTTCTTACTCTATTTATTTCCTTTTATTTATTAGTTGATTGCAAGAGAATAAGCCTTCATCATTTTGGGATTCAAACTATGTCGTTGTCGTTGGTCACAAGAAAATAATAGCAACTGTCATAGGATCTCTACAAATACACTTTTTCTGTATCTCTGTTTTTTCTGTAGTTTGTGATCCACTGTCTACTTATGTGCAGTGAATGATGATCCAGACAATATGGAAAAGGCTCGTGATGCCAGTGACTTTTCAGGAGAGGGCAGTGCAGAGAGCATGCTTATAGTAGAAAAAGGTCTAAGGGAACTTGCGGTGCTTAAGGTTGCTGCCATGTTCTTTTTCCTTCTGTATTCTTTCACACTAAGTGTTCTTTCTTTGTGCATGTATAATTTCATCGTTTTAGGTTGTAGAGCAGCAACCTAGATTCACAATCCTTTTTAAGAGTAGATCCTGATTGGAAAAGTGCAACACTAATGCAGGTCTTTTTCTGGCAAAAACTAGATTTATCCGTCAAGTTAGTATTTTCCACCAACAATTCGGAGTGAGAATATTTATGCAACATTATGTATACTAGTCCATAATTTTATCCAATCACATCTAAGTATTGATGTAGACTGGAACTTGGCGATCTCATGTTGCAAATAGGACCATTTGAAAGATAAAACAAAATAGTGAATTGGTGATATTTCATTGTCTGTGACTGGTCTTAGTTTGCTGCCTTTTCCAGGGGTTTTTAGATTAAGGTCAAAATTTTTGGGGTAGTTTATCACCTTAAAGTATCGGAAAATTCAAGGAACAATAACTGCACAAACCCATAGAAATTATGAAAAGTTAGAAGTTTGAGGACAGGTTAGTAGTTCGAAGAGCAAAGTAGAAACAGAATAACAAAAAGAACAGGCTATTTGTGAGATTCTGGTATTTGTGATTACATTTGATCAATGAAAGATTCAATTGTCAGACCTCGTTATCATCATTGACAGACATAATTTTTGCCCATTATGCCGATTATGAGTTATTGGACCTTTAATCCTACCAATTACAAGAGAGTCAACAGTCTCATCCCTGTTCTTTCAAATAAACAGAAAACAGTATCGTCCCGGAAGACTTTATGATTAGTGCCCTGAATATAGGGTTGTTTGATAGCCTTCCAAATTCATGTAAATTGGAAGTTCCAAGGATTTGATAAAATGAGGTCTTGTTTGGTTGCCAATTTCAAGGGGAGTAGAACTTCCCATGGAACTCTTTTTTCTACACAATGTAGGAAGTGACTTACCTAGCCTCCTTGGTAAGTGGGACTTCCCAGAAGAATTGGAGTTCCCCCAACCAAACAACATTTCTACAATTCACATGAACTGCAAATATTTACGAATTTACTTCCGAATTTATTTTCCATGGGAACTCCATCTTCCCATGGTGAACCAAACATGAGTAACGGTCTTGAGACTTCGCAGACCTTCTTCTATACTTCACTTATGCTTCTCTCATAAATATGTCGGGTATTACTGTAGGTAACATTTGGATAAGTGAAGGATTTTATCATGGAACTTTTGAGAACATTTCTCTGTTTGTATGACAATGGTTTATGCTTGTGTAGCTAGAATTTATGCACCTATATAATTTAACTCTGGCTCAGGTTATGGAAGGTAAATATTTAGGGGGAATGGTAGTAATACATTTTCTGAAGTTCCGAACTTTACCGCAGGATGGCGGGATGAGTGTCCCGGGAAACTAGTAGGTCTTTCTATATTGAAATGATGCCATACCTTGAATGTGATTTCAACAGTTGACTACCCTTAAATTAAGCTGTCATCTGTTTTTCTGATTTTTGAGATTTATTAGACTCTGTAGAATACGATTCCTTGAAGCCTCTCAAAGACACAAGGATAGATCGCTCTTTCTATCTAAGTGGGAAATGCTATTAAAAGTGCATAATTTTACTATTTTCGTAAAGAGTAGTAGTGCTTTTAACATCAGAATACCCAATTGCTCTCTTGAAGGTGGAAGATGCAGTTAGGCTTGCCATGGCTCAACAAAGACGGAGAAATGCGCTGAAACCTTCTATGACAGGTTCTCATAATTCAGTGCTGTTGTCCTTTTGTGCTTTTAGCATGTTTGTGAACCAAGTTAATTATGCTTCATTAACAATTAGCAAACACCCTAGCCTATCTAAATTTACTTTGGAACTATGCTTTGTTCTAGTAGCCACAATTAGCAAATGCATTTCAACAAAAAAAACTTGGATGGCCTATTTACTGATTTTGAATATATGTTCTGTGCACCTTAGTAGATGGTAAGGAGGTGTATCCTTTGGCTCAAATTTGGCCTAGATTAAATGCAATACTCTACCTACTTAAATTGCATCACTCCAAGCATGATCAGAAGTTTTCAATGTGAACCCAAGTGTCGTGACTTACTGCTGGATGCTGCTGATATGACTGAACTGCTGCCGGATTTGGACATGTGCTGCATCTGGGATAAATAAAATGATTGATTTTTTCTTTCATGTTGAAAATTTGCTTTCAATTCCTTTGATTCTCATGTTATACATACACCCCCACCCTTACAAAAACAAGTGGAGTTTTCAATAGATTGAATGTTATTTGATATATATGAATGTCTCATGTGGCATTTTTCTGAAATTATTTAGCAATTGTATTGCTTTACCCTGTACATGTTGGGTTAATCAACTTGCAATTTTCCCTAAATGTCCCCCTCTCATATATTTGATCTTATTTATTGATTACTTTTCAAACCTTTTGCAGAGGACTTGAGATCTCCTAGTCAAAAATATGTAGAATCTTTTGGTAAGCTCCATTCCCTCCTAGAACTCCTAGTCACTTCTTTCTCATATTCTGTGATTGCAAGTCACTGTTTATAAAGTTCATTAGTACACTAGCTAGCTCTTTTTCAGCATTTTCCCTTTAGCCATGAAAATTTATATCCCAGATGAGAAACATGCACTTCCTCAAAGGATGCATCATGGATAGTTTGCATAGCTCAATTAGTAAGAGCTCTCGTACTCCAACCGTGAGGTTGGGGGTTCGATTCTTACCCACGACATAGTGTGCTCATTTGAAAAAAAAAATGTTCATCAAGAACTAACAGTGCGATAGTATGATTTTTTCAAACCAACATATTTTTTATAATGAGTTCCATTGGTCATAATGAGCTTAGGGTATGATTATTGGTCAGACTCACCTAAGTCTTAAAGACACTGCCACATCAGCTTTTCAATAACTTTTATTATTATTTTATTGTTCACTCTCTTTAGACTCACCTCAGACTTTATACACACACTATCCCTCATGCTTTACTTTTCCACTACACTTTTTTTGCGAGGTTGTAAAATAAAAAGGAAAAAAAAATAGTTTAACAAATGGAGGGCATTTATTGGTTGTCTTACCCTTATGAAGTAGTTTAGGTTCATATGTGGAATGAAACTTTTGTAATTTCAAGTAAACCTTTGTAGCTCAGGAACCTTGTGCCCTTTGCTTCTACTTGTTTAAAATCTTTATCTTACTTTTATGGTGTTACGTTGATTGGAGTTAATTTGTGCGCATAATTTATCATCGATATCTTCGGGTGTGTTTTGCTGACTGTTTTCCCTGACTAGTGTATTATACTGCCTTTTATGGTGTTTTTTTTATTATCTTAGATTTGTATCGAGAATCAACTGTCCAATGCGGATTTGTTGAAGTGTATGATTGTGAATCTTTGTTTCTTTCTTCTGCTTTCATCTGTCCTAATCATTTTTTATATCTCCCTATTTAAGGAGTTTCTTTATAAAAGGAAAATGGTTGTAGTATTGCAAAATGTTATCTTTTCCTTTTAACTGACAATCAATTCCGTAGTTTAGATGCGCCTGTCTTCGCCTCATTAATAAAAACAGGCTGCTGTGAGGCATGTTTGAAATTGTGAAGTTGCTTCTTTAGTCTTCATATCCAACTTTGTAAAGTAATAAAATTTTCGCAATTTCAGAACTGAGCCAAGAGGAGGCTGAAGATGTACAATTTAAGCAGGTACGACAATTCTTTTACCACTAATTTCATTGTACTATGTCAAATTTCAAGCATAGAAGATGTGATCTTCTCAAAAATCAGTATCCGAGTAGTGAATAGCGGCTGCCTTTTTCCAGTCTGTTTTGCATTTTGTAATGTCCCCTGTGCTACTTGTTTATAGCTTATTAGTAAATCTGGAAAAATTAGTGTAGAAGTTTACTGTACCGTGGTCACTTCCGCCACTGTCAGGAGTCAGCAAGAGGCATGGCCTTGAATCCTTGATAGTATGTTATTAGGTTAGTATATGCTACCTAACAGCTTGTTGATGACTGATTAACAAGGACCCATAAACAATTTTTTCCCCCAATGTTGCCATTTTTTTAAGACATTTTACGTGACCGATTTTGACTACTAAAGTCAATGTGTTTTTTTGGTGGATGGTTATCCTTCTCTTGTTAGATGTATTTCTATAATTAGACATCTGACGTTTTCAGTCGTAAGTACGCTCAGAAAATCAAATACACAGCTCTCTTAAAAAAATAAAATTTTAAAAAATCAAATATTCTATACAAGACCTATTGACTTCTGATTCATTATAGATTCACTTCATGAGCTGCTTCCTATACAGAATATATTTAATTGACTTTTTGGTAATGCTTGTTGTAGGACAAGATGTGACATCTTCCCTACAAATGAATGTGTAATAGTGCTCACCTTTTTTTTCAAAGGGATATTTCCAATAAACCTCTGATTTATCTGCGAACCTCAGATAATCTGTAAATTCCGTTATATCTGAAAAACTGTCGAGAAACGAGTAATCTGATCATTTCTTGTTTGTATGCTGTCAGGCTTGGCTTATTTATTTCTGGAGACGATCTAGAAACCATAGTGTTGAACTAGACATTGCAGAAGAGCGCCTGCGCTTTTGGATCAGTCATAGTGCACGATCAACTACCTCTCATGATGCTGTTGACGGTATCTTTTTAGCCCCCTTACCCGTCTTTTCCTACTCAATCCCAATCCCAACTGTGAACATAATAAGCTCCTCTCCTTAAGATTGCTTGTCAATCGTCATCAATGTTACTTGTGTGGCTCATCACTTTTCCAAGCAGTGATAAAAGGCAGAGTAGAGGAAAAGACTGTTATACAAAGCATATACCATGATTTTCCATTTTCGATGATTTTAAGCATCATGCTTCAGTTATCTATCTATTTTGCTTAAATAACTCTAGAAGTTTCGTCCTTTTAGCTAAACATTTTGTTTTGAAAACATGCCCCGTACTTTTATCCTCATTTAGACTCAGGTGAATACACTCATCATTTAGGGCGTGGACTACCAGGGTGTCTAATGCTTTCGTACCACAGCATCGTTGGGACAGAATAGTGGTATCTCAACACTTGAACTATTAACAAGCCTGACTCTTATATATGTACCCGTGCCTGAATCTGAATAACAGATCCGATCATTCTTGAAGCTACTTTATGCTTCCCCTTCGGGAAATTTCCTCATTGCAAACCAATTTGTGCTTGAAATTTACTTTGTTGATCTCTAATTTGCAGTGGAGCGAGGTCTAATGGAGCTCAGGAAGTTGGGATTAGAAACTCAGTTATGGGAAGAAACCCGGCGGTGGACTGAACATGACACTCAAAGTAGAAGACAAACCGACTTTTGAGACGTGCTTTTCTAAGCAAATCGTCCTAAGTATCAACATTATCAAAATGTTGTGTGAACCCAGATAGCCTTCTTAGAGTTAACTCACCCAAATACAACTATACAAACAGCTTCGAGTTTTAGCATATATACTGGAAAACTAAGCACAGAATAGTACACTTGTTATAATTCGGTTAATAGGTGGTAAAAAAAACATTCTACCTGCACAACTGCATATGAGAAAGAAGAGAGTACTTGAATATTGTTCATGAATTATGAGCACTTTTCAAGGGGTTGCGACAGGAATGTATTGCCTCGTATTGTAATTTGCTGTCCAACGGAACCAAAATAGTGAGAGGGAAGGTTTGCACCTTTCCTAAACCGTATTCTGTGCAGTGAGCTAGGCGGTTGATAGCCTGATAAGGGCCGTCAATCCCGTCATCCCTCTAAGCTAGTTACATTTTTTGATCTTTGTACTCTATTGTATTTCATTAGTAATTTGCCCCCCTTGAAAATTTCCACCTTGTGTAACTAATAAAAATGACTTAACTACCGATATACAAACACCATTATGTACTCAATTTCTTTTTTCTTTCCATTTCGGATTTCTTAACATGTATCTACTATGCACATATTAGAAAAACCGTTTTATTAAAATCTGTTAATTTGTTCAGGTTGTTAGACTTGTCCAAAGAGATCATGATGAGCTACACATTTTAGATTACACTTTGTACAAGACTAATACGGAGTAGCCCCAAACAAATGCTGATTTTCTGATGCACGTTTTTGTCGACAAAATACATGAGTCGTATTTGTTATGCGCACGTTCAATGAATTATTTAATGCCTAATTGACTTTCCAATCCTTGACTCACCAAAATCCCCTTCATCATCTCGTGTATAGATGAGTTACATTCCATGTCCACCTAGGAAACGGCACTCAAATCGGGTTTGAGTTGAGTCATTCTTTGCGTGCTATTTTACGGTAATATTATTATCGAATCTGCATGACTTTTTTTAACTGATGCTAATGTTCTACTTTAAAATGAGTGCGAGAATTGAACTAGTAATCTTTCAGTCACATTAACTAATTATCTGAGCCGAATTATTTGAAGTTTGGGTTAGTTTTTGATCTTACATTTCAAATGCAGATCAAATAATTTCCGACCAGTTATTCAAAATCACGTCAGTTTTACCTCATCTAATTTCAAGAGTAAAAGAAAACATGAATCTCCCTCGACCGTCCACAGTCTCATGAGAACTTATATGGGTTGCCCAAACAAAACTTCTCGACCCTAATCCAAACATACCCAATCCGAACTAGACATGGCTAAATTGACCCGACTCGAATGTCACGACCCGATAAGGCTGACTCGAGACCTGAAAAGTGTGACGCAAACTTAACCCGAAATACCCGATCTAACCCGGCTCGAAATGACCCAAACGACCCGAATTAACTTATGTTAAGCAAAATCTGATCCAAAATGACCCAAACAACACAAATAATCCGACCCAAAAATGATTTGATCCGAAAATAACTTGAAAATGACACGCCCGAAGTGACCCGACCCAACTCCGACCCGATAACCCATTTACCATGTCTAATCTGAACCAACCCGATTCGATCCGATCCGATATAACCCGATACAATGAACCGGTGGTAGGTGAAAATAAACAAAACAACGACAAAGCCACACACACACACTATTTATAAAGTTATTAATAAAGTTATTAAAGAGAGCTGAGCAGTCAACTACTACCACCATTTTCTCCATCACCTTGCAAACTGCTGACCAACTACTTACACTCTCTCTCTCTCTCTCTCTCTCTCTCTCTACACTTTTAGGGGTTTCCTGAGGTACAACAATCTTCCCCCCTTTTGCTTCCCATTTCTATTCTTTTCTTTTAATTAGGGTTTATACGCTTTTTTTCTCCATATTCTTTCATCCTACTTC
Source organism: Heliosperma pusillum (assembly GCA_022085475.1). NCBI lineage: Eukaryota > Viridiplantae > Streptophyta > Magnoliopsida > Caryophyllales > Caryophyllaceae > Heliosperma > Heliosperma pusillum. The sequence continues at coordinate 176,085 of JAIUZE010070098.1, forward strand.
CATTTATTCCTTTTGCTTTTTTTATTTGTTTTCTTCTTGATTCTTCATTTCTTATCGAATCGGTAATCTAGGGTTTAATATTTGCTGTTCGATTACTTTATATTATGTCGTTTGATTTTTGTTGTTGTACATGATTCGTCGTATTAATTCGAGATACTCGTCGTTTTTTGTTTATGATCAATGCAAATTTTGAATTCGTTGTTGTGTAAACTGATATTTCATCACCAAATGATGATAATCGAGTTGTTAAATAGAAAATCATGATGATTTTGAGGATTTCATGTGTGCTAGTCTACGTAGATTTATAATGTAAAGCTATGTTACTCCGACTATGCTGCTAGTGTCAGGATTATCGTATATGGCTATTCACAAATTCTTGTTTAAGACGGAAGTATCCGTCTTAAATTTGAGATAGGTCAAATTTGCTAGATTAGACAAAAGTATAATACCTAGGAACTAACAAAATATTTGTCTCATTAATACAAGTGGGACATCATTTGACCAATAAATCTCCCTTGTGACGGATATATTGTTGACGGGTCAAGTATCACTTACATGGGTAAATAAGACAAAAATTAGAGTGCATAGGGAAGTGACTTGTCTTTACCTACCCATGTGGGTTTTATTTGACCCGTTACAAGCTTGTGATGGATATGATCCGTCACAAATGAGAATTTGTGTTATTCACTTATTTGACCCGTTTTAGTCTTAAGAGACACCAATTGATAGCTATTATTTTTTGTTAAAAATCTCGTGTTTTTAAAATAAGGAAAATGAGATGGCGCCACCGGGTGGTACTCAAATTGTGCGCCACCGGGGTTATTATAGTAAATTACATTGCTATTTTTAATTCCCTCTCCTAAAATTTGAATTTCAAACTAATTAATAGAAAAAGGGTAGTTTAGGAACTTAAAATTTCATAATTAATCATAATAACAATAATTTAGTGATCCGTAAATGTTAGGAGTACATACATCGCATAATTTAGTGAACTTGCTATATATGTTACCGTTATCTTTATATACCAAATGATGATTTCACAGTCATCATTAACAATATCTTTCTCAGATTGGCGCCAATGCTTCTGTTATCCATCAAGTAACTCGTATATCTTATACGGAGTATTACATAGATAATGCTAAGATTAATGGATGCATTGCTAACTTGCCAGAAAAAATAATTTCCGTGGTTACCCAAACCTTTGACATAAAAACTTGAAGATTGATTAATAATTCGGACACATTTGATTCAGAGAATGCACAAGTAAACGACCGTGCGTGGTTTACAAGAATGGTCAAACAATTAAACATGAACATCAACGGGTGCCTCTTTGGTGTCCACACTTTGTCGGAATATATAAATTATAAAGGGTATTTTTCGCCGAGGGATTGTATTAATTTTTTTTTCTTTTGTTGGGTTGTAGTCTTGTAGATGAAATATCTATTAAATGAAAAATGAAATAGATGAAGAACACTATACAATGATGAAGAAATGTAATAAATGAAGAAGATAGTTTAGTGTATTAGCTAGGTTATTATTAAATACATTGTCTTGGTGTAAAATAGTATTGATGAAAATTACGTAATTACCCTTAGAATTTTGGCGCAAAAACTAAAAGTGACCTTTTATTTTTTAATTTTTCTTTTTATTTAATTATGTTGGCGCCGGGATTCGGTACCACCGGGTGGCGCCCTATCGCCATCCTTAAAATAAAGTGTTAAATTGTGTCGAAGTGATGGCCATATGACATACAACTGTTACTGAACTGTCCAAGTAACACGAATGTAAATGCTAGTATTGTGGTTAGAATTAGCACAAATTGTTCCCCCCCCCCCTAAAAATATGATAACCTAAAGATTTGAATTGTGTGGTGGAGGGATGTGTGTCTCCTTCTACACTTTACTAATGATGAAGGGGTTCGTGATTCCATTGTAATTTGGTGATGTCATTGAACTTACTAGTGTCCTTTTCCAGAATACACATATCATGGGAAAGGCTGTCGTCGTCTTGAACAGCAGTGAGGGTGTCAAAGGAACTGTCCACTTCAATCAAGAAGGAGATGGTAATTTTCACTTTTCTTTCTGGCTGGTGACAGTATCAACGTACTCCTTTTGTGGATTATCATTATGTGTCATCTGGACACTACGTCTCATTCTTGTCGATACAGTACCCTTTACCTGACCATTGGCAGGAGCCGTTGAGGCACTTGCGTATAGTAGTTGTTGTATTGAGCTGATTGCATACTTATCTCAGGTCCAACAATCGTGACTGGAACTATCTCGGGTCTCAAGCCTGGTCTCCATGGATTCCATGTTCATGCTCTTGGTGACACTACAAACGGTTGCATGTCTACTGGTATTGCGCAAGATCTTCAAACCTTAATTTTATTTTGTGCTGTGAAATAGAGACTTTTCTTGAACTCAGAATTTCCTATTCAAATTTTCTTTACAGGACCACACTATAACCCTGCTGGGAAAGAGCACGGTGCTCCAGAAGATGAAGTTCGCCATGCTGGTGACCTTGGAAACATCACAGCTGGGGATGATGGTATGTTATTCCTTTTTTTTTTCTTGGTGATGGTATCAATCATTCTTACCCCAAAATATGTAGAAAATGATTCTGAGTCGATCTGGTTGTCTGTCGAGTAGGTCAAGCAACTGTGGCATCCCTTTGAAATTATCTCTAGCTATCAACATTTACGCACAAGCTGTTTCATGTTTTTTTTGTTGACAGTTGCATATATTTTTTTTTTCAAATATGTCTTTCGTGCTTTTAGGTCTCGTCTGAGGTATGTGGCTGTGTACTTGACTAGCTATGGTCCTAGTATTAAGATTGCTCGTATTTGGTAGAAGGTGGTTAGAAGTGTTTGCCTTAATGGTATATCTGGACGTGAGTATGGTTACAAGTGTTTGGCCACTGCTATGAGTGTTTATCTTACTTGTTGGTTTATATCTGGACATGGGTATGATTAATATGCATGCTTGCTTTGTTTTAAGATTTAAGATGAATGTGAAAGATATCCTTATTCATTAATTGTTCGTATGTCCACACATCGTGATCTGTCACATTAACTTCATGGATGTTGCATAGTTAAAATCAATATATTAGGACTTACGTGTCAAAACGTTATACATAGATTACAGCATTTTACTTGAACAATATTATCTCTTACACATTCATGTATGCTTAGGTACCGCAACCTTCACAATCACTGACTGTCAGGTAACATCTTCTCCCTTTAGCTTGTCGACCATTCACATTCTGTGTTTCTGTTATATACGGTGTATCTTTGCAAGGAAGTGCTGTGCTTATGCTGGTGTTTATTTTTCAGATTCCTGTTTCCGGACCACACTCTATTGTGGGAAGGGCTGTTGTTGTCCATGCTGATCCTGATGACCTTGGAAGGGGTAATTTTCTTACAATACTATTGTTACAATGTGATTCTGAATTCGAGTCCATCACTATCTTTATGTTGGCATTGCCTTGAGTTTTTGGTGAATATGCTGAAACAAACTTGCATTACCATTGCTACAAGTCTAAAATACACGTCAATTCAGTATCTAGCTGCTTGCTTAGGTATCGAGCTGGGGGTATTGGCTGGTAGTCTGGAACTACTGGACATTTCAAGTGGTACTTCATCTTAGTTATCTTGTTTACATGTGAATCCTAAATGCCTTTGTTTTTTATATATATATTATAGGGGGTCATGAGCTCAGCAAGACCACCGGTAATGCGGGTGGAAGAATTGCTTGCGGTAAGCTGCTCTTAATCTGCATCTGTTTTTGCTACGTCATTGATCTGTAATTATCTGAATTTCCGTGATTTTTTTTCGTGGGTATCATTAACTTGTTCTCATCGGTGCAGGTATTATCGGTCTTCAAGGCTAAATTTGTCCCATCCAACCTTCAGAAGGCGAAAAACGATTGGGCGAGACCCACCGGCTTACTTACATTTCTAAAATTGACTGTTGTTGAAGCGTGGATATTTGGTTAATAAGATCAAAAACTGTGTACTTGAGTTGACTGGAATGTCAATTTTATCGGATTGCCTTAAACTATGAATTTGAGTTGGCTGGTTTTTGTGTTTCACGACGAATGTCTACTGATCCTTAACTATTACATTTTCGCAGTGTGTTTTTGATTTAATTTTAGATCCAATGTTGGGCAAGATGTGCAGGGAGTTGGCGCTGATAGCAACAAGCAATCCCAAAAGTCCGTACAAGGTCGTTGTAGGGGGTATTTATCGGTCCAATTTCCGTCTTTATGCCTTGTTTAACTACATCAATAACAATTATTATGTAGGTTGCACACTCATCATACAACGGTCTTAGCTTCAGGTAGTAGTTTGTTAATTCACAAATTTCGGTGGTGCTTCGTTATAGTTGTCTAATTTAAATGGTAAGGTTGTTGAGTGAGACATTTCTGTGCTTAAGTTACAAAACTTCCATTTCTCAAGGGGATAGAACATAGAACATAGAACACCTTTAGGTTCGATTGTTACCATAGCGAATTAGCGATTGAGCACTTAGTAGCGCCATTAAAATTTGAAGTTAGAGAGGGTAAACTAAAATGTCTATAAAAATTTCAAACTTTTCCTTGCTCCCGGAGAAGCGATTGGCTCCACCACAAAAGACACTGATACAGGAGTGACCTGGTATATGTTTTAAACTCAAGATCAGGCACCATGTCAAGTCTTACTTCAACTCCATTCACTTCAGCTCAGCTCCATTCAATTTGGTTTAATTAAGCTCACCTTCAATTAACTCATTTCAACCGAAAAAAACAGAACCTAAATAGTTTAAACAACCTACGAGAGGAGTTTGAATAGGATACTATTTATTAAAGGAACAATCACATAGCTGAGTTGTCAGCCTGTGATTAAAAGACAATAATTCAACTGCTTCTTTTTCTTTTCTTAGTTTCAGGACCCACGTTTTTTCAATGAATTAATTACAAACAACTTGATTTGATAGTCAGTGAATTGTTCAATTTAGAATTACCAAATAGTTCAATTAAAACTTCGAATAAAATACAAATTTATACAACAATTACATACAAGGAGGATCAAGTTATGTTTGTGACTTGATTCGGGACATACGAGCACGTCATAATACATGTTGTGTAAAATGCGGGTAAAGTTGGGGTTGAATATGTGTAAAAAAATCTTCAAACACATTTTTTATTTATCATTTTTAGTTAAGAAAATATATTTTTATTACAAAAAATTGATGCAATACTTAATTGTAATTTATAAAATATGAAATCATCAAAAAATTTATCAAATAAAATTAATTTAATAATTATAGATTACACACTATGTATTTCGAGAATTATACTTAAATACAAATTTTGAATAGATTTATATATTTACGGGTCAGGTGAGCATTGTCCTAAATATGTGAGTTACCATTAGGTGAGATCATCGTTTGAGTTCGGGTTGGATATACGGGTTATTTCGATAGCTGGGTGCTGATTTTCGCAGTACACACTTTACTCATTTCAGTACATAGTTGACAATTATACCACTTGCACTTTCTCTCCCATTTTCCCTCTCTAAATTCTTTCTAATATTTTCTCTCTAATTTCAAATACCTATTCTTACTCAATTTCTTACTAGATTATGTAGTACATTAAAAAAAACTCAAACCCAATTTCTAATTCTCAGGTTAAGCTACTATGGATCAAGCATTTCAAAATCACAAATGAATGCAAACTTCTATGGATCAGTTATTCGTATAGAAGACATAATAATAGAGGAATTAACCCTAAACCCTAATTAGAAAATCCTAATTTAGGTAATGGAGGAATTAAACTTCTATGAATTACAATTGTATTTTTTGAATACAAAGAGTCAATTTGATTAATAATAATGGAGGAATAAAATAATAATTGTTCTATATTTCAAGAATCATTCATAATTCAATTATTTTGAAGTATGTTGAAGAAAGTTAAGATGTAACAAAAGAGAGGAGTAGATTTGATGTTTTTTTAGTGAAGGGTAGTAAATGGAAAGTTTGATGTAAAATGTACTGAAATGAGTAAAATATGTACTGCGAAAATAAACTCCGTATATTATACATTGTAGTTTTTTTTTTTCTAAAACTGATAGCTTCGTCTACTTAAGAGTATTGTTCATAACTTGCACAATGATAATTTAGATTTATATTTTTATATGTTAATTTTGATTTAATAGATTTTAGTCGTAAACTTTATTGTTAAAACCAACCTGTTTATTAGATGATGGTAAAATCTCGGAAGTGCACATGAATTTAATAATTAAGATATTATCATCTTAAATATAGCTTCTTTAAGATTTTCACCATGTTTATTTACACCTTTTAATAGTGACGATAGTTAAATTTATACCCGTGCAATTTGCGCGGGTTTAAAACTAGTAACTACAGTTGATTACGATACCATTAAAGAATTAATTTCTCATTCATTAAAATTCTTTTTCTATTAAAACCCAAGCTTTTCCTACATCCTCATGAAGCCACATCATTACTATATTCTCCACTTTCTATTTTTTCCCAAGTGGGACCCACCACATTTACACAACATTTTTTTTGTTGAACTTTGTACTCAATTTCTAAAGTATTTCTTTCTTACTCATTCCTATCTTACTCATCCTTAATCTTTAATTTATTAAGTTTTTCAAATTTGATATTTTATTTAATTACAAATTTTTAAATCGACGTGATTTAATTAACTTAAAGTCTGGTAAGATTTTTTTAATCGACGAAAATTTATTTAACTTTAAGCGTGAGAGGATTACGGCAATTGACTAAATGGATATTAATGTGACCATACTCTTTTATACAAAAAATTTAGAAAATCCAACATTTTGGAACATTATACAGTAGGAGTGGTACAATTAAAATTTAAAAAATCCAACATTTTGGATTATATAGTATGATGCAGTATGAATGGTACAATAAAATTGTACAATCCTTCTTCTATTAAAACACAAACATTTTCTGCATTATCCTTAAGGCACATCATCAATCAACAATTTTTTCATTTGTTTGGGCGAGCCATTCTTTGAAACCCCAAAACATAATTTAGTTTTACTACTTTATTCACAGTTATTACTTCGTATTTGTCAATTTTAAGTTGGTCCTTTATATATTTGTTTATTCTTAAATATTTTATCACATTGCCATTTGTTTTGTAATTATATTAAAAAAAATTGTGTTATAGATAAATATTTGTTATAGATAAATATGATATAAATTTTATGAGAAAATAATAACAAGATGTCTTTCTCAGTGGAATTCAAAAGAAAACAAAGAGTACATGGATCTAAACTGTCCGATTTAAAGTTAATATTTATAGAAATAATTTTTTTATGAGGAAGAAATCAAATATCCAAAAAAACACATCATTTAACTGATCTTATTTAATTTGGTTATTAAATATAAAAAAAAGGTGTATTAGTTTCATTTATGTAAATAAAATAGGACCAAATATTCGAGGTGGTAATGTTGTGCGTGAGAAACACAAATAAATACTCCGTATTAACATAATTTATTCACCCAAAAAATAAAACATAAACCTAAAAAAGCGGACTTTTATATGACGAAAAAGAAAAATCTCAAGAAAGAAAAAAAACTTAATTAAAAAACCGAAAAAAATTTAAAATAATATAAAAGATAAATATGTTAATTCCTAATTAGACGTACAAATCTATTAATTGCCATACAGTAACCCAAAAATAAAATAAATTCATTAGAAACCAATATTAAACTAATTTTGTAGACCACTACTGTAACTTTTACGGGCTAAAATGAAGACATTTAAGCAGAATGGTAATATTGGATTGAGATTGAAATAATCAACTTAGATTGAAACATGTGTTTGTTCATTTGGGGATGCTAACAAGAAGGAGTGAATGAAAGGCGGTAGAGAATCGGCCGAGAGAGAGGGGACGTTTTACAATTTTGTGGTTTACATTTGGGGATTGAGGAAATTTGATGAGGGTTTGGTATGTATACGAGTCCACGATTTTAAAACTCATGCTGCACATATTTTACTTGAGTTTGATATGTGTATACGACCTGAGGGTTTGATATGATAAGGTGAGTAAATAGGGTACCTACAAGGTGTTAAAGTGTGTACAACTTATAGCTAGAGGTGGACACCAGGCCGGGCCAAGGACCAACCCATGTGAAGAAGCGAATTGTGGCAAATATGACTTGATAATAACCCGAACATTTACATCAAGACATGCGCGACCCATGACTCGACCCGAAATTAGGTACATTTTTATAAAAAAAAAAAGTTTAACACAATTAAAACTAATATAAAATAGTAAAATAATTAAAAATTCCAATTTTTTGAAATAACATATGCTCATGTTTATTTTAAAGTAAAAGTTTTAACACATAACTAAAACTGAAATGAATACCATATGAATATAGTTATTTTTTGTAACGTAAATGTAACAACTGATCAATCTAATACTTCATTGTCATACTTTATATAAATAACATATCTATAAAGTTAAATATAGTTTATTACGGTTTTGAATAACACTTCCGTGCATTCTTGCACGGGGTAAAACTAGTACCTATATAAAAATAAATAATGAAGGGCAAGATAATTATAAATAAAAATAAATAATAATTAATTTCTCATCCATTAACTTAGGAAACTATATTTTTCAATTTTCAATTATGGACGTGTTAGGCCACGATCCTTGAGATTTCATAGTGATAATAATATTACTAAACCAAGTTATAATAAACTGATCAGAATCCCACATTAATTCCTATTTACTAGAATCAATTGAACATCCTTCAACCAAATTTTTCAATGAAACTTAACATACTAAATTAGCATCACAGTAATTGAAACTCGAAGCAGCAATGTATCGAGTGCAAGCAAAATATGCTAGACTAAATAGACGATGTATTATTACTGCCAAGCGAGCGAATCGAAAACGTCTCACTCTCGGTCTCGGTCGTCAAGGTAACCACTTTTTTTTTCGTTAAGTTGAAATACTACTCGTCTATTTCGTTAAGCCTTCTTTATATGCGTGTTAAAGTACACACCGCAACACCAAAAGTTTATGAATTTGTTTAATGAATGCGATAATCATATTATATCATGTAATAATTTATCTTAATTGTTCAATAATGTAGAGAAGGTAAATAGCACATCTCAACCGAACTTAATCCCAATAAATGGAGGAATTCACACAACACCATGGCCTCCATGTGACATGTTTAATGGTGAGTTCGAATTATGTAACTATTTTCGTACAGTGAGCATTGTATCAGACAGTTCGCCTGTTACAGACTGATCCCATTGCATGGAATGAGACATGAATCCCACATCGGTCAAATGGGGGGTTGATGTGGGATTTATATCAATGGTATCAGAGCCAACCTCGGATTGGGTGACCTGGAAGAAGCCAGCCGTGACCCAACGAGGACGTTGGTCCTGAAGAAGGGACGAATGTTACGGACTGATCCCATTGCATGGAATGGGACACGAATCCCACATCGGTCAAATGGGGGGTTGATGTGGGATTTATATAGGACAAGGGCTCTACCACCCTTTGAGCTAGCTTTTGGGGTGGGTTCTCCTTTGTCCTATATCATCGCCCCGTTTAAAACAAAAATTTGTAATTTTTGTATGATTATTTGTACTCGTATATCGCTTGGGTAGCCAAAAAAAAGTTTGTATACCACTTTCGTGCATAAAAATTGACCTTTTTTTTAATGTTATTTATAATTCTTTTGATATTATATGTGATACTATTAGAGAGTAATAGAGAAGGTATTATATTACATATATTAGGAAAATATATTATCAAGCATGTAAGACATATAATGTGGTGATTATTATTGATAAAACTGAATAAAATATAGAGGAGACTATCTTGTGCGTGTGTCTGTGCTCGCGCGTGTGCACATTTTCCTTCTTGTGGATTGATGATATAGAGTGTTATATTGCATAGTGGGATTTTATGCTCAAGATAATTGACCATATCAATTGTGTGTTTGTTGCCTATTAGGCTATTATGTAGATTCTTTATCCCTAGCAGATTATTGAGAGTTTATCTCAAAACTCACCAATAATCTTAAGAAAAGGCAAACTTATTCATAGTGTAAGAATTTTCCATACACAATCAATTAGAATAGAATAAGACACGTGTCAATTGTGATTTAACTTGAATCAGTTAGATTAAGATTAGGTTAGTACTTTAACATGTTTAGTTAGCTTCTCACTTTAATCTAGGTTATATACCTCATAAAATGAGGCAAATGATTATATACCTCCTAAAAAATATCGGATTGGGTTTGGTAATCTCGGGTTTCAGGTCAATTTCGGGTGACCGGTTTTCGGGTCACTTTCGGGTATGGTCATTTTGGGTCGGGTCGTTTTCGAATTAATGGCTAAAGTACTTTTGGAACATTTGGGGTCACATTGAGTTACTTTAAGTCATTTTGAATTGTCTTAGTTATGGGTTGGGTCTTTTCAGATTGGGTTATCTCGGGTTCAATATTGGGTCAACTAAGGTTCAGGTCGGGTCTGGGTCAGATCAGCTTGTCAATTCGGGTTTCAAGTCAAACAAATTCAGGTCACTTTCGGATTTTGATCAACCTTTTTAAATCGGGTTAGTTTGAATCCAACCCATTTTACCAGATCTACCGTCTAAAGAAAACAAATAATCGAGACAAAGAGAGCCATGAAAAAGGTTAACGTAAGTGACAATCAACACCACAATATAGCAACAAAAACACGTACCACTACGTTACTACATAGTGTGCCTCATTTCATCGTCCACCTACTAATCTACTACTATTAGTACTATTATTCCTATTTCCTACTACTAAATAAAAACTCTGAATATTTCCATTTTTAGCAAAATTCCCCAATTTCTCACTCTTTCAACAATGCTGTTTGCTTGATCACTTCTCTCTTTTCTAGGGTTTCACTCCTCCGCAATTCCGTCACCTTGTGGAACTTCACATACCTCATCAATGGCGGCGGAACTTCCTTCACCTTCATCAGACATGAAACTCGTAAGGTCAGTGTTCAACAAAATCACTGAAACTGTTGATAATTTCAAGTTACATGCATTACCGCTTTTATCGCTTTACGAACAGTGGAAAGGTGTACAGAGTTCCTTCGCCATGGCCGAAGCTTCCATGGAAAGCCGTGCGAAGAAACTCGAGAGTATGTTGACTGAAATTAGGGTTAGAGAGGGGAAATTGAAGGTTGAGGAGAGTAGTTTGAGTGAGAAGGTGAAGAAGGTTGAGGTGAGAGAGGAGAGTGTGAAGGAGTGTTGGGAGGTTATTGAGGTGAAGAATAAGGAGATTGAAGAGAGGAGGAAGGAGTTAGGGTTACGAGAGACGGAATTCGAGGAGAGGTTTAAAGTTTTGAAATTTAATGAGGAGGATATTGATAAAGCTCTTGATGTTAAGGAGAAAGGGATTAGGGAGTTGGGGGAATCGCTCGAGTTGAAAAAGATGAAGTTGAGTGAAGAATTTCGAGATTTTGAGTCGAGGAGGGGGGAGATTGAGGAGGAATGTCGGTGTTTGGAGGCGAAAGAGAAGGGGATTATGGAAAGGTGTGGAGTGTGGGAATTGAGGGAGAAGGAAATGAGGGAGGAAATGGATGTACTTGAGTCGAGAAAGGTGGGGATGGTGGAGGAGTTTAGGGTGTTGGAGGAGAGGAAGCGGAAAGTTGAAGAAAGTTGTGCGGGTTTGGAGGCGAGAGAGAAAGAGATTGAGGATCGGAGTAGGGTTCAGGAGTTGAGAGGGAAGGAAATGAAGGAACTTGGAGAAGTGTTGGAGATGAGAGCGAAGGAGATCGTTGAGGGGCGTAGAGTGTTGGAGGAGGGGAGGAAAGGAGTGGATGGGATAAGGCGAGGGTTGGAAGGGAGAGAAAAGGAGCTTGATGAGCGGGGTAAAGAGGTGGAGTTGAGGGAAAAGAAAATAAAGGAGCGTGAAAATGACGTGGAATTGAGGGAGAAAGAATTGGTTGAGCTTAAAAGAAAGCTTGAATTGAAGGAGAAGGATATCGATAAGGGTTTCCAGGCGTGTTGCGAAGAGCTGAGGTTAAAGAAGGATCAGTTAGTTGAGAGTCACAGGGCGCTTGGATTGAAGGAGAGCGAAATTATTGAAAAATGCAAAGAAGTGGAGTTGAAACAACAGAGGATGAATGAACAATGGGGGGTTTTGGAGGTCAAGGAAAAGGAGATTAGTTGTAGGTTGAAAGCGATTGAGTTAAAAGAGAGGGAGATGAACGGGGGTTCTAAAGCATTAGAGGGCAAAATCAGTCAGAGCGATAAAAGGCTGACATCGGTGCATGAGGATGTTGATGGTTTCAAAACAGTCGAGCTGAACACTGTGGATTTCAAAGATGATAACTCTGATCACCGTCAATCAATTGAATTGAAAGCGGTGCTTATCAAGAAGTGTTCCAATTTGATCAAACAAGCAGATGAGGTTCTTAAACAACAATATGCGGAGGGGAAGGTAGTCGAAGATGGTTGCAATGTGCCAGGGGTGAAAGAAGTGATTAATGAGAACCCCCAGGCAGAGGATTTGGCAGTAACTAGTGTAGTTGCTTCGAGCTTGTTCGCTGAAATACAATTGGCATTCAGAAATGATGATGCAAGAGCCATTGCATCATATCTTACCGCGCATTCCGAGACAGTTAGCATGTGGCAGAAAAACAGGCAGGCTCTGAAAGAGCAGATTCTAGGTACTTTTCGACCTCTTTCGCTACAGATTTCTAAATGTGATTGTATTCTATTCTAATTCTGCATATGTTTCAGTCTGATATGTATTGGGTCTGTCCTCAGTCAATGTCAGTGCTCCTGCAGTTCACGATTGTTTTATGTTTCGAGGAATAAGGACTGGGAAATTTAAGCTGGTCAGCACATGTTACCAATTTGTGGTTAAAGATGAATAGCTAAATTGGTGTGAAATTACGCTTAGTAATTTTTCTGCGTGATAGTGAAGTTGTTTCCCCGAGGATTTAAGTTAATCAGCCTTAGAAAGATGTGAAGGGTGTTTGTTGTATAATTCTGGAGCGATGACATGATGCCTAGCTCTTCACTGATTTATGTTCCCTTTGTTATTAACCGTCTTTTTAGGAGTATTAATAAGTAACCCTGCGGTTCTATGCCTGCTGAAAAGTATACATTCATTTAGTTCAACTAAGTCGATATAGCTTACCTAGCTGACTTGTAGAATGAAGACAAATTTTCATTGTAATACATTAGTATGTACTGGAGGAACTAGTGTTAAAGACTCTGTATTAGTTCTAGAATTTTATAAAGCTTACCCATTGTTTGAAAGCTGAAGGATTGGAAACTGTCCTGTACCTTAAGGAAGTGTTTTGTTAGTTCTACTGTTAAAATAGCATTGTCTCCCTTCTCTGCTATTGTACTTTCTTCGTTTCTCTCAAGCAGCCATCGAGAGGATGTTACCCTTCACCCTAAACTATGTTTACTTCTTAATTAGCATTCAAGTGATAACAAGCGAACAATTTATTGTAGCCAGTTTTTAAATTTCTTCCCCTTGGTGCAACGAGTTTAAATCCCGATTGTTTATGTTTCGAGGAATAAGGACAGGAAAATTTAACGTGGTCAGAGTACTTTACCAACTTGTGTCTGGAGATGAATAACTAATCTCAAATTACGTTTTTTTTTTCTCTGCGCCTGATGAAGTTGTTTTCCACTTTCCTTAAATTCGTTAAATATTTTCCTTTGGATTTTTGTTAAGCTGCCTTCGAAAGATGTTAAAGATGATTGACATGTAACTCTGGGATGATGCCTATTCACTGATATATGTTCTCTTTGTTATTAATCATTTCACTACTATATTGAAGTATTTTAGATGAAATGCCAACTTAGAGCAATAGCAATAGTGGCTCTTATTCTCGGGGTTGTCACCGAGAACTTTATTTAAGAAGTTCATCTATTGCATGAAGTTGTTATTCTCGGGGTTTATATAAAGTTCTTCCATTGTAATATGACATGGCATGGATAGAACTTTATATAAAGTTGAAAAGTTCTTCTATTACTATTCGGAATCTAACGGGAAGGAGCGTGCTGCATTTATCATTTGGTAGCAGTAGTTAACTGGAAGTTGGTAAACTCTCAACTTATTCACTAAGAAGTCATGATAGCATTTCAGAAATTAGTAAATTACTATCTCCCTTTTTACTACTCGAACTCTAGAGGTCCAAATAAGCAACCCTTAATGTCTTGGACTCTTGGTAAGTTGAACTTGAACAGTATTTACGAGTAGTAATTTTCCGCAACTAGAGCCTCTTAATTGACTTAGCTTACCTAGCTAACTAGTTGAATGAGGAAGAATTTTCATCATAATGCATTCATATCTACTAGTGGAGCAAGTTGAGCAGTTCTGCAATTGTTGCTACATTTATAAAACTTACCCATCGGCTCAATGCTGTAGGATAAGAAATTGCCCCTGCAGGGAATTGCGTAGTTAGCTCTATTGTTAGAGTAGTATAGTCTCCCTTCATATATCTGCTATTTTACTTTCGTACTTCTTCCCAATCAGCCATGGAGCACATGTTACCCTTCTCCTTAAACTATGTTTACTTCTTAGCATTCAAGTTATAAAAAATTAAGGGTTTTTCTCTTGTATACCCTCGTGTTTTTTCACTTTCTACTTTATACCCCTCCTTTTCTGTGATCTCTCTAGAATACCCCTAAACTTAATTATAAACTATAAAAAGTGACCTAAACTTGCTTGGCCGTCTAATGCTCCGTCAAATATATTATGTGGATTGCTTAGTTGCCACTAGGTAAGCAATGACATGTATTTTTTTTTTATGAATTGGCACCATGTAAGCAATGACATGTAATATTTCAGGAAAAACATCCAAATTCAAAGAAATTCTTACTAATTTATGGAGATATAATTCTGGAAAATTTTGGAATTGATAAAAAGTAGTCATACTCAACTATTTCATAAGAATGACTATTACAAGAAAAACAAACAAACTTAAGATAAACTTGAAATAAAACTTCATAATCCTTGACAAACCAAAAACTCTTCCTTCAAACATAGAACTTGCTCCTTCATCACATCTTCATTTGATGCATCCTCGGCTTTATCTTCATTTGCTATCTTCAACCTTTTTGCTATAATCAAATGATCTTCAATCAACCACATCACAAAATTATTGAAATCTACATATTTAAAATAGGCTTTCTTTGAATTATTAATAGACCCGGATATTATAATAATAGCATTTTGTCACACCGATTGCAAGATTGATTCTTAAAATTAAGGCCTTCAATTGGATGGTTTTTCTACATTGAAGATGATGTTGACATAAGTACAAAGAGAAAGACGAGAATTTAGGATAAATAATTAGGAAAATTAAAATCACAAAGTGAAAGAAGATGAAGATGTGGAAATAATTGGGGTAATTAATAGTGGGAAAATCAGAATGAGAGTGGAGGGAAAACAAAAGGGAGAGTGGAGAGAAAAAAATGCCAACTAAGCACTCCACCTCATCTACTTGACAGAGCATTAGACGGGTAAACAAATTTAGGTCACGTTTTATAGTTTATAATTAAGGTTAGAGGTATTCTAGAGGGATTACAAAAATGGAGGGGTATAAAGTAGAAAATGAAAAAACACGAGGGTACATAAGAGAAAAACCCAAAAATTAAAAAGCGAACAATTCCCTTTTGTTGCAGTCAATTTTGAATTTCCTTCCCCATGGAAGTGTATGTGCTACAATGAGTTTTTAATTTCCTGCAGAATCGATACATTCAAATTTATACCTTTTGACATGAATGTTGTTTTATACAGCAGATATAAGAATATAACTGAATTTAATATTGCTATATAGTGAAAGACTCTCCCAAGCCCCAACTACTGTTGCAACAAAAATAATAACAGTGACAGCGTTACCTTTTGTTTTTTTTCAAAATGAATGGGGATGAAAACCGTTAATGACCCATAAAATTTCAAACGGAAGATAAAGTTTAAAGAAAAACTAAAAGGATAGGAAACACAAAAAAAAGTTAGTGAATATACAAATAAAGATGAGAAGTCATAATATTGTGCAGAACTTCGTTTTTTAAGAGAGTGATATATGGCTCTTCACTTCTTCATATCTCTTGGGTATTACTTCCTTATGCTTCTTGGAGACACTAAAAACGGCCTAAGAAGCTGTAGGCGCAGAATTCTGCTCATGTCCTCCACCATCCATACTGGCTCCCTCTACTCATTACTCCTGGTTCTTTGATTTCTTACTACTTCCTGTTTATGGATGGTTTACTGGATTATTACCTTTTAGGTAAATTTGAACGTACTAAGGATGCCCTTAAAAAACACCAACAACATCGACTTGGGGTAAAAAGTGATGTCTGGAGCACTCCGTACTAGCTAATGCCCTGGTGTCTGACTAGATATCTTTTTTTTCCCCTCATAATTGAATAGGTTTGCTTGAATTGTTAAGTGCGGAGCACAAACATCTGCAAGCAGCTATGTGCACCTGTGTTTTTGAGATGAAAGATGCTTACCCCCCAGATTTTTTGTTGGAAGCTCATCTGGGGCATGTCCGCCAGAGGGCTGAAGAGATAGTCAAGACAGGCAGTGGAACAGCACAGGTTATTTTCTATCTCATATTTAACTATATTATAATATCTAGTATAATGATTGCTGGTATGTATATATTATCAACTTATACGACTTGTCTGCTGGCATGTGCGATTTAATACTAATTTTCATTTCTGAAGGACTGATTTAGAGCTCATCTTAAGTCGCTATTTGTTCTTTATCTTCCACTCTCATCTTATTCAGATTACAACCAATACAAGGCTGTTTGTGAAATTAGTGAGTTTTGTATGGAACTGTCTCTATCTATGATGCTCGGACTCGTATATGAGGATCCGACACGGGTACGGATCTGAGTGTCGGATCCTTGAAATCTCAAAAACAAGGACTCGGATACGAGGATCCAAATTTAAATTTGGACTTGGCTAGTTTTTATTTTTTCTGAAAAAATTGATTATTAGTTAAAAAAAATCCAAGGAAAGAAAGGAAAAATAGCTTCTTCTTGTTTAATATGAATGAAGACTTTATTACAACATTAAATTCATGTCAAGACTCTTGATATAGGGTTGTTGTACATAACAAAGGTCAAAGGGTAAGAACACTCCCACACCGAAGGATCCGATTTCTCATAGAAGGATCCGACAAGGGATCCATGTCCGGATCCTTAGGGGTAAGTGAAGAGTCCGAGCATCACAAGACTTTAAGAGAGAATATTGAGCAGCTCAAACAACATATCCGTTAAGCCAAGCTTGGTTCCAATGGGCCTAAATTAGTGTAACATAGATGATATGAGCGTAAGAACCCTAGGAAACAGAGCCAACGGCTCAGGCTCCTTTGAAGACATGGACTTGCAGAGTCTACAAAGAACATTAAACGAGGTGTCATCTGGACTCTTAACAAGTTTGTTAGTTAGGATTGTGGAGCACTTGTATATTAAAAAGGATTTTTATTCTTTTTGAAGCTCCTGTGAGCTTTTCAATCGATCTTTCTAAACGACGATCATGTAATCAAGATGACAACTTTTTATCCAGAAAATACGATACAATATGTTCTAGTAAAATAATACAAACCATAATTTTTCCAAGGATTTGGTTAATGATTTCAACTGCGGAGTCATTTTGAGACCAAGTCTTGGTTGTTCTTCTTGTTGACTTGTTGTCGTTGTCGACGACGTTGTTTTTGTTGTCGTCGTTGCTGTTCCTTTTAGTCCTCTTACACTGATTTTAGGAGTAATTTGAAATGTTCAGGATGATGCGGCCAACATGGAGTTAAGTGCCCTCAGAAACGTGCTTCAGTGTATCTCTAAATTTAAGCTCGAGTCGATATACCCACCTTCATCCCATAAACTACGCATCACACAGCTGGAAAAGGAGATGAAAGTAAGGAGGACTCCAACAAAATTTCTGCTGAAGAAAAAGAGTACTCTGGGAACCAAGTTAGAAGCATCTGAACCTACTATACAGAAAAAAATGAGCCCCACCCCAAACCTTTCAGTTGCCACCTCAGACTCACATCACGAGAAGAAACGAAAATCCTCCTCATCGTCAGTAACACAAAATAAACGTAATAGGTCAGATTTTCACAATCGACAGACTCGTCATAGTAGTGACCCACATGTTACGCCCTACAGAAGTCATGTTTCACGACCCGCACGTTTGCTTTCAACTAATTGTCCAGGCTACCGTTTTCCTTCCCCAGGTATCATTTATGTCAATCCATATAATATAGGCTCCGGAAGATTCGGTTATCCTGGTGGTTTTCGAACACAGTCCACATTACACCGTAAGTCCCTCCTTTTTCTGTCTTTTTCAGTAGTGACTAGCGAGTCTTGTATGAAACAGTCGCATATGTGTAAGGGTCTCGTATGTGACATCAACACAAGTGCGTATTACTCCGTGTCATTAAGTTATTTGTGTTTTTCAAGTTTGTATCTTTGAATGACAAACGTCTTATAACTTCCATTACTTTGTTTCAGTAAGGGGTCAAGGCCAGGAAACAGAACGATATTTGAATTCCATTGGAGTGAATCCAAGCACGTACAGAAGTTAGTAGGCGCTGTTCCTGCTCTATATGTCGGACTTTGAAACTCGATCTTGCAAATACACAGTTCACTGTCTAATGATATTGTTGGCGCTAGCCAGGTAAAAGGATTGCGACTGAGTTGCATTCTCAGGCAAGTCACTGTGTAGTACGTTGTTGCCTGTGAATATCGGTTGCCATGATCGTGCATCCCTAATCTAATTTGTTGTCGTATCAGAAGCTAGTCCTTACATTGAAAGGTATTTTTGTCTTGTATCTATTCCTGTTAATCTGGGTATAGTGTGTTTCATTCCATATGTTTCTACGATGAGAACGTGGGGGCATTATGATCAAATGCGATATGCCGATATCAATAACGACCGACCGTAGGAATGAAGTAAATGTTTTGGCTAGCGGGCAGCCGTTTACCTCTTCATGAAAGCACCCGCAACAAAGTATCGCTCACTGTTGTTGACAATGGACTCTGGTTTTGTCACAAAAAAAGGAAGGAAACATCAGCTTGAGCCTCCTTTTAATTTGCAAAGGACGATGTTACTGTAACAACATGCCATGTATATGAGTTTAGAACCGATGTCGACCAAATGAGGAATATCCACTTGAGTAGGAAATATCCGTCGCAAAAGTGTAATGAGTCAAATAATATCAACTCGAGTAGGAAAAAATAAGCCATTTTAGGTATAACTTATTTTGGCAAATAAGCTACTTGTCAAACCGTTGCAAATAAATAAGGTACCTGAAATTTTTGTCAAAAAGCTATTTCGGTCAAATACGCTACCTAAAACGCATTGCCAAACAAAGCCATGGACTTATACAAATTCTAATTGAAGACGGACACTATCCGTAGACGGGCACTGTCCATCACAAGGACGGATAATGCCCTTTCACAATATGTAAGTGAAGAGGGCAAGTGGGGGATCCATTACAAGTGGGGGCAAGTGAGGGCTCCCACTTGTCTTCTTACTTGCATATTATGAGCGGGACACTATCCGTCTCCAGCTTGTGACAATAGTGCCAATGACACGAGCTGCGAGCGAGATTTCCTGTTACGCAAATTCTTATTTCAGCATTTTCGTCTGAAAAATAAGACGAGGTTATGTTGCCACTTTTATGTAAAATGTAACCACAACTTAAGACAACTTGTTTTCAATAACTGTTAAAATGATTACAAAATTTCATCTTATTATTTCATACAAAAATAGTCAATCTGAAGCAAGACCAAGTGATCCCGTTATTCGTTTATGACCGTGAGAATATGCGGACACGATCATGTGGATGATTGGATGCTATCCACCTTATGTCCTTGTTTACCGACGAGGTTAATATAGTCACCTACTTCTCCAAAACTCTACTTTCATAGTTTCATTGCTTCATTTTTTTTCGTTAAGACGTTTCTTGTCTTCACATTCCTTCTGCATTCTGTAAGGTACACTTTAAATAACTACTATACGTCTATACCTATTAATTATTCACCAATTTTTTTATCATCATATCATCGTTACAAGACTTACAACTCATATAACAAGTTCGTCTTAACTTTCAACCGTGTGAGACGATCATTTTATTGGCTACACTCGTTTATTACTAATATCACACTGTAAGACGGACTTATATACGACAATAATTGACAGTGTCACTTGGCACCAGCTGTGTTGATTATAAATTTTGATTCATTAATCAGTTCTAAAAGTTGACCTCTCTTATTTCTGATCAATTGCTAATTTCTTCTGCTTTTTTTTGTTTTTTTTTTTAAATATCAATTGCAGCAGCAATGGCTCTTTCACTCCAACGTTACACTTGGTCAGATTTCAACAGCGGATTGCATCCTTTACTCAAAGAAAGGTCTAATTTTTTAATTCATTTTACTGTTTATAATTTTTTTTTTGTGTTTTTATGTATTTATTTGTTGGGTTTTTTGGGTATGAAGTAGATTATGATGTACCCTTATGTCCCGATCATTTGCTTTAACTTTTTTATTCTCCGTGAGTGTTATTTTAATCAAACGTAAACGAATGACTGAAGCCGAGGGAGTAAAATATCGATCAGCTTTCTGGGTTGTTAGTTGATTACTGTATGAAATTGAAATTTATTATGATCAACAAATTGTTATTCTGATACTTATTTGACTTCAAACAGAAATTGATCTTTTGTTTGATGGGTTTTCTGGGTATTTTAATTCTGATGTAAGAAACAATCATTTATTTGACTTTTTTGGGGGTTATGTAATTGTGATTCTGCAGAATAAAAAAAGGGTTAGAAAGATCAAAGCTAGTTTCTATTGCAATAAAGAATGGAGATCGTTTGCCCGAAAATTTGTTAATTGAGATCTTGTCATATTTGCCTGTAAAAGATGTGTTACAGTATAAGAGTGTTTGTAAATCATGGTATGCTATTATTTCAAGCCCACAATTTATTTCCAAACATCTGAAAAACAATCGGGTTTATGACGAGAATTGCCTACTTGCTCAATACTATGTGAGTCATGCTGAGCTTCAGTTGTTTGAGTTGTTGGTGGATGAAGGTCTTCGCGTTTTAGGCCATGAGGTGCTCTACGGCATGCCCATGTATGGATCTTATGTATGTGGTCCTTGTGATGGGTTGTACTATCTATATGAGTACGACTTTAGTGGTCGCGCTTTGTGGAATCCGGCTCTCAATGAGCTTAGAACTTTGCCCCCAATAATTGAAAAGCCCGACCCTCCAACTAACACTACCTATGCTAAGAGTGAGGTTTATGGGTTTGGGGTTGATCCATTAACCGGAGATTATAAGGTGGTTGTTATTAAGGGTTATTGGAGTACTAATGATGAAGATATGAGCTACCCTTTGTCGGTTCTTATTTACTCCTTAAAGACCAATTCTTGGAAGTATTGTGGTGATTTGGCTCGGGAATACAATTTGGAGAACAACAAATGTTACGTTTTTGTCAAGGGATGTTGTTTTTGGCTGGAATCAGGTTCCCAAGATGATGAAAATAGTGAGGTGATTATTTCTTTTGATATGGCAACTGATTCATTTCAAGAGATACGTGTTCCCGACTACCAGCAACCGGCTTCTAACTGTCTTGCAAAGTTTGATGACTCTCTTGCTTTCTTGAGTGTCCATGACGATGAGAAGAATTTGGATATATGGACCTTGAATCAGGGGATATGGACTAAGAAATTCAGCATCGGACCTTTTCCAGAAGCTCAGACTCCGGTTGGACACTGGAACGGTAATAAGGTTTTGTTAGAGTGCGAAGGTCGTAAACTAGCCCTGTGTGATCCAAATACACAGGAAATAAAGGATCTTGGATTTGAGAGAGATATGACTTGTCAAGGAGTCTTTGCCTACATGGAGAGTCTTGTTTTGATCAAGGATAAGACCGAGTCCAAGGAAGGTGAGGAAATTGAAGCAAATATCGTCCAAGTTTAGCCATTCTTCACTCTCCAACTCTTGCTTGCTCAATGGGGTTGCTTAAGGTTCAACTCAGAAGTCAGATCCGAGTAGCCATGTGTTGGATGCTAAGTGCTGATATAAAATATTGTGTTTGTTTTCCAATAGCTGAAATTCAGACAACTCGGTTTTAGTTTCATGAACCATTTCTTTCGACTGCAGGATCATTTTGCTGACCCTGTATAATGGTCTGTATTTTCTCAATTTGTGGATCATTCCTTTGTCAGCACTTTTTAAATTCATATACTCCAGTATATATGAATAATATGCTTTCTCTTTTACCAATTTGTTGGGGTACTTATCTTTTGTTGGGGTACTTATCTTCTGTAGTTTAAGCATGTTTTCATATACTCCAGTATATATGAATAATATGCCATGGTCTTATCTGCGAGACACAAATTCTAACTGAAGACGGACACTGTCAATCACAAGTTGAAGACGGATAGTGGCCTCTCACAATATGTAAATGGATAGGGCAAGTGGGGGATCCATTACTTGCATATTATGAGCGAAGAACTATCCGTCTCCAGCTAGTGCTAATGACACGAGCTGCGAGCGAGATATCCTGCTACGCAAATTCTTATTTCAGCATTTTCGTCTGAAATATAAGACGAGGTTATGTTGCCACTTTTATGTAAAATGTAACTACAACTTAGGGCAACTTGTTTTTAATAATGTTAAAATGATTTTAAAATTTCATATTATTACTTCAGACCAAAATAATTCATTTGAAGTAAGACCAAGTGATCCTGATATTCGTTTATGACCGTGAGAATATGCGGACACGATCACGTGGATGATTGGATGCTATCCACCTTGTGTCCTTGTTTACCCACGAGGTTAATATAGTCACCTACTTCTCCACAACTCTACTTTCATAGTTTCATTGCTTCATTTTTTTCGTTAGACGTTTTTTGTCTTCACGTTACTTTAAATAACTACTCCCTCCGATCCAGATCAATGGTAACACTTACCATAAACGGATGATCCACACCAATGGTAACATATCTTATTGGGCCCACAACATTACTATATCATCCTTATTCACATTTGATATTTACACAAAATGTCATTACATGGCTCACCTATCAACCCTACAATTAAAGCCACAATTACCTGGCCCACCTATTTTTTCCCTTTTTACCCCTCATTTTTTCACATTTTCTTAAATACTTCATTTTCCATCATGTTACCATTGGTGTGGATCGGAGGGAGTACTAGATATCATCGTCAGTTCGTCACGACTCATAGGATAAGTTTGTCTTAACTCTTAAGTCTTAACCGTGTGAGACGATCATTTTATCGCTACACTCATTTGTTACTGTGTAAGACGGACTTATATACGATAATAATTGACAATGTCACTGGGTAGTGATGTACAGTGGGCCGGGCTGTGGGAGAGGGGGAGGGGGGGGGGGGAGCCCACACTTCGGGCTGGTACCGGGCTGAGCTACACGGGCCGGGCTGGTCAGATTTAGGCCCTGAACCGGCCCGGTCAGGGGGTGGGCTGGTCTGATTTTTTTTTTTTAAAATTTATAAATTAAATGATTGTAATATAAATTAAATGATTGTAATATTTAAAGACGTATTCGGTTTAGCCGTTTAATAGTTATTTTTCCCAAATATTTATTTAGTGATTAATAAAGTAGAAAAAAAGAAAAAAATAAAAGAAGGGCTTGATCGAAATTAATGTAACTCTTTTAAAACGATATCAAATACTCCCTCTATTCAATTCCAAACACAACATTTCTTTTTTACACGTTTGGCAACGCACGAATTGTAACGTAAATATCTCGAGTTTTACATTATAAAAAAATATAAAAATTTGATATTCATATTGTACTTATATAGACGTATCAAACAAGATCCCACATGATCATATTTTATCTTACATATTGCAAGGAATCGTAAAGATTCTCTTCATTCATAAATAGTGTCAAAAAAAGAAATGTTATGTTTGGAATTGAATGGAGGGAGTATATTGTTTAATTGATATCGTTTTTCAAATTACGTTAATTAGGATGCCTACGTATCTCGAAAGAATCAAAGCCCACGTAGTTCTCCACTTACCTTACTTACCTGACTTACTTTTACGATGTCGGTTGGATGGGTGGTGAATGGTGATCAATCTTCATCGTCTTCTTCGGCCGTTTTTGCAATTGATGAACCACCGGTTGTTGATAATAAATCATCCGTTGTACTATCTTCTTCTTCGTCTTTAATTCCTTGCATTCTTCTTTGTGCTTGATCCCAATCTTTTTTGCACACACATTTTGACGGTTCTTGAATCCAAACTTGATCTTTTTTCATCAAGAACTCTTCTACCTGCACTAAAAGCCGACTCAGACGCAACGGTGGAAGCGGGTACAACTAGTACATCTCTAGCAACTTTGGATAATATGGGAAATTGTGCGGAGTGATTTCTCCACCATGTTAGAATATCGGGTTGTTGCCCAACAACATTACTATGGTCAAAGTTTAAATACTCGGTAATAGTATAGGTAGAGGATGATGTAGAACTAGAAGAAGAAGAGCTCGATTTTCTAAAGATTTTGTTAGCTAATGGGTGATCCAATACGGTGTTGGTTGGCATTTTAGACTTCTTATAAGTAGGTTCACATTGACCACCAAGTTCATTTTCATATAATGCATATAATTGATGAACAATACCAATAGCATAATCAACATCAAGTTGGGTATCATCTACATAACCTAAAGCACCATAATAAAAATCTAAAACATCTTTTAAACCTTTTGCTTTAACACATGGATCAAATAGCAAACCAACACAATAAATAGTGGGGAATTTGGTAAAATAATCTAGCCATTTTGACTTCATTTTCGCAACAACCGGTTGCAAGCAAATAATGTTATTACAATTATTCAATTCATCAACAATAGAACAACATGACAGAGTAACACAATGAACATTAGGATCATAAACTTGTGAAAAAACATTTGTTGCATCTTTATAAGCTCTTAGCAAAACACTCACATGTTTGGCAAGTGTCCACATAGATTCATCAATTAATACTTCATCACTTTTAGAACCCTCATGTTCATTATACAAAATAGTGATAGCATTTTTATAAGCAATAACATCTTTTAGCATTTTATAAGTCGAATTCCATCTTGTAGGTGTATCTAATGACCATTTCTTAGGCCTTAACCCAAACTTACCACACAAATTAGTATATTCACGTCTAAAATTCATTCCATTTCTAATCCATTTAATTATTTGTCTAATTGGGTTTAATAAGGGATATAAAATAGCAATACCTTCTTGGACGGACATGTTAACAATGTGAGCACAACATCTGATATGGACTAGTTCTCCATTTAATATCAAGTTCATATTTAGTTTAACATATTCAATGCATTTTGTGTTGGCGGAAGCATTATCAAAAGAAATAGACATGATTTTGTTGTTTAAATTAAACTCGTTAATTGTGTTGTTAATACGAGTGTAAATATTGTAACCGGTGTGACGTTCTTCCATTATATCAAAAACAATAATACGTTTCTCTAGTCTAAAATCATCACCAATCCAATGTACGGTAATACATAAATAAGGTTCACCTTGTTTAGATGTCCAACAATCACTAGTTAAACAAACACGATTTTTATATGTTGAAAAAAAAAGCAATCAATTCATTTCTAGTTTCATATTGTTTTTGAGTACGGCGTTTTAATGTTTGTCTCGAAACTTTATAATCAAGCGGTTGTAAAGACAATTTAACAAATTCCTCCAACTCTTCACTATCACCATAAGTGAAAGGTTGCTCGGTCATGCAAACATATTTAGCCATGTTATCAATCATATCTTGTCGGTTATAAAAAAACGGTTTACCTCCACTGGGAGCCGACGATGCATAGCCACTCATTGTTGGTTGATTTTTTTTCCTCCACCGGATTTGTAATTTTTAGCATCTAGCTCATGCTTACTTTCCAAGTGTCGAGCCAAAGTTCCATTTCCCGTTCCCTTCTTCCATTTATAAGCGATGACCGGCTTCCCCTCTTCAGCACAAACTTTACAAGTACATAAAAAGTTTTTCGGACATTGGCTTGGCTCACCATCTCGAGGTACTTTGATGTAAAACAACCAAACCCAAGAAATATCGCCTTTCCTACCACCGGTATTTTTGGTAGTCGAACCCGAAGCAACAAAGGTTTGAGATTCTTGGGTATGTGGAACTTGAGTTGGTAAACATAATAAAAAAAAACTAATTAGTAACATACTAATATAAAGTAGTACAAATTAGAATATCAATTAATAAATATTTAGAATTTTAGAATATGTATCAATTAATTTGATTATATTTTTAATTAATAATATAATCAAATTAATTATAATTTAGTGTATGTAGAAATGAAATTATGAAATTAAAAACATTAAGAAGTAAAAGAATATCAAAGTATTTACCATCAAACATTCTTTCCATTTTCTCTTGACCAATTTCTAGTGGAATATCAATGTTGTTATTTTGAGACATTATGATTTATGATAGAATTAGAGATATTATGAGAAATTAAAGAGAGAATTAAGACTAATTTATAATTTATAAATTGAGTAATTGATAATAATAAATTAATAATTATAACTTGAGTATTTTTGAATAATTATAACTTATGTATTTGAGAATAATTAGAAGATTAAGAAGATAGATAAGAGAGAATTGTGTGAGAAATTAGGTTAAATGAAGTGGTTATTTATAGAACAAATTGGGAGGGAAAACATTTTTGATTTTTGAATTCAAATGACTAGAAAAAAAAATAAAGGCATTGAAGCACTAACGGCCGGCCCACATTGAACCGGGCCGGTCCAGACCAAACCGGGCCATGCGGGTCCAAACGGTTCACGGGCCAAGGGGAGGGCTGGGAACCGGGCCGGGTTCCACCATCACCAAACCAGGACCGGCCCGGGTTGAGAGGCGGGTTGGGCGGGTTGTTCACACGGGCTGGTGGGCTGGTTTTTTGGTGAACCGAGGTGGCGGGCCGGGCCAAATCGGGCCGAGCCAACCCGAAATGTTGGTCAGCTCTATCACTGGGCACCTACGTAGCACGGACACTTCTCCTAAGTAGTCGTCCCGTGTCGGACACACGGACACTTATAAATAAAGAATGAGAGGTTAAAAGATTAAAATAAATTGATTAGAAGATGAGTTGGGTGAGAAATGAGAATAAATTATAGTCAGAGTCAAATTTTGTCTTCAATTATTTACATTTAATATAAAATACAATATAAAAATAAAATTATACGTTATTTATATCTATAAAATATATATTTTATTAAATTTAAATATCGTGTCCCGTGTCCTAAATTTTAAGAGATGTCATATCGCGTGTCCGTGTCGTGTCCGTGTCCGTTTGCGTGCTACCTAGCTGGGCTGCCTGGGCACCAGTTGATTTGATTATAAATTTGGATTCATTCATCAATTCTAAAAGTTGACCTCTCCTATTTTTGATCAATTGCTAATTTCTTCTGTTTTTTTTACTAATCAATTGCAGCAGCAATGGCTCTTTCTCTCCAACGTTACACTTGGTCAGGTTCCTACAGCAGATTGTATCCTTTACTCAAAGAAAGGTCTAATTTTTTTATTCATTTTACTGTTTATAACTTTTTTTGTGTGTTTTTGTGTTTTTATTTTTATGTACTTATTTGTTGGGTTTTTTTGGGTATGAAGCAGATTATGATGTACCCAGGGGCGGACCGGGGGGTCGCACCGCACCGCACCGCACGTGCACCCCCTCGGATTTTGGGATTTTTTTTATAAAAAAAAATGTTTACACAAACTATGTATAACCTTTACCTGCTATATAGGATAAGAACAGTAGTTTGGTGCAATGGTTAAAGTCTTTGTATGTGGGAGGAGTGATGGGGTTCAAGCCTCCATAAGTCCTTTTGGAATAGTTTATTTTTTGATCTCATTATGATGATTTATCAATAATTTTCTTATAAGACTATGTTATCTTTTTATGCTATGAATATTGATAACTTAGTCCTTTAATTTTTCGACGACCGATATCAAATTCAAATTTCTCAATTTGTAATTTGATTGTTAATTTCATATTCTATTAGCTTAGACGGCCAAGTTCAATTTGCTTGATTCCAATTTTGTAATTTAGATTGTTAATTACATGTTCGATATGATGAATTTAACTATTTAATTTATCAATATTCTTTTTTTGTCTATTTGTGCTATGAATATTTTTTTAATTTTTTCATTCTTGTCTAAGTGATAACAATGTTGTATAAAACTATTCAGAACATGAAATCTGGCTTGTTCGATGACATTAATTTCATTTATTTGTATTTTTTGTTTACGGCCATTGACTTTTAACACAAAGACAAATTTTACTTATTAGCTTTTTTTTTATATTATACGCAAAAAAAATTATTTAAATGTGCACCCCGAATTATAAAGCTCTAGGTCCGCCACTGGATGTACCCTTATGTCCCGATCATTTGCTTAAATTTTTATTCTCCGTGAGTGTTATTTTAATCAAACGTAAACAAATGATTGAAGCAGAGGGAAAAAATATCGATCAGCTTTCTGGGTTGTTAGTTGATTACTGTATGAAATTGAAATTTATTTTAATCAAACGTAAAAAAAATTGTTAAATCTGATACTTATTTGACTTCAGACAGAAATTGATCTTTTGTTTGATGGGTATTTTAATTCTGATGTAAGAAACAATCATTTATTTGACTTTTTCGGGGGTTATGTAATTGTGATTCTGCAGAATAAAAAAAGGGTTAGAAAGATCAAAGCTAGTTTCTATTGCAACAAAGAATGGAGATCGTTTGCCCGAAAATTTGTTATTTGAGATCTTGTCATATTTGCCTGTAAAAGATGTGTTACAGTACAAGAGTGTTTGTAAATCATGGTATGCTATTATTTCAAGCCCTCAATTTATTTCCAAACATCTGAAAAACAATCGGGTTTATGACGAGAATTGCCTCCTTGCTCAATACTTTGTGAGTCATGCTGAGCTTCAGTTGTTTGAGTTGTTGTTGGATGAAGGTCTTGGCGTTTTAGATTACGAGGTGGTCTGCGGCATGCCCATGTATTTATCTTATGTATGTGGTCCTTGTGATGGGTTGTACTATCTATATGAGTGCTACTCTAAGGGTCGCGCTTTGTGGAATCCGGCTCTCAATGAGCTTAGAACTTTACCCCCAATAATTGAAAAGCCCGACCCTACACGTAACACTACCTATGCTAATAATGAGGTTTATGGGTTTGGGGTTGATCCATTAACCGGAGATTATAAGGTGGTTGTTATTAAGGGTTATTGGAGTACTACTGATGAAGATGTGGGCAACCCTTTGTCGGTCCATGTTTACTCCTTAAAGACCAATTCTTGGAAATATTGTGGTAATTTGGCTCGGAAATACGATTTGGCGTACAACAAATGTTACATTTTTGTCAAGGGATGTTGTTTTTGGATGGAACCAATTACCCATTATGATGATAATTGCAAGATGATCATTTCTTTTGATATGGCAACTGATTCATTTCAAGAGATACGCATTCCAGATTATCAGAAACCGGCTTCTAGTTGTCTTGGAATGTTTGATGATTCACTTGCTTTCTTCAGTGTCCATGATGATGAGAACAATTTTGGTATATGGACCTTGAATCAGGGGATATGGACTAAGAAATATAGCATCAGACCTTTTCCAGAAGTTCGGAATCCGGTTGGTCACTGGAACGGTAATAAGGTTTTGTTAGAGTGCAAAGGTGGTAAACTAGCCCTGTGTGATCCAAATACACAGGAAATAAAGGATCTTGGATTTGAGAGAGATATGACTTGTCGAGGAGTCTTTGCCTACATGGAGAGTCTTGTTTCGATCAAGGATAAGACCGAGTCCAAGGAAGGTGAGGAAGTTGAAGCAAATAGGGGTGATAATGAGAGCTTAACGAGCGAAAGCAGCTGCACTTTGTTTGATTAGAGAAGACTTTCCTCATATTTCTAACTTATTTGCCAAATTTTTTTACATATATCTTTCGAGTCTTGTTATTGAAAATATTGGAAAAAAAATATTAAAAATCAGCAATTATATATAGGCTCGATTTGAGCTCGAGTTTGACTCGAGCTCGCGTTAAAGGTCGCAAGCTTTTTTACGAGCACATTTTTTTCAAGTTCGGGTAAGCTCAAGATCGGCTCGAGCTCGAGTTTTGGTTCTTGAGCACAAGCCGAGCAAGGCCAAGCTCGGGCTCGTCTCGGCTCGTTAGCACCCTTAGAAGCAAATATCGTCCAAGTTTAGTCATTCTTCACTCTCCAACTCTTGCTTGCTCAATGGGGTTGCTTAAGGTTCAACTCAGAAGTCAGATCCCAGAAGCCATGTGTTGGATGCTAAGTGCTGATATAAAATATTGTGTTTGTTTTCCAGTAGCTGAAATTCGAGCAACTCGGTTTTAATTTCATGAATCATTTCTTTGAACTGCAGGATCATTTTGCTGACCCTGTATAATGGTCTGTATTTTCTCAATTTGTGGATCATTCCTTTGTCAGCACTTTTTAAATTCATATACTCCAGTATATATGAATAATATGCTTTCTCTGTTAGCAATTTGTTGGGGTACTTATCTTCTGTGGTTTAAGCATGTTTTCTTAGTTTCCAAATTCCAAGGGAATCGAAGACACGGTATTCTTTGATTCTTGATTATGATGGGATAAAGCAATGTGACTCGCTAAACTGCTTCCCACCATTTTCAATATCATCATTAGATAAAGGTTGCAAGACGCTAAGAGCTACGAGTAATCTTTATAATGTTTGTACTTTATATATAGTCTTCTACTCTTCTATGGAGTAACATTTAGCCAGACTCGGCCTGATGTTTAGCCAGACACGGCCGGAGTAAAAATTACTACAGTAATATGTTTAAAAAGAATCGACGGGGATTGTTTTATCTGATTCACAACCCTGCTAAATAACTGAAATAGTATGTTATTTTGTAATTTGTTGAAGTAATCCTCATAAGCTTCAAAACAATCCCAAGGCACAATTTAGAACACAAACAACTCGACGTGTTTTTTGTTTATTTGAAACAATGAGCAGCAAAACGACAATTTCAGAAAACAAGACTGCCATGAATTCATGTTGGAGTATATTACGGTATTGGAGTGCAATACCGATACTTGTCCCCCTTGGTGAATCAATGTGACCCTTGGTGAAGGGTCACACTATTATCATAACTACCTTGTATTACTTATAAATAGGATATTGTTGTAATTAAACACAATGCAATTCATTAATAATATTTACACTTATAGAATTTATAAGTCGTAATTTATGAATTCATGATCAACACAGTTTGCCTCAAAAGAGGAATCAACCCAAATACTCAAGAAGTCCCATATTCAGTTCTGTTGTGTTCTTCACCACCCAAGTGGCCGGAGGTTTTGTCGAATTCAAAACGGCGGTATAAATGATCCATTCTTGGAACCTTTAATTGCTTCTGAGATCCTATGCCAGTTCCTTTCCAGTAAAATCACCTTGTCATCAAGAATAAAACCAAATTGCGCAGCGCCCCTCAATTACTATCTGAATGACAGGCAGCATAAACTTTGCTTCATCTTCAACGTTGATCGATTTGTCATTCACGCCCTCAGTGTACTTAAGAAGATTGTGAATCCCCCTAACTTGTTTTCTAGCACCATTGGCCGCGGTTTCTGTTGACCCGTAATTTTTATTGTACTCTGTTATCTTTTGCTGATTTGCAACTGTAGGCACGGAAAATTTATTAATGTGCCGAATAATTAAAATAAATTAATTATTTTAAGTTAATACTAAATTTTAACTTAATTTAATTATTTTGCCCCGATAAAAGAAATATGGGTCGATTCGGATTGGAAAATAAGCTATTCGGATGCCTAAACCCAGAAACAAGCAAATTTGGGCCAACTTTACAACTAAGTCCACAAATGGGCCTGTGACATCCAAAGTCCAACAAGGAGGATTAAACCACTATAAATACAGTGGTTCTCATTCATTTGAAGGGGGAGAAATCATAACCAGAGAAATCATAGAGAGAGAAATTCTAGAGAGAAGAAAAGCTCTATAAATTCCCTTTACAAGACACCTCTGCAAGCAGTCAACAAGCACACCAAAACTGTGCCGCCTGCCCAAGACATTCAAGTTACAACATTCAAGAGAGAACAAGTCCTTGCGACCCTCTCAAGAATACAAATCGACACCTCCTACAGAGTGCATACAACCTCTACAAGAGTCATTCAAACACTACGTCGCGCTTCTTCTACAGATAGCATACACGTACTCTTTACGGCATATTAGAATCAGAGGATACATTAGAGATTGTACACATAACTTTCTGATATTAATAAAAATTACTTTGTCTCTTATTTTGTGTTACATTTATTTTGCGATACAAAATTTGCTGCTACAAATTTTGGTGAACCCGACGTGAAACATCTCTACCTCTCATCTCTACTGCCGTATCAATAAAATCAACAACTGCAAGAAGATGTCTTCCCAGCAAAACATCTCCTCCAGTGCCTCCAAGAAGACCTACGCAGCCACCCTGCAGGGTTCTCCCACTGCTGCTACCTCTCCAGTTGCACAATCAGTCGGCATCTGTACTAGAGGAATGGCAAAGAAGGCTTCTATCAACGCTGCTGCTACCAGCCTACGCTCTGCACGCATCCCTACAAGGCCGCGCAAGTTCTCTGTCGCCTCTATAGCTGCTGCTGCAACAACTCTCCTTGCTTCCTCTACTCCTTCAATTGAAGAGGCTAAAAGTGCTAAGGTCGTCGACAAGGCATCTCCTCGCACACCCAAGGCGTCGCCAAAGAAGATACAGGCTTCTACTCTTACAAGTGCTTCAGTCATGGTGGTAGAAGGTAGCTCTAATCTCGAGGAGCAGGTTAAAACCATGAATGAGCTCATAAAAAAGATGATGAAGGATGATGAAGAAAAGAATAAGAAGATTGATGACCTCCAGAAGGAGATTGTGGAGCTTCGTGACAGAAAGGGTCACAACGATCATAGCGACACTGACAAGCACAGTGACAACGACAAGGATGATGACGAGGATGACAGTGAAAAGCCTAAAAACGATATTGGTGCCTTCACTGAAAAGAAGCTACAAGATTTGATAGCCCAAACCATCAAATGTCAACTAGGTGATAGCTCAACTGGCAGTGGACGCTACATCAAGCCTTATACTAAGAGGGTTGACAACTTGCGCATGCCTTCTGGCTATCAACCTCCAAAGTTTCAACAGTTCGACGGGAAGGGAAATCCAAAGCAACACATCGCCCACTTCGTCGAGACATGTAACAATGCTGGGACTGAGGGTGATCGTCTAGTGAAGCAGTTTGTGCGTTCACTTAAAGGGATCGCGTTCGACTGGTACACGGATCTGGACTCTGAGTCAATTGACAGCTGGGATCGCATGGAAGATGAATTCCTTAATAGATTCTACAGTACCAGGCGCATCGTCAGTATGAGTGAGTTGACAAACACAACTCAGTGGGAAGATGAACCTGTCGTCGACTACATCAACAGATGGCGCGCGCTAAGTCTGGAGTGCAAAGATCGCCTAAGTGAGACATCAGCTGTTGAAATGTGTATCAACGGCATGAATTGGGACCTTCTCTACATCTTGAAAGGGATCAAACCAAGAAGCTTTCAAGAGTTGGCGACTCGCGCCCATGACATGGAAATCACAGTCAAAGGGCGTGGAAAAGCTCGATCAACATTTCCCATGGCACCAACTGAAAAGAAGGAGTTCAAGAAATTTGATAAGGGCTCCAAGTCAACAACAAAAGAGGCAATGGTTGTTGAGACCAGCGCGCCTGTCAAAATTTCATCAAAACCCAAGTACGAAAAGAAGAAGGAGTCGTTCTCTTACAACTACCAACGGGACAAGCCTACCCTAAAGGAGTTGCAAGCAAAGAAGTATCCATTTCCTGACTCAGACTTGTCAGGGATGCTGGATGATCTCCTGGAGAAAAAGGTTTTGCAACTGCCAGAGTCCAAGCGACCCGAGCAAGCTAACAAGACAAGTGACCCTAACTATTGTCGCTACCACAGACTTGTGAGTCATCCTATCGAAAAATGTATAACGCTAAAGGAGAAGATCATGCAGCTCTCTAGAGATGGGAAGATCATCCTTGACTTAGATGAAACAGTAGCTGCAAATCAAACTACTGCAACCTCGGACCAACCTGAGGAGCCAACTATTAATCAAGGGTGGTACGTGCGTATGTTGCAGTTTGGAAGCTTGGAGCCTGTGGAATTATGGGTTAACATGTCATTATCGTCACTACCTCCATCGCCACTGAAAGCGAACTTAAATACTCAAGATAGGAAAGAGGATAAGAAGGATGAAGATGATGATGGTGAAGGATGGACTGTGGTGACGCGCAAGAAACCAAGGAAACAAACAAAGCAAGCAGCGCAACCTCTCCATCGCCGAAAAAGGCAATCAAAGACGATAAAGCCTCGCAAATCCAAAGGGAAGAAGAAATCTAAAGCAATAATCAAACCACATGTCATGCCTATCGATCTGCTAGAGCAAGAACCATTGAGTCCAGTTACTCTAGAAGAGTTCTTCCCGCATAATTTCTTAAACAAGGTTAGCGTGTGCACCATCTCAACTAATGAAGGTGGTGATAATGAAGAAAAAAGAAAGGATGGAGATACAGATGATGTGCCATCGTCACAACAATCTCATCTTCAAAAGGACAATGAAGTAGCAGCAGCTCTTAATGCCCTTCCTTCAAACATGGGGTGGAAAGAAATTTTTCATCTACCCAAAGAGAAGCGTCAATTGATACTTCAAGGGTTGGAGAAACCAGAATTGTATGCAGGCAAGATGAAAGATAAGGTTGAGCTAGTCGAACTTCCGGCTGGATGTGTCTCATGCAACGCGGCCTTGAGCTTCTTAGATGAGGATTTGCTTCTTGGGTCCAAGCCTCACAATAGGCCACTTTATGTGTCAGGGTACATTCGAGGATACAAAGTCAATCGTATCTTGATAGATGGAGGTTCAGGAGTCAATCTCATGCCAAAAGCCACTATGAAGGAATTGGGGATCACGATGGAAGAACTCTCCAGTAGTCGAACAGTTATTCATAGCTTTAACTTGAATGGAGAAAAGGCAATTGGTATGATCCGAGTAAATCTAAGCATGGGTGATCTTTCTTCTGAAACACTGTTCCATGTTATTGAAGCTAAGACATCATTTAAGTTGCTACTTGGGCGATCTTGGAAATATGAAAATGGGGTTGTTGCCTCAACACTCCACCAATGTTTGAAGTATTATCGTGGTGGTGAGAGAAAAATAGACGGAGATTCCAAACCTTTCTCCAAGGTTGACGCATTCTTCACAGATGCAAAAATATTTCGACGAGCATGGTGCGCCAAGCGAGTTCATGCCAACCACCATCTCCTCAAATGGAAAAGAAGGTAAGCTAAAAAAGAACATTATCAAAGAAGATGCAGCTTTAAATCCTGCAAAAGAAAATATTGTTAAGCCAAAAGTTAACACGGCTAGCAAAACAACTACTCCTCATGTTGCGTCACTTAAAAAACAAGAGTTGCCGCAGAAGAATAAACCACCAGTACTGCATTACATCCCAAAGTCTCGCCGCAAATATGGGGAGAGTTCTTTTGTAGAGTGTCCAACATCAAAGACAGAGTTTAAGGATAAAAAGACAAGTAATGTGGTTAAACAAGAATGGGTGGCCAAAATCATCACACCTCTTCCAAGTTCATCTCAAACAAAGATCGTGAGACCTCCTCCAAGTGGGTTTTTATGTGGCAATTCCTCGGAAGAGAAAAGCAAGGGAGCATTTGATTCTAATGCTTACAAGCTATTAATAAAGGCTGGGTACGACTTTACAAAACCAACTCCTCTCGGCAAGGTTATAGAAGTAGAGCCGTATGGTCTTAATAAAGCGCAGCAGGAGTTATTCAAACAAGAGGGAAGCTTCATAGCGACAAAGGCTGGGCTCGGATATAAGTCTCCTGAGGCACCTATGAAGATTGGCGCTCGTAGAAAAGGGACCACTGCCTCTTCTCAGCACATCACAGTGGAAGAGGTCGAAGAAAATGAAGGAGAAGAAAAGGTGAATCCATCTTCAGTCTTCGATCGAATAAGTCCACCTGCAGAAAAAGCCCGTCCTTTTGCGTTCACAAGGTTGGGAAGACCAAGTCCTTCAATCAAACCCACTTCTGTTTTCGCTAGGCTGGGAAATCAGGGTGTGAGTGGAGCTGAATCATCAAACTCTTCGCTGCAAACAAAGAAGAAGGGTACAATACGTGATCGTCTAGGACGTCCTTCAAACACAGTCTTCAATCGCCTAGGGGCCAACAAGAAAGATGGTGGTGAAAGCCCTTCTCTCTCGACTTCTTTGGAACCAAATGAAGAAGAAGTAAGACTAAGTGATGATCTCAGAAGCGCAGTGCCCTCTCGCATGAAGCGTTTGCAAGTTGTGGATATCATCCAACATGAACCACTAAAACCAAGAAGGCGCATAATAGTTCTCACTGGCGAACAAAAAGATGTTAAAAAACCCGTTTCTTCGTATTCAAGCTCATCTAACACAAAGAAGCCAAAAGACTCGGAAATTGTGACGTTGTCATACCACATAACGGTATAAGAGATACCTGATGACAGTGAAGATGTTGAGGCTGACGAGGCCCCTGAAACCCTTGAAGATGGGGGGCAATCGAGAGTGGATGAATTAAAAGAACTCAACTTGGGAACTCTTGAAGATCCTCGGCCAGTTTATGTTAGTGCTCTACTGACTAAGGAGGAAGAAGAAGAGTATTACAAGTTATTGGTTGAATACAAAGACGTATTTGCCAGGAGCTACAAAGAAATGCCTAGACTCAGTCCAAAAATTGCAGTCCATCGCCTCGCAATCAAAAAAAGCATTAGTCCCAAGAAGCAATCTCAACGTCACTTCAGGCCAGAGCTCGTACCTGAAATCGAAAAGGAAGTTAACAAACTCATAGAGGCAGGTTTTATCCGTGAAGTCAAATATCCTACCTGGATTGCAAACATTGTCCCAGTCAGGAAGAAGAATGGACAACTACGCATATGCGTCGACTTCAGAGAGCTTAATAATGTGTGCCCTAAGGACGACTTTCCTTTGCCAGTTACAGAGTTGATGATTGACGCAACCACATGTTATGAAGCATTTTCCTTCATGGATTGTACTGCTGGTTACAATCAAATACATATGGCACCTGAAGATCAAGAAGCAACAGCCTTTCGAACCCCAAAGGGTATCTTCTGCTACACGGTTATGCCGTTTGGATTAAAGAATGCTGGCGCCACATACCAATGAGCAATGCAGAAGATCTTCGAGGACATGATGCATAAAACAATAGAATATTATGTTGACGACGTTGTGGTCAAATCAAAGAAAAGAGAAGACCATGTCAAAGACC
The DNA here is from genome assembly GCA_022085475.1 of Heliosperma pusillum. NCBI lineage: Eukaryota > Viridiplantae > Streptophyta > Magnoliopsida > Caryophyllales > Caryophyllaceae > Heliosperma > Heliosperma pusillum. The sequence continues at coordinate 213,554 of JAIUZE010070098.1, forward strand.
TTCGAACCATCTTCGAAAGACTTAGAAAATGTCAACTTAAGATGAATCCACTCAAGTGTGCGTTCGGCGTCACATCTAGGAAGTTCTTAGGGTTTGTGGTCACACATAGAGGCATTGAAATTGACCAAACAAAAATAAAAGCTATCAATGAAATGCCAGAACCAAAGACATTGAAGGGGCTGCCCGGATTGCAAGGACGTCTAGCATACATTCGTAGGTTCATCTCAAACCTTGCTGGACATTGCCAACCATTCAGTCGTCTCATGAAAAAGGATGCTCTATTTCAATGGGATGAAAAATGCAAAAGTGCTTTTGACAGCATAAAGAAGTACTTGGCGAGCGCACCTGTGTTAGGGGCACCAATTCCAGGAAAGCCACTTGTCTTATATATTGCCGCACAAGAACGCTTGCTGGGGGCAATGTGTGCCCAAGAAATCGAAGATCGCAAGGAGAGGGCACTCTATTACTTGAGTCGTACCTTGGTTGGAGCTGAGTTGAATTACTCTCTAATTGAGAAAATATGTCTTGCATTGGTCTTTGCCATCCAGAAGATGAGACACTACATGCAAGCACATACTATACATGTAGTCTCAAAAGCTGATCCCATCAAGTACATGCTCTCAAGACCAGTCTTATCTGGTAGACTTGCAAAATGGGCAGTATTACTTAAACAATATGACCTAGTGTTCGTACCTTAAAAGGCTATGAAGGGTCAAGCCATTGCCGACTTCTTTGCTGATCATCCAGTCCCAGCAGAATGGGAACTTTCAGACGATCTACCAGGTGAAGAAATATACTTTGTAGACGTTCTACCTCCTTGGCAGATGTATTTCGATGGTGCTGCAAGGCGGGATGGAGCCGGAGCTGGAGTTGTATTCATATCTCCACAAAATCATTCTTGGAGCTAGTGTCCTCCAGTTAGTGCAATAACATAAATAAATCTCTGTAGGTTCACAGGGTATACTTTGTATAATAATCAGTTGATTAACGTTTATTAATAACGGTTGGCTTGCTAGATAAGTTTGACGTTATTGTCATACAGATGGCGGTGATCAACTGGTCCCTAAAAGTCACACCTATAGGATGTGTTTGAGAGATGTGATTGTTTGAGAAAATAATCATATTGATACCCTATTATATGACTAAAAGGTTAGTCAGTGTATTTGACTAAAACGTTAGTCAATGTGATGATGAGACGAAAGTTAGCTGAGACGAATTAACTGTAATTCGTAAAATTGAATATAAAAAGTTATGTTTAATTATAGTATATAATGTAAGCTAATTAAACATAAACCGTTATAATTAATTGGCAAATTATAAATATACGGATATTTATAATTAATGATGTATTATAATGTCGGTTCATGTAAAACGACGATTATAAGAAATTACATTATATTGGAAGCTAAAATGACCAAAAACGAATGTATCCAGATACACTCGGTTTTTAGTCAATGGGTAGTTATTATTGAGGAGACAAAAATCTCCCCATATAAAAGACCCAGTTGTGCCGTGGGAAAGGAGGAGAAAAAGCAGAGACAATTGAGTTCTTATTTTCTCTAACCTAATTTCACACTGACAGCCTCCATCATTGACAGATCAGAAAAGACAAAAGTTAACTGTAACTTTTGACAAAACACAAAAACCTTCTTCTCAACAGTGAGATCGTGTAAAAGGTTTACTTTCTAGCAAAAGAAAAGGGTATTTCTCGGAGCATCTTGGGTGCAACGATTAGGAGGATATCTACCTTGATATCTCTGTTCTTTACGCCAATTGCTAGGACCGGAGGTTGATTTCTAAATCTCTACTATTATTCTTGTTTTCGTTTATGACTTGCATAATCAAATTATTACTTTTCGTTATAATCCTATTATAATTGTTTTGTGGTAATACCGATTTCCCACAAGTGGTATCAGAGCATAGGCCACGAAATTGTTTTAATTTGATTTCATAAACCGAAACTGTTTATGCCGCTGTGTGTTTGACTCGATCGAGGACTTTAGTGTCTCGATCGAGCAGTTTGCTCAACATGTTTGGTCGATCGAGTACCTGTTTTTGCTCGATCGAGCAGTTTTGCTAAATTGTTTGGTCGATCGAGGGATTTATTTGCTCGATCGAGCAGTTTGCTCAAAATTTTTGGTCGATCGAGTGTTTTTTTATGCTCGATCGTGGTCCCTGTTTGTCGACTAGGAAGAATTAGTCGATCGAGAGACTTTATTGTTTAATGTCTTCTCGATCGAGTACTTTACAGAATCGTATTTCCTTTCGTATTCGTTTTCATTTAGATTTATTTTGTTATTTTAATCTGTTAAAATAACATAGAATAGATTTGTAGATGTTTTAATTTAATAAAGATTAGATTAAAATGAAAATGAAAAGGATGTTGAATGAGTTTATCATTTGAAAGGATATTAATTTTTCCCTATTTTGTCGATAAGGACCGTTTTGCTTGAAAAATTTTTGCCGAAAAATTTTTGATGAAAAATTTCTGTTTTTCGTGTTCAAGTTTTTGGCCTTTAATTGTACATCATTCGGATTTTGTATAATTAATGTGAAACGGTTCACATATGCTTAATATCTTACATTTTAAA